>OZ012741.1:649126470-649676470 GCA_963859935.3 Lathyrus sativus
AGAGAGAGAGAGAGAGAGAGAGAGAGAGAGAGAGAGAGAGAGAGAGAGAGAGAGAGAGAGAGAGAGATGCAAGAATCGTGCATGGGGAGGGGATCCCTAAAATTGTTAAGGGATTTTTTTACGCCAGTAAACTTTGTGCTAGCCACCATAGGCCGCCACACTTTATAGCCACAATGACATGTTTATTTGGCGGATTTACAGCTGGCTGCCATTGCCACAACACTGTTTAGTGCTTGGCCAAGGGATGAAGTTGGTTATTCCAGGAAGGGTATTTACAGTTTTCATTTGTTCATCTTGTAAGGAGCTAGTCTATAGCCATAATCTTAGCCCTATCCCCGTGTTAGGAACTAATACGCCCAAAAAAAAAAAGGTAAAATAGAGTTAAAAACCTGGTAAAGAACTACAATAGTGGGCTTTGGACAACCATACAGAAATTTGATATCCAAAACTTGTAGCTCCTCAAGCCTGAAAACACAAATCATATTTTTAATAAAATTATATCAAAAACAGAGGGAAAATACTAGGTAATAAAATCTGTAAATTTCCCAAGTTTTAAAACAATTTACAGTGGTAAGTGTTAAAAAGAGTGGTTATTTGTTGCTGCTATGAAGCCAGAGAAACTGAAATAAAAAAATGAATTGTTGAAAGGACATGCTTGCACAGTTAGGACTGTGGTAACAATCATTAATCAAGGTAATTGAATAATAGTTATATCATTTATGCATACTTAATGAAGAACAGATTGAAATTAACATACTGTGTAGACAATCAAAAGAATAATATAATATGATTACCTGATATTAAAAGCTTCCTTGAGCTGGCCTTTATTGTCAAATGGAATAACCTGGAAGATCAAAGAACAGTTAATTATTCAAGTCATGAAATGAAAACCTAGTATAAAAGATAAAGAATAAGAATAAGTCACACACTTTAAACAAACCGTCATACAAGTGGAGTCCAATCAACCTACAATCAGGATCTATGATGCCAATCTGCATAGAGAAAAAAGGGATAAATGCTTAAATGAACAAAACAATTTTCATCTAATCCTAGACATCAAGTATTGATGTTCTTAAAAATAGAACTGGGTGAACAAATTACCGTTCAATATTTATTAGAAGTGTAATAAATTTAATACCTGACCGTTATCTGTTGGTCGTCCTATACGATCAGAAACATCCCCCATTGATCTGTACGACAATGGAACAGAGAATCCATCAAACAAATTAATCATTAAGGTATTAGATTTAACAAACTAGTCAATCTTTAAGGGCGGCGATCTATAGTTAGATAGTACAATCAGAAACGTCTTACTATGGATTTTGATTTACAAATACACTGTTCAGATGCATTGTTCAGAAGGAAAAAGAACAGCAGAAAGTCTATAAGTAAGATAGTTAGATTAGTCTGTTAAAAGAAATCAATTAGATAAATAAAGGAAAAACTGAAACATAATAGAGATTCAATATGTAACTCGATAGCTTTTTAGTTAAAGGAGGAAATCCTTTGAGAAGAGAAAATCCTTCAAAAGACCTTTTCCTTTCAGTTTTAAACTTTAATCTTCAATGAAACATTCATCCTTGTTTTTTCTATCTTCCATTATATTCTTCAATTACTCATTGTTGATTCAAAACAAGGTTAGTCTGACTTAGCGAAATTTTTAAGATCAGAATGAATAGGAGTGAACAAGGATATCAGCTCGCTGAAATCAGCCAGGATGACACGAAGAAGATCCGTGTGGTGGCAAATTGGTGATGACAAGTATGAGAAACAAGTGTGTGGTGGGGTCCCTACACCTAAGCATAAATCGGACGCCGTGGACAAAGATTCCAATGGCCCAAACGACAAGAGCAGGGGTGATAAATAACTACCCTGTTACATGAATTCCAAGATCCTTTAAGGTTGTCACAATGAAAATGACCTGGTATTGACATGAAAAGGCCTAGCTGTTGCCAAACACAATGATTCAGAGGAAGAAGCTCGAGTGATATGAGCAACTCCAACACAAACAAACTGGATTTTTGAGTTCAGCATTCCAACAAGGAAGCATTAGTCAAGTGGTCTCACCTATCAATCAGGTCCCTTAACGCAACTATGGGCGTCCAGGGGCAACATCCAAATCATAACAACACTATCCATTGAGAAACAGATGGGCTCAACAGCCTCTTCATAATCAGTAGTATGTCATTGCACGAAATGAACAATGATCTTAATGGAGTGGCTAACCATTTTTTTCCCATGCACAAATTCCTAGAAGAAGAAAAAAAGATTGTCATAATCTTGATAGAAGATGAACATGCGTCTAAGGATGAGGAAAGTGTCAACATTTCTGAGGAGGAAGAATTCTCGAGGGCAAGGTGGATTTTCTAGTACAAGTGGGTGCGGTATTCTCAGGATGGGCAATTAGGACAGAATAGAGACAGCAGTTATTTTGTTGGTTAGTTAGAAGATAGAACTTAAAAGGGATTAGTTAAATAGAAAGATACCAGAGTTTTGGGATAAATTATGCAAATCTACCGCTTGTGTATGAAAGAAGAGATCTTTTGATGAGCAATAACCTTTGGAAGAATTTCATTATACATTCCTCTATTCAGCTTTCAATTTTCAACAGGAAACTTGTTTGTTCTTGCCCTTTCCAGTTCCCTCCTCCTATTTTATTATTTGATTCTTCGTTGTTAGTTTGTAACAAACAAAAAACAATTATAATTTAGAAAGGCACACCAAACTACAAATTGGGGATTCCAATCTTAATGAGTTGTGATTCCCAGCTTCTAACTTTAGGAAAGCCCTTGGCCTCAGATGACTAAGACATGACCTAAATAGAGATTTTGTTTAGAAAGGTTTTAATCTTCATTCTTAACTAAAAGTCCCAGCTTGAACACTCAGCTCGCTGTCCTTGAAACCAAAAAACCATTACTCACTAATTCCATTATAAAGAAAGTAAAAGAGGATGTCCAAGTGCATGAGTGAATCTGGAGTTAGATGTTTGCAACTTACCCAACAAAACTGGAAATCGATCAAAATATGAATTACATGTCTTCAAAATTACACCTTTAGACGTTTACTCCTCTACATAAACTGTGTCTAATTTCGATCCTATTTAAAAAACAAAATTACAAAAATAGTGTTTTTAGTCCCAATAAAAGAAAAATAGGGACTAGAATTGTAGAAAAAAGTGTATCTGAGGACAAAACTTAAAAAATCGTGAATTTTATAAGGACTTAAAACATATTTAACCTTCAAAATACTGAAGGAATGCTATTTTTCTTCTTCAAAGAGATCTATATCCTTAGAAAGAGGGGATACAAAATCTATCAGCTTTTTTCCTAGTCCGAGAGAAGGAAGAGTGGGTTTAAGAAACAGATAAACCAAAGAATTGGACCGAGCATTGCACCCATTGGGAATACTACTTTCTCCTCAAGCTTTTAGCCAATGGTGACACCTAGAAACATTGCTCTGATAACTTCTTAACTAGTTAATTGGAAATAAGCAATTCAATCTTTGTAAATAAAAACACGGATTTGAAGTTATGAACTCGTTTGTTAGACAGCAAATGAACTGTGAACTTCTCCATTCTAAACTAATTAACTTAGTGAACTAGTAAATCGCTAAATTCACGGTGCAAATGTTAGTGCAGCCAAATGGTATTATTATTAGCCACAGTTGATTGCTGGTTCAGCCCTACTAAACTACATCAACAGTTGCTGAACATATTTTGAAAAGAAACTATAAAATCAATCTGGACAAAATAAATCATAAACATAAGACTGCTCTAAATGAAAGAATGTGTCTTCTTGTGCATACCGTGTAACAAGCTCAGAAGTCTCGGTATCCCATTGAAGAACACAGAATTTGTATCTTTCAGTAGCAATAAACAGAAAATCCTGTGCTTCACCCTGTTTGAGCCCCAAGACAAATAGGAATAATTAATCCACAAACATTTTAGTATATGCGAACAAAACTAAATATTATATAGCATCCAAGAAATAAAGATGTTTTATTCTCACATGAGGGCGAAATAGCTCAAGCGTAGCAATTCTTCCATATAATGGCACATCTAAGACAGACTGCAAAGAGAAAATTTCATTCTATCACATAATCAGCCAAAATTTAACACATGAAAAGTAAAAACATGTTCCAACAAAATGATTGAGTTCAAAATCGAACTAACGAATTCAAAAGAACGATTGAGTTCAAAATCGGACGATTGAGTTCAAATCGGACGATTGAGTTAACGATTGAATTCAAAATGGAACTATTGAGTTCAAAATCGAACCATTGAGTTCAAAATCGAACCATTGAGTTCAAAATCAAACCATTGAAATCGACCTTCTAGTAAAAATAGATTCAAAAGAGAAAACTGATTGTGTATACCTGCAAGCCATGAGCAGTAAGCAAGTGAATCTCGATGCGAGTGCATTTCCTGGATGAAAAACAGAACAAAAAGAGAAATGAATCAACAAATTGAAAACAAATACTGAAATTGAGAAAGAACCCTAAGAAAAACGAAAGAGTAAATACGCGACTATGAGATTAAGGTCTTGAGGACTGGTGAAATTGCCGACGCAGGAGTGAGTAACGTTGGTAGGTTTGTGAGCAGTAACCACATAGTTCCATGTACTCATCTTTCTCTTCTCTAGAATATTCTCTTCTTCTTCGTCGCTCTTCACACTTTTTGTGCTAATCGCTGCTAGTTTTTACAGTGAGAAATGCGAAAGGATTTGAGTTTCTCACTTCTCGTTACTACAGAGTGCTGATGTATACGACGGACACTTGCTAGCTCGGTCGATTGCTTGTTTGGGTAGGCCGTTACGACGGCGACGCCACTCTCACTGAGTTCGCTAATAACCCCAAAGCCCTCTTCTCGTTATAGCTTTGGTGCTTTCGGTTTTTGCCCTTTATGGTTAGGTCCCAGAGAAACTATGCTCGCTAATGTTTTCCTTTCATTTCATTTTTTTTGTCTTTTTCCTACAATTTTTACTTGTGTCACTCCGCGAAAGCAGATTTATTTTATTAAAAAGAAAATTAGCTAAAATATATTTTTGTTTTACGCAACAATAATTAAAAAATAACTTTTTTAATACTATTTGTTTATATTTAAAATTATATTTATATTTATTTATATATTTATAATATAATTGCAGTTTTAGTCTTTTTTTATCAAATTTTTTAATAATTTAAAATATATATATATATATATATATATATATATATATATATAATCTATAACAATATATAAAGGCAATACATTGTTTTTTTTAGTCTATTTTCTTTTCTCTTTTACCCTTTAAAACTACTTAGAAGTTACACAAATAAAAATTAACTATTCCTTCCATTTTATATTTTAATATTGTATAAAGTAATTGTTTATTTGAAAAAAAAATCACTTTAACTTCTAATTAAAAACTATATTTAAATAACTTTTCCTTATAAGTTATGTCATTCATTTCTAACTCATTGGGTCCATAGAAGTAAAAAATAGAGAAGAAGAAAGACTGTATGAGTAAAATTGGAATCCAGACAATGTTCATGATGGTGGTAGAAAAGTGAAATCTACAATTTGCAGATGTCATAATATGGATTGTGAATCACACCATGATTTCTGTTACAGTTAATTATTAGGGCATTTAGATTCTTCAATCTAATTTTTTGATTAGGTTTTTTATTTATTTTCATTTACTATTTTGTTCTTTTTACGTAAACAAATCCATATGTGAATTTGGGGTTTGAAAATTGAGATTATTGAATTTTTTTAATGTATAATACTTTAATTTTTCTCTCTATTGTAGAAGAAAAATGAATCATTATCTCTTACGAAAGAAAAAAAGTGTGTTCTAATTTCTAGATCAAATAACAATGACTATTTTTATTAAATTTTTTAAATTTTGGTTTCCTCTCTTAAATCTTTATCTATTATTGTTTCAATTTTACCTGTGACGTAAAACTTTTAAAATATAAATAATATATCAATTTTTAAATTGTATAATTTTCTACCATGTGACGTAAACGTTAATCTATACTTATCTATACCTATAGATAAAGAGGAAGTTTTACCTCATACCCCTACCCTTATACCCACACCCCTACACTCAAAAAATTTGGACCAAAATACCCTTAGTAAATCTATAATCTTACATTTTTTCATTTTTCACTTCCATTTTGAGACTTCCGGAACTCTCAAATTTTGCTACAAACCGGAACTCTCACACAAACACTTTCGGAACACATTTCAGTTGCAATACATACCGGAACACTAAGAGTAAGTCTTCCGGTTTGTATTTTGTTTTTGCTTCTTCACCGGAACTCTTTCATTAAGACTTCCGGTTCACAAAATTTTGAGGTTGGTCACCGGAACTCTTTTTTAAAGACTTCCGGTTCAGAAAATATTTTAGTTTACACACCGGAAGTCTTTCTTAAAGACATCCGGTACACTCAATGTTGCGTTTCAACTCCGGAAGTCTTCAAAGAAAGACTTCCGGTTCATTGCTTTTTTATTTTTTAATTTTTGTTATTTTTGTTTTCTAATTATATTTATTTTTTAATTTTTAATTATATTGAATTTTTTTTTCAGTGGTGCGCACAAGAGGCAGAGATGGTAGGATCCCTCGTGGACTAGGACGGGGCGAGTCATCGAGGATGGCTGAAGAAGAGCATTTTGATGCATCTGCATCAGCATCAGCATCCGAGCCGGTTGGATATCCCGGAGGACCGTATGATACGTCTCTGTTAGTTAAATACGAACAGCATGTTGCATACCGTATATGGTTTGGTGAGGTAAGTAAACGAAAATTATTTAATATTGAATAGAATTCGAATTTTTAATATTGAATTTTAAAATATTTTTACTTTTAATTTTTTTTAGGAAAGAGGGTCGAAGAAAGAGTTAAAGGTGGCGGGACATGGGATAAAGTTGACTCAGAGGGTTCCACTACAGTTGCCTAGAGAGATGGAGAGCTGGATATCTAGGTCTGATCTAGCTTCACTTCAGAGAACCAGTTTAACAAAGATAGACACAAACCTAGTTTCCGCTTTTGCAGAGAGGTGGCATCTAAAGACATCTTTATTTCACATGCCGTTTGGTGAGATGACGATTACTCTAGATGACGTATCTTGCCTGCTTCACTTGCCCATCAGGGGAGTTTTCTGGAACCCTCCAGATATCAGTGAAGCGTTTGCTGTTGAGTGGGCTGTTGATTATTTGGGAGTGTCACAGAGAATAACACAACAACAAGTCCGTGAGTGCAGGGGTTCCTACTATAAGCTGGAGTGGTTATATGATCGGTTCGTAGAGCACAGAGCTGCATCTCTATGGGATTATGCCACTAGAGCTTATTTGTTGATGTTAGTGGGTTCCACTATTTTTGCGGACAAGACGTTTACGCTTGTCGAGACACGATACCTCTCACTGTTTATAGACTTGGATGGCTTATCAGGATACAATTGGGCAGCAGCTGCGTTGGTTACTCTTTACCGATATCTCGGAGATGCTTCCATGTTCAGCTGTAAGCAGCTTGGTGGTTATCCGACTCTCCTACAGGTATTTATTTTAATTTAGTATATTTTGTGTTAATTAATTTTATCTAGTATATTAATTTTATTTATCTAGTTTATTATGTTATAATTAAATATTTTAAGTTTTGTAACAGTGTTGGATTCATGAGTATTTTCCCACACTTGGAAAAAGAGGAGAGAACTGGATACCAGCTAATAATGTGGGTCTCCCACGAGCGATGAGATGGTCCTATAGACAAGGTGCCTTGAAGGTGGATGACTTGCGGCTTATTCTGGACGAGCTGACACCTGCTGATGTCATATGGCGCCCATTCGAGAATCATAGAGTATGGCGTCAGTTTGATGAGTTATGCCTCTATAGGGGGTGTCTGAGGTGGGGTGACACTATTGTTCCATACATGCCTGACAGATGTTTGCGTCAGTTTGGATACAGGCAGTATGTTCCACATCCACATCTTGATTCTCGAACGGCGGGTGATAATGATGTTGACTGGATTAGTTACCATCAGAGCATTCAGAATGTGATTCGTCCGACAGCATCGGCCACCACCCCATATGAGATAGATGATGGGTATCTTGAGTGGTATTATCGTGTTTCGCATCCTCGTCTGGTACCGCTCAGTGTCGATGCGACAACAGAGATGCCAGTTCCTGTATATGAAGCAGGACCATCTGATCCTATAGTGGCTCGTATGTCTTCATTGATACATTGTTATCTTCAGCAGACTGGTGCTGAAGAGGATGACCCACAGTTTGCTGATTTGTTCGAAGCTTTACATTTTGGTCTATCACAGTGACTTTTATTTATATTTATGATTATATGTTAACCTTTAGACATATTTGACCTAATTGGTTTATGTGTTAATATAATTCACGATTCATGTTTTGCAATTAAAAACGAGTAACATAATTCACGATTCATGTTTTGTAATTAAAAACGAGTAACATAATTCACGATTCATGTTTTACAATTAAAAACGAGTAACATAATTCACGATTCATGTTTTGTAATTAAAAATGAGTAACATAATTCACGATTTATGTTTTGCAATTAAAAACGAGTAACATAATTCACGATTCTTGTTTTAAAATTAAAAATGAGTAACATAATTTATAATTCAAAATGCGTTGGTAATATAGGCGTAAGTTGTTGCCAATGTTGTAGACGTCCTGCAAATCCTATCATCCAAGATGTTGCTGCTGGAAGATTGTGATGGTTGAGATTGCATCTGTGAAGATTGAGATGCTTGATCAACATACTCGTGATACGAAGGGTCTCTATAAACATCATATCCTACTAGTTTTTTGTCTTTCTTCTTGACTCCCCCTTTAGTTTTGATTTTCTCAGGTGGTGGACACATAAAAGTCATTGTAGGGAAGGCAAGTTCAAAAACCCTACTTTTTAATGCCCTTTTCCCAACAATATATAGTGACTTAAACCTTTTCCATAACTCATCTATTGCACTACTCATATCCACCTCTGATCCATCATCTACATCTTCGTCCAACTTAACTTCCATACTTAGTTTTCTCCAATGAACATGTACAACATCTATTGGTATCGGTAAACCATCAATTTTATATCCTGTCAACTCACAAGCACAAGGTAATTTGTAGGTTGTTCTAAGAGTACATCGACATATTTCCTTGTTAGTTCCAACATAATCAACTCGTTTTAACTCTTCAGCAATGCGTTTCAATGCTTCTCGAGACACTGAACCACGTAAATTATTGTAAAATGGACTTACGTGGGCGTGCTCAACTTCATAAAAACTCTTTTGAAAAGAAGCTCTAATATTACTCAATTGTAACTTTAAGTTGTCATTCATAGCCTCCCAACATTTGACCATGTCCCGATGGTGTTGCTGAGTACAGGAGGAGGCTCGATGCGTTAATTGTAGATGATGTCAACTAGACACCATACATTGATCATATAGTCCATTTTGAGTTCGAGGAGTCGTCATTATATTTAGGTTATATGCAGTGGGAGGCCATGGTTGCTAAACACTTGCCTGAGAGGTGTCTGCAACACTATGGTTATGTTCAAAGTATCCCACTCCCAATTTCAGATATACCATCTACATGTACTGATTGGTGGTTTTAGACTAACTTTATCAGCTCTGATCATGCCATTAGAGATCGAGCAGTTAGTGTTCAACACCCTTCGCAGTGTGAGGATGGTTACTTTGGGTGATACCTCACTGTATCACACTCCTGCATCATCCCCCACCTACAGCTGATGTTGGATCTTTTGAAGCTGAGGTACATGTAAATGATGTGTCGCCCCCGCCTCCTCTAGCGGATGTTGATGACCAGCAGCGCCACCAGATGATTGCAGTTATTATGGTTAACCTCATGGATTTGGTAAACCCATATAGAGAGATTTATATTGGATTATCACGTGCTGCACACATAGTTCGTGGGGGCCTATTTAGACATCTTTTATATATCATGGATTTGGTCTATTATGTATTATTTGTATCATTTGAATATTATTTTGACAACTTCATCATAACCCTTTATTTGCTAATATTTTTTATCTTCCGTTGATGCAACATCAACATTAACTAACATTTGACAATGGATTACATAACTTAAATATAACTTAAGAAAAACCTAAACACTACCAAATGATTAATAAATAAGAAAAACCTAAACACTACCTGATGATTCTGAACGTTTCAGCATCTTCATTATGTCGTCAACAAATCTTGAAATCTTATCATCTAACTTGATCGGCCCCTTTGTTATCCTACAGCAAAATGATCTCCACATATTCTTTACATTTTCGTCAGTCTTCAACTCACTAAGGTTGGATTTCACCCTCCCGTCAATATCAATCCAATCTTCACGAAACTCGATCTTTCTCACCTTTCTATTTTTGACATCAGGCAACAATTCATTCAACTCGGACGTCAGGCCGGCAAAAGATATAGTGTCATCCGTAAGTCAAAACTTTACAGGAGGTGAACTTCTGTTGAAGTACACTTTTGTCTTAATTAAAAATTAAGAAATAGATATTTTTTTAGATGTTTTTATCAAACATGTGACCTTCTATTTATACAACTTTGCATTTACTATGGGCAGCATAAAACTATCGACACAATCACATTTATCCAAAATTGTCAGTAAAATCTTAAAAGTCCAAAAAATCAAACAAATAACGCTACCAAAAATTTCACTTAGATTGAAATTTTTGATATCAACTGATAAATTTCATTTCCAAAATTTATTGTAACATACCAAAAATTTAGATTATACTATCAAAATTTTTGGTCTGTACCAAAAATTTAAACCAATTTTCAATCAGACAATTTTGAAAATATGAAAGTACGGAAGATGTCATATATAATTTAGGAGTCACAAATTAAAATCTCAAAAATTAGATATATGAATTATAGATATATGAATCATATGCCTGCCAGATCCTATCTTAACCCAAAAAAATTTTAACAGTTGTCTATTTACATTTGATAAGCAGTTGGATGTATTATATATTTATGTTACCACTTGAGCGGAGTTGTTGGACTTTAGTGATTCACTTTTCATAAAAACTCTCTTAATATTGAATTTTATAATATTTTTACTTTTAATTTTTTTTAGGAGAGAGGGTCGAAGAAAGAGTTAAAGGTGGCGAGACATGGGATAAAGTTGACTCAGAGGGTTCCACTACAGTTGCCTAGAGAGATGGAGAGTTGGATATCTAGGTTTGGTCTAGCTTCACTTTAGAGAACCAGTTTAACAAAGATAGACACAAACCTAGTTTCCGCTTTTGCAGAGAGGTGGCATCTAGAGACATCTTCATTTCACATGCCGTTTGGTGAGATGACGATTACTCTAGATGACGTATCTTGCCTGCTTCACTTGCCCATCAGGGGAGTTTTCTGGAACCCTCCAGATATCAGTGAAGCGCTTGCTGTTAAGTGGGTTGTTGATTATTTAGGAGTGTCACAGAGAATAGCACAGCAACAAGTCCGTGAGTGCAGGGGTTCCTACTATAAGCTGGAGTGGTTATATGATCAGTTCGTAGAGCACAAAGCTGCATCTCGATGGGATTATACCACTAGAGCTTATTTGCTGATGTTAGTGGGTTCCACTATTTTTGCGGACAAGACGTTTACGCTTGTCGAGGCACGATACCTCTCACTGTTTATAGACTTTGATGGCTTATCAGGATACAGTTGGGCAGCAACTGCATTGGTTACTCTTTACCGATATCTCGGAGATGCTTCCATGTTCAGCTGTAAGCAGCTTGGTGGTTATCCGACTTTCCTACAGGTATTTATTTTAATTTAGTATATTTTGTTTTAATTAATTTTATCTAGTATATTAATTTTATTTATCTAGTTTATTATGTTATAATTAATTATTTTAAATTTTGTAACAGTTTTGGATTCATGAGTATATTCTCACACTTGGAAAAAGAGGAGAGAACTGGATACCAGCTAATAATATGGGTCTCCCACGAGCGATGAGATGGTCCTATAGACAAGGTGCCTTGAAGGTGGATGACTTGCGGCTTATTCTGGACGAGCTGACACCTGTTGATGTCATATGGCGCCCATTCGAGAATCATAGAGTATGGCGTCAGTTTGATGAGTTATGCCTCTATAGGGGGTGTCTGAGGTGGGGTGACACTATTGTTCATACATGCCTGACAGATGTTTGCGTTAGTTTGGATACAGGCAGTATGTTCCACATCCACCTCTTGATTCTCGAACGGCGGGTGATAATGATGTTGACTAGATTAGTTACCATCAGAGCGTTCAGAATGTGATTCGTCCGACAGCACCGGCCACCACCCCATATGAGACAGATGATGGGTATCTTGTGTGGTATTATCGTGTTTCGCATCCTCGTCTGGTACCGCTCAGTGTCGATGCGACAACAGAGATGCCAGTTCTTGTATATGAAGCAGGACCATCTGATCCTATAGTGGCTCGTATGTCTTCATTGATACATCGTTATCTTCAGCAGACTGGTGCTGAAGAGGATGACCCGCAGTTTGCTGATTTGTTCGAAGCTTTACATCTTGGTCTATCATAATGACTTTTATTTATATTTATGATTATATGTTAACCTTTAGACAGATTTGACCTAATTGGTTTATGTGTTAATATAATTCACGATTCATGTTTTGCAATTAAAAAGGAGTAACATAATTCACGATTCATGTTTTGCAATTAAAAACGAGTAACATAATTCACGATTCATGTTTTGCAATTAAAAACGAGTAACATAATTCACGATTCATGTTTTGTAATTAAAAATGAGTAACATAATTCACGATTCATGTTTTGCAATTAAAAACGAGTAACATAATTCACGATTCTTATTTTAAAATTAAAAATGAGTAACATAATTTATAATTCAAAATGCGTTGGTAATATAGGCGTAAGTTGTTGCCATTGTTGTAGACGTCCTGCAAATCCTATCATCCAAGATGTTGCTGCTGGAAGATTGTGATGGTTGAGATTGCATCTGTGAAGATTGAGATGCTTGATCAACATACTCGTGATACGAAGGGTCTCTATAAACATCATATCCTACTAGTTTTTTGTCTTTCTTCTTGACTCCCCCTTTAGTTTTGATTTTCTCAGGTGGTGGACACATAAAAGTCATTGTAGGAAAGGCAAGTTCAAAAACCCTACTTTTTAATGCCTTTTTATCAACAACATCCAGTGACTTAAACCTTTTCCATAACTCATATATTGCACTACTCATATCCACCTCTGATCCATCATCTACATCTTCGTCCAACTTAACTTCCATACTTAGTTTTCTCCAATGAACATGTACAACATCTATTGGTATCGGTAAACCATCAATTCTATATCCTGTCAACTCACAAGCACAAGGTAACCTGTAGGTTGTTCTAAGAGTACAACGACATATTTCCTTGTTAGTTCCAACATAATCAACTCGTTTTAACTCTTCAGCAATGCGTCTCAATGCTTCTCGAGACACTGTACCACGTAAATTATTATAAAATGGACTTACGTGGGCGTGCTCAACTTCATAAAAACTCTTTTGAAAAGAAGCTCTAATATTACTCAATTGTAACTTTAAGTTGTCATTCAAGCCTCCCAACATTTGACCATGTCACCAATACTGTTCCCCAACATTTGCTTTAACTTCTAATGAGCCGACTCAACCTTAAAATTAATACATATTTAAAATATTTTAAAAAAATTCAAAAAAAAAAACAATTTATAAATACTAAAAATAAATACATACCGATTAGTCGTAGTGTTATCCAAATGTAGCACTCGATTAATCCATGCTCCAACAAATCTTTGTCTATGTGGTGTCAACCATGTATCCTTCACATAATCAATCAATTCATTACAATCAACACACGCCTACTCAAGTTGGCTCAACCTTTGATCATACTCAACCTCATCACTAGCCCATACAACATCCGTCCATAACTCGTCAATTTTCTTTTGCATGTCACTAGCCACATATTGTTTCCGTTTTGCACCAACATTCTTGTTAATATGAAATCGACATAGCATATTGATCGACCTTGGAAACACAATTTCAATGGCTTTCATCAAAGCAAGATCTCTATCTGTCAAAATCACTTATGGATACAACTCTTTCTTCACAAACAATTGTTTAAGCTTATCTAGCACCCAACAAAAAGTCTCGGTTTGCTCAGACTTAATATAGGCAAATGCGATAGCAAAAGTCAACTCGGTTGATGTCATGTCAACTATTTCAAATAGAGGTTGCCTATATTTGTTTGTCTTGTAAGTGTTGTCCATAACTAGCACAATAGGAAAAATATTCAACAACTTAACTGAATCTGTATGAGCCCAAAAGATATCTCTAATTACTTCAGAGTCATCTCTTTTTCTACTCCAATAAACATAACATGCTTCCTCAATAAGCTTAAACAAATGTTGTATCTCACTTATAGGACCTCTTATATTTTTTTCTATCATACTCTTCTGTTTGTATATTTGCGTGATCCGAGTGACATTATCTGGATCTTGCTCTTGCAATAAAAGCAATATATGTCTAGGTGGAACCTTTCTCTTTGTTAAATCAATAACATGTTGCTTCTGATCAGCTGTCAACCTACCGACAAATGCGTGACCTTCTAATCTATCAGGTAAACCATGGTTATGAACTCCACATTTTACATTAATCTTCCATCCAGATCCATCAGCCGCTGGAATTGATCTGATTCTAAATGGACATCCACATTTTTTTGTCGCACTCTGGGTTCCACTATCAATATCTCTGTGTTTTCCTCCTTTATCACATCCAAATATTAATTTGTTACTTCTTCCTCTCTTGCCTATTTTAATATCTGAACGAGTGATGATAACCGTAACTTTATTTCGGATTCCGATCTCTTTAATCCATCTTATGACCTCTTCTCGTGTACCAAATCTTTGAGTTGTTGAAAAAACATCAGACGTATCTACACATATATGATCTTTATCGCATATTTGTAAAGGAATGTCTAAAACCTCTTCTCGTGTACCAAATCTCTGAGTTGTTGAAAAAACATCAGACGTATCTACGGATATCTGATCTTTATCGCATATTTGTAAAGAAATTTCTGAAATAATTACATAAAAAAATTCAAAAAAAATTAGACAAATCAAACCGGAACACTTGCTACAAGTGTTCCGGTAGCTAAAAAACAAACCGGAAGACTTTTTACAAGTCTTCCGGTGGACATTCACAAAAATTACCACACCGGAAGTCTTTTCTGAAGTCTTCCGGTACAATATTTTTGTGAACCGAAACTCTTTGTCCAAGTCTTCCGGTTTGAGAAAAAAAGCCTACCAGAAGTCATTTTCAAAGTGTTCCGATAGATCGTGGGATGAATTTCTCGGAAGACTGAAAAATATAAAAAGTGAAAAAAATAATAAAATATTAAAATATATAAGGATAAAATGGGTATTTTTTTAAAAATGTAGGGGTATGGGTATAAATGCAGGGGTATTGGGTAAAATTTCCAGATAAAGACAATATAACATTTTGGACTAACCTATATTTGTTAGATATTTGACCTTTAACTGTTATTTTAAAACCAACCACATATACAAAATAAATTTAGTAAATAATAATTGTTTCATTCTCAATTTAAAACTTTAACAATTTTTTATCATCCTTATCTTTAACTTCCTAAACAATTATCTCTCTTTCACTTGCAAGTTATTTTTCTCCCTCTCATGAATGGTTAAGTTCATCTAAATTCTCTTTCACATGCAATTTTGTTTTTCTTTCCATTATTATTGAATCTTTGAATTGTGTGAATTGTGTATACTGTCAGTGTGTCTTTGTGATTACCTATAGTATAAATATAAAAAAAAAGATTTTGTAGAAAGTTAGAGTTATTACAAACCATTGTATATCACTGTATATTTTACCAATTATCAAGTCATTTACTATACCATCATTCAACTCCTCATAAATACAAACTTGAACTATATATATTTAATTTTTTTTATCAATGCATCAGAAAATAATTGATCATTTTTAAAATATCCAAAAATATATATGATACTTAATTATATTGTGTAGGTTGTTATTGAGACTAATCTCTAATCTTGTCATCTATAAGACTCACATTCACAAATAAAATTACAATAATGATATAGGCTTTAGAGTTTTCTTTTTGTATAATGTAAAGTCTAAGGCTATGAATGATATTAAGGGTTGAATATCATTTAAAGATTGAATGTATTAGTGTTTATGTCTTCATCATGATTTTTTGTTTAATGATGATAACCAGTTATTAGCTACATAACAAAACAAAGAAAGAGGAACAAATAAATGTCATGTGCAAATGAGATTGGGATATATAGAGAGGTAGAGAGACTGATGAGTGATATAAAAAAAGAGTTAGAGAGAGACGAAAAGAAAGTGAGAAAGATAGAGAGAGGAAACATATATTAGTGGCAACATCCACAGATAAGTTATAAGAAATGGGTAAGTTACAAAAATAAATAACAGCTACCACATTATTTTCTTTTCTAAATATGCATTTTTTTATTGAACAGAACATCGAGCATGAAAAATAATAGTAAGATTATTAATGTTTTTTATTGTAAAATATGTGAATATTTTATTTTTGTTATTTTATATCCATTTATAATTTGTATGATTTCTACATTGTGATATTATTAAAATTTTAAGACATTAAACAATATACATTGGTTGTCTTCTTACTTTTATTTTTTTTAATTATGTAAATAATATTATTTTATGTAACATTTAAGTTATTGATAAGTTTTAATTTTCACATTCTACTCTTTAGATTATTAAGTTAATTTTAAGTTGACATTTGCATTGTTAAATTGGTCTGAAGATATTTTTTTAGTATTAAATTGGTCTGAAGACATTACTACAACATATTAAAGTTAATGTGTATCATTATATTTTTATTTTTTTATAATTATTCCTAAGTAATATTATTTTTAATGGAATACTAATAAAGGACCCGTGCGTTCGCACGGGTCGCGCAAGTGCAATAATTTATTTTAAAAAAATTAAAATATAATATATATTTTTATTTATATATATATATATATATATATATATATATATATATATATATATATATATATATATATATATATATATATATATATATATATATATATATATATATATATATATATATATATATATATATATATATATATATATATATATATATATATGTGTGTGGTTGGATCAACGTACACAAATTTATTGTATAAAAGTTTTTTTTTAATGTAATGGATGTTAAATGATCAATAAATGGGTTCAAAAAATTTCCACAAATAACTTTTTCCAGTTTGGGACATAATAAAGTAAAACATTATTAATTTATAGTAATATAATTTGCTTAATTTTTTTGTATACTATATTAAGGAAGTAATCATATATAATATATAATATATAAGGAAGTAATCATATATAACATGATAAGTTTATTTCTTGAATTTGGAACAATACTTGAAATGCTAATATATAATATATAAGGTACATGTTAAGAATGGATCATTTCCATCGTATATATATATATATATATATATATATATATATATATATATATATATATATATATATATATATATATATATATATATATATATATATATATATATATATATATATATATATATATATATATATATATATATATATATATATATATATATATATATATATATATATATATATATATATATATATGGTACGAAAATTCGTCTGTTCCGTACAAAATAATTGGCAATTACGTAACATGTGGATATGTGTAATATAGGGAAATGAAAAGTTTTTCATCAGCCTATGTATTAATATAGCCGTAAAACCTAAAGGGATTTCAATAGAGCATGTTTATCTATAGTTTTCCCAAGTTCCTACACATTTACCGATGTTGTTGTGTCAGAAGCATTTGGATATTTGATATTTCCAACGTTCTCTCATTTGCAATGTCCATAAAGAAACACACGCTCCTACAATTTAAGTGGTTCATATTTATTATTTAAAAAATTCAAATTGTCATTTAAAGAAAATCAAACAACGATAATATTTGGCAAAAAAAAAATACAATAATAATTAATTTGGTTTCAGGATATTGATTTCATTTTGAAATGATAAGATTGCAAGAACAATAAAATAACAGTAATATTTATTATTAAAAAAATTCATTTTGTCATTTAAAGAAAATCAAGCAACGATAATATTTGGCAAAAAAAACTACAATAATAATTAATTTGATTTCAGGATATTGATTTCGTTTTGGAATGATAAGATTGCAACAACAATAAAATAACGGTAATATTTTTTAGTAGTATAAATAGGTAAGAAAAAATATTGTCAATGTAAGAAAAAAACAGTATTAAGAAAAAATATTGTCAATGTACAAAATGAATTTATAAAAATTGCAATTACATAATGATTTTTTTTTTAAATATATGAATCCAAACAGAATATTGTACCTGGAATTAATTTAAAATTTTATTTTAGTAATCTTAGAGGGGAATGAAATAAATTTGTTAGATTGAAAAAAATTAATATTATATTATTTAAATTTGGTTTCTATCTTTATTGAAAAGTATGATAGATATATGTTTGATGTGATGTTAAAGTAGAGCATTAATGATGGTTACTTTTGGGAAAGTTTGCTTCAAATATAAGCAAAAAAATATTGAAGTGAAAGGTGTGAATATACTGATTTTTTAGGGTTGAAACACATGTATTGGAAGTTGCATATTTGTATCCATTACATTTAAAATGGTATATATTGTCCATGGTTTTGGAATATTTTGAGTTATTAAGTGGGTAAATGGGATTAATAATGATGATAATAAATATTAATAAATAACAATATTAATAATAATAATAATATCAATTTATTCAATTAAATAAAACCCTAATTTTCATCAAACCGTTTCATATTACTTCTCCCTCTTTTCATATTCTCGGTTTGACATCTCAGAAAGACCACTTAAAAATCAGTATATTTATTATTAAAAAAATTCATTTTGTCATTTAAAGAAAATCAAGTAACGATAATATTTGGCAATCATATAGTGGGATTTAGTGGGGCCCATTTTCTTAGTCCACCTTAATTATTTACAATCATTTTCTTGTACAACTAAATGTATAAAGAATTGATATTCTTATTGATTTATTACAAATCATGCATAGCATTAATTATCTTATGGCTGAATTATTTTAATACTCCATTGACCTAGCAAATAGAAAGGAGGCAGTGGACATAATTATTCATTTCAACCCCAACTATATTTTGGAAAAAAAATAATTTAAATATGTTGAGTTATAATACTATATATATGATGACGTGAGATTGGTAAAAAGTATAGTTGCATGCTTAACTTAATCATTTCAAACAAACAATGTAGATTTTCCATTACCAATCAAAAGACAATTCATTGTATATGATAATTATACCTTGTTTTTTTTTATAAATCCTTAATTCAGTTGAATGCAAGATTCAAACATTGCTCCAACATTTCTGAACTACCTGCAATTTTAACATATGTATTAGACTTTGAAAAAAAATTGTAAAAAAATGTGTTTCTATGTGTTTTCTATAATTAGTTTTGAAGGATTTCATAATAAATTTTTATGTAATTGTTTTTTTTAATTTCTAACACCATTAGGTATGCTGAAACCAAACATGATATGCAATAATCTATTTATAATTTAGTCGTATACACATATTTCATAAGATGACAACGTATTTTGTTATCAATCTAAAATACTTATTAACATTTGAAGATATGATACTCATATAAATTTTGTAGTGGAAAGAACACACAAAACACAATGTTCAACATAACAACATAGGATTTTGAATAATTTCACACACATGAATTAAATACTCATTATCATCCTTTAAACCATACATGAAATATAAATGTCAATTGTAATTCCACAAAATAAACACTTCAAAAAAGTAAGAACACATCCTACAACCAAAACATATCATGTTCTTAACAACTTCATACTTAAACTCATTCTGGTGCTAAAAAGTTCATAAAAGATATTTCAATATCAAATTTCCGAAAATTCTAATTAAGAAGATGGTTCTATCTTTACTTTCTTGGATGGTCTGGTGCCTGATAATTGCGTAGCGCCAGACGCTTCAAAATCAACTTCTTCACCCTTGTCAGTAATTACAACATCCTTAGCCGGAGTCATTAGAATGATTGATTCTGGATCATTTTCACCAGATGCAGATAATGTTTGCTTGCAATATAAAAAATTAATTGTCAGATATAAAATGAATTATAATAATACAATATTTATCATAGCAAATTATTATGTTAACAAATGAAGGTACTTACTGCGGAAGTTTCCAAATTTTCCTTGTTAGGGACCACCTTTGCATATTCAGTTTTAGACTGATTCTGCACATTGAAACATCGAATATTTATTATACTTGTTAAATGTTTAAATAATACATGAATTAAGTGAATATTATACCTCTTCTCCTATGTAGTCATTTTCAATCTCTTTAACAAAGGCTTCATCATCACAAAGCTTCCAAACAGACGCTTGGGAAAACGTTGGCTGCACCTTAACTCTAAAAGTCATTTTATTATTCAACAGCATTTCAAGCTCATCAGGATAAACCATTGGATCATCTTCTCCATTCTAATGGAAAAATAAAATATCAATCATGAGTGATAATCTGAACTTTACAACTCGATAAACTATTAACATTTTAACTTATGTATAACAATGTACCTCCACCATAGAGTTATGCATAAATTCAGCAGTCATTCCAAGTATAGCAGCACATTCGGAATCCCAGAATACAAATCGATATTTTGATTCACCATTGCTAACATATATCTCAATCTTGTACCTATAGTATTTTAAACGAAGAAAATAATATGATTAATAACAAATCCATTACCAAATTTATTTGCAATTCATCTAGATTATATGTACCTTGGTATGGGTTGTTCGACTTTTTGCCCACATGAACATTCATAAGCTTTTTCAGGATTAGGTGCCTTCGAAGAACACTTTGTGCAGCCATAATAAAGCCATCCATACTTTGAGACAACAAATTTAAATGTGGTTGCTACAGTAACACATAAAGTTTCCTAAAAGCAAATCAAAAATGATATTAATTTCAAAAAGCAAACAATATAATTGTAATAGTAAAGATAAATTCGGCTCTATAGTATTCAACTTACATGTTTGATTTTGCAGAACTGACTTAAGGACATACATTTCGCATTATGAACAAACCTTTCTACTGGCAAATACTGAGAACCACCAGACCAATTAGAAAGAGATTTTGCAGATTGAGTAGGCTTCTCCTTCTGTTCATTAGTAGGCAACCTATAGAAATAAGATTGTTTTTTAAATTAAAAATTATGTATAATAATCTGAATATAAATAAATAAAATCGATACTTAGACATAAAATCTTGAATTTCAGGGATGTCTTCATTTATCAACAATTTGGAACCACTCCATGCATTTGACACTGTAAATTGTATAATTAATATAAAAATTATTGAACGTATAATGAAAAATACAAATCAGCTATTTATTTATAAAGTCTGATAGTGTAATACCTTGGCCATCTTTTACCATTGCATGAGTGAGCATAATTACAATAGCTCCATTGTTTTTAGGATCATTGTAGTAAGCCAAAAATTTTGATCCATAGATTTCTCATAAATTGCAATTTATGCAATTACCCCTATTTTGCTATATAAATAAACAATATTATATGATGGGATTCAGTGATGCAAAATATATAAATTTATCAAACACAAGTTATGAAAACAATGCGCATTACTTCAAATCTTTCAGCACAATAGAAACAACAACTTTCTTCCCCGGAATGTTGGATTGGATATGGTTTATCTCACTAACAGCACCAATAATATCTACATTAAAGTAAGGTTCATTATTGAATGTGTTTGCAAATATATAAGTTATAATAGAATTTAAATTACCTTCCAGTCTATCGGTTTTGTATTTGCCTTGAAGTATCTCACCAAAATCTTTAAAGAAATATCCTTTAGGTAGAATATTTTGAAGTTCGATTGCCTTCATTGTGGTACCACCAAGAAACACAAATTTTTTTGAATGGTCACATACCTTCCACTGAAAATCATTGTTATAGACACTGCCATTATTTATAATGCAGGTCATATTCTCCTTAATGACCTCTTTCCATTTCACTTGCAAGTTATTTTTCTTTAACTTCCTAAACAATTATCTCTCTTTCACTTGCAAGTTATTTTTTTCCCTCTCATGAATGGTTAATTTCATCTAAATTCTCTTTCACATGTAATTTTGTTTTTCTTTCCATTATTATTGAATCTTTGAATTGTGTGAATTGTGTATACTGTCAGTGTGTCTTTGTGATTACCTATAGTATAAATATAAAAAAAAAGATTTTGTAGAAAGTTAGAGTTGTTACAAACCATTGTATATCACTGTATATTTTACCAATTATCAAGTCATTTACTATACCGTCATTCAACTCCTCATAAATACAAACTTGAACTATATATATTTAATTTTTTTTATCAATGCATCAGAAAATAATTGATCATTTTTAAAATATCCAAAAAAAATATATGATACTTAATTATATTGTGTAGGCTGTTATTGAGACTAATCTCTAATCTTGTCATCTATAAGACTCACATTCACAAATAAAATTACAATAATGATAAATATAGGCTTTAGAGTTTTCTTTTTGTATAATGTCAAGTCTAAGGCTATGAATGATATTAAGGGTTGAATATCATTTAAAGATTGAATGTATTAGTGTTTATGTCTTCATCATTATTTTTTGTTTAATGATAACCAGTTATTAGCTATATAACAAAACAAAGAAAGAGGAACAAATAAATGCCATGTGCAAATGAGATTGGGATATATAGAGAGGTAGAGAGACTGATGAGTGATATAAAAAAAGAGTTAGAGAGAGACGAAAAGAAAGTGAGAAAGAGAGAGAGAGGAAACATATATTAGTGGCAACATCCACAGATAAGTTATAAGAAAGAGGTAAGTTACAAAAATAAATAACAGTTACCACATTATTTTCTTTTCTAAATATGCCTTTTTTTTATTGAACAGAACATCAGGCATGAAAAATAATAGTAAGATTATTAATATTTTTTATTGTAAAATATGTGAATATTTTATTTTTGTTATTTTATATTCATTTATAATTTGTATGATTTCTACATTGTGATATTATTAAAATTTTAAGACATTAAATAATATACATTGGTTGTCTTCTTACTTTTATTTTTTTTAATTATGTAAATAATATTATTTTATGTAACATTTAATTTATTGATAAGTTTTAATTTTCACATTCTACTCTTTAGATTATTAAGTTAATTTTAAGTTGACATTTGCATTGTTAAATTGGTCTGAAGATATTTTTTTAGTATTAAATTGGTCTGAAGACATTACTACAACATATTAAAGTTAATGTGTATCATTATATTTTTATTTTTTTATAATTATTCCTAAGTAATATTATTTTTAATGGAATATATGTCAAAAACACCATTAAAAAAATTGCACGCGTTAGCGCAATAAAAAAAGCGGACCGTGCCCATTTGAAAGCTAGTAACTATATAAAGGGGATACAACTTTTTTGTGTGACCTATTTTTGTTCCAAAATTATCCTTCATTAATGCTTAATTTCATATTTTTACTCCATATTTACCCTTTACCTTAATGCTTAATTTCTCACATGATTTATCTATAATCTATAACTATATATAAAGGGAATACTTTGTTTTGGTGTGACTTATTTTTCTACCATTTTTACCATTGCTTTATTATATAATTTACTTAATAACTTCTTATTATTAACTTCCACATAACTTATTATTATTAACTTTCACATATTGTATTTTTAAAAAAAAAATATTTAAACAAAAAATATCATTCATATTTTCAATCACGCGCATTAAAAAAGCGGACAGACGGGCACGCGAGTGCCCGTCTGGACGCTAGTTATATATAAAGGGGATACAACTTTTTGGTGTGGCCTATTTTTGTTCCAAAATTACCCTTCATTAATGCTTAATTTCATGTTTTTACTCCATATTTACCCTTTACCTTAATGCTTAATTTCTCACATGATTTATTTAATAATACTAAATAATAACTGTAAAAAATAACTTCCCATTATTTCCAATAGTCCTTCCTATTATTAACGTTCATACTAACTCCTATATGCAAAGTGAGTCTCTCTCCAAGCCATTTACAAACTATTTCTCTCAATTTGTCAAGCTATTTGCAAATTAATCATATCCCTCTCTCCATTTCTTTGTCAAACCGTGCATATCTCCATTATTGGAGCGCAAATAATTGATCTATTACTTCATCTATAATTTATCAAGAGAATTCAATCTTCACAGGTACCTTTGTTTGATCTATTACACTTTCGTGCGTTTTTTGTTTTGTTTTTATGCATTTTTTCTCCAACAGTTGTTTTTATTTATTATTGTTGTTGTTTCAACTTTGATTTTTGGGAATTGATTATGTGAATGTGATTACGATTGATAGTTTATAGTTTATTTACATCACCTAAGACATCGGCGACCAGCATTTTCACAGTGATTAAGAACTTTCGACATGAGGCAATAAGAGTAAAACATCACAACGCCCATAACTGTTAGGCATAATATCCCAATTCCCCACCCTAATCCTCTGAACGCGTACAGTAGCGTTAGAATCGTCTGTCCAACTATCATCGTCGTCAAGTGAAGTCTGGCGTGCCATCATTGGCCTATAAAAATTGAATACGGATGTTTAATAAATTGATTAATTAGATTGAGAGAAAAAAAAAAGAGAATAAGTGTTGCATGCCTTTGGATAAATTGATTAATTAGATAGAGAGAAAAAAAGAGAATAAGTGTTGCATGCCTTTGGATTGGATGACGAAAGCGGCATCGACGTTGTTATCGGAAAGATGAGTTTCTTTGGGGGGATTCGCCATAGTCGCGGCAGAGAGAGAATTAGGAGAATAGATTTTTCATAAGAATAGGGTGGGTTTTGTAAAAATAGGAAGTCACATTAGAATCGTTAATATATATACTCTCATCTTATGTTATGCAACGCTAAAATTTCAACATATATATATATATATATATATATATATATATATATATATATATATATATATATATATATATATATATATATATATATATATATATATATATATATATATATATATATATATATATATATATATATATATATATATATATATATATATATATATATATATTCTCCATTCCCCTATATATGTGAATGGGAACTCATTCTTTTGTGCACCATAAACCAACTTTTATTACAGTAACTCTGATGCTTTTATGGCCCATGCAAATCACTAAGTGTCCACGTAATATATAACCCAATGGACCATATTATTCCTTTGTGATCTAATGAGAATGGGCATAGTGTAAAAAGCGTTACTGAAAAGACGTAGCCATATATGTGAAAAAATCCTAAGTAACCAACTCATTCTTTTTCTATGTTGTTGGTTTTAAGTGTGTATATTTTTAACATATGTTTTACAAATAATACTTTTTGGTGTAAACTTCTTTTTTCCAAAAACAAATATATTTATTTTAAATCCCGTCTATATTTACCAATATTTTTCAACATAATTAGTGAAATTATGTTGCTAATAAATTGCATATGTGTTTGACAGTTACATTAACAAAATGAAAAATAATATCCGTTAGATATCAAATCAACAACAAAGGGCAAGAAGGGCCGAAAATGAAAGGAAGAGGAGACAAAATATGAACATCGAACAAAGAGAAAATTCTTTATTGATACAACATGACAATTATAGGCGGCAAAAAGAGTAAGATAAACAAGCTCAAACATCTCGCACTATGAACAGTCGGAGGAGAGTTCCATTTCAAAATTTTACAAATATGAGATCTCCAATATCACACTTTCAAGGAACTCATGACAATGAAGCCGACCCAAGTAGAATTACACATGTTAATGATGTTGCACTTGATTGGTGATGATCAATATAGACATTATAATCATACTTTGTATAATATTGTTTATTTGTCATCTCTCATTTTATGTATTTAAACCCGCAGATGATAATTTCACATCACCTAACCAACATATCAACAATAGTCACTTTGCTACAGGTATACAAGATATTGTTCTACATATGCGAGCAGTAATTTCAACATATATATATATATATGTGTGTGTGTGTGTGTGTGTGTGTGTGTGTGTGTGTGTGTGTATGTTAATTATTATTTTTGTATCAGGCGATATGGATGTTGATGAAGCTTTGGAGGATGCAGTAATATCAGATGTTAACATGGAAGCCATAAATGATGGTGCATCATGTCGTCCTCAAGGTATGTTCATAAACATTTTTGTGCCAAATAATGTAGCTTATACTCAAGTGACATAAAACTGAAAATTAGGCAATGTTAAATCTTCTAATTTAGGAATATTGCGTTAATTATTTATTTGTATTTTAGATTTTAAATAATATTTAGTAATCAATATCAAACTCCTTCCTGTAGAATCAGGACGTGCTTTTCGAGCAAGACATAATATTGCTCGAAATTTCAAAAATAATTCGATGATGGCAAAATCCCAGTTGCCTAATCCAATTTCTTGTAGATATTGCAATGCAAAATTGTTTCATCGTGAATCACGTGATACATGTTGTACTGGTGGAAAGGTGTCATTTTCACAAGTTAATGCTCCTATAGAATTGCAACAATTATTTTTGGATGGTTCAGTAGAAGGAAGGCATTTTAGGCAACATATTCGAAGTTACAACCATGTGCTCTCATTCACTTCAATTGGTGTTCACGTTGATGAGAATATTCTTGCATCTGGTCGTGGTATATATACATTTCGTGCTCAATATGCTTTTTACCATAACATAGGAGGTTTCTATCCAAATGAGGGTGCCAGACCGCGTTTCTTACAGCTATACATCTACGACACAGATAATGAGCTACATAATAGAATGCAGGAAAATCCACAACTCCACCAAAATGTAGTTCAAAAATTACAAAAAATGCTCCATCAGTTTAATCCTTTTGTAATTAGGTTCAGACAATTGTCACAACTTCCAAATATCGGTGAATGTAGCTTCACACTTAAAGAGCGTCCAAGTAATCGCCATCAATATAATCTTCCAACTGCAGAACAAGTTGTGGTAATTATTGTTGGAGGAGATTCAGATTCTATGGAATATGGAATGGATATTAATGTCATTCGTCGTGATGGAAATCTAAAGAAAGTTCAAGAGACAAAGGGATATTATGATTTGTTGCAGTATCCTATATTGTTTCCATTTGGGACACATGGTTGGGACGTTAACACAACAAATTGTAATGGACGAAGATTGTCATATCGAGCATATTACAGTTACATGCTTCAGGTAAATTTAGATTAATTTTAGTAAATAGTATACTTAGATAAGCGTATTTTAAAACACATCACTTTTAACGTCGACATGTTTTTCAATCAATTGTAGATTCGCCCAAATGATCAATCAATGTTGTTAAATGTGGGTCGACTGTTACAACAATATGTTATAGACAATTATGTCAAAATTGAATCAGGGAGGTTAAGGTGGATTAGAGAACACCAACGTGATATACATGCTGAAGTGTACCCAGGTTTACAGGATGCTTTGCATGTTGGTGAAACTAATGCAGGTACTAAATAATGTAGCATAAATATATATTTTTAGATTACTAATTAGTTGTTGTACTTATAATGATAATCTTTCATGTATTCTGAAACTAATACATTTCATGAATCACCATAGAAAACATTGGAAAAAGAACAATATTGCCATCATCATTTATTGGAGGTCGTCGAGACATGACACAACGCTATGAAGATGGCATGTCTATTGTTCTTCATGGCGGTAAACCAGATGTTTTTCTGGCAATGACATGTAATCCTTCTTTGAGTGAGATAACATCAGAACTTTTGCCTTTTCAAACACCACAAGATCGTCTAGATTTGCTAACAAGAATGTTTCGTTCGAAATTCGAGCAATTAAAGGATGATGTTATTAATAAAGGAGTCTTAGGAAAGGTTAAAAGCTACATGTATGTCACTGAATTTCAAAAATGAGGATTGCCGCATGTGTATATGATGTTGGTCTTAGAAAGTAACGACAAATTGCATGGCCCAGAAGAGTATGATAGTGTGGTAAGAGCATAAATACCTAAGTTAGAATGTGAACCACAGTTGCATGAAGCGGTTCTAAAACATATGATCCACGGACCTTGCGACGTTATGAACCGGAAGTTCCCATGTATGAAAGTCAGACATTGTAAAAAAAGATATCCAAAACAATTCTTGGATGAAACATGTCAAGGCACTGACTCATATCCTGAGTACAGGAGATGGTTTGATGAACCTATATCGTTAGGTAGAGGTAGGTCTGTTGACAATAGATGGGTGGTTCCTTATAACCCTTGGTTACTGTTAAAGTACGACTGCCACATCAATGTAGAGATTTGCAGTAGTATTAAAAGTATCAAGTATCTATACAAATATGTGTACAAGGGCCCTGATCGTGTGGCTGTGGAGGTTCACAAAGGATCATACATGGATGAAGCTCAACAATATGTTGATGCAAGATGGATTTGTGCTCCCGAGGAATTATGGAAAATATTTCGATTCACTCTTTATCGATTATATCCTTCTGTTGAAAGATTACAGATTCACTTGCCGAACTGCCATCAAGTGCGCTTTTATGATCATCAGCGAACTGTGGATTTGTTAAATAATGAGCGCAATTCCAAAACAATGCTCATATAATTCTTTGCTTTAAATCTAAGAGATCCAGAAGAAAGAAATTATCTGTATAGAGAGATTCCAGATCATTATTGTTGGAATAATAGGGAGAAGGAATGGCATTGCAGATGGTCACTAAGAAAAGTTATCGGGAGAATCTATACGGTATCACCTTCGGAGGGAGAGAAGTTTTACTTGCGAGTACTGTTATATCATGTCAGAGGTTCAACCAGTTGGGAATATCTTCTTACAAATAATGGCACTTCTTTCAGCATATTCAAAAAATCAGCAGAGGATAGAGGACTTCTAGAGACTGATCATAGTATTCATGATTGTTTGGTTAAAGCGGTGAGTCTCCGAATGCCATATGCTTTAAGGAGGTTATTCATGACGATTCTCATATTTTGTGAACCTACTGATGTTAGAAGCCTTTGGAATGAGTTTTTTACACATATGACAGAGGATTATCAAACAACAAACACTGTTGCAGAATCGGTCTTGACTAATATGTTGTTGAAGGACTTGAATGAACTATTAAATCTGCATGGTAAAAAGATTGAAGATTATGATCTCCCATCTTTACCCCTTGATACAGTACAGGGAGATTTGATTCTAAGTGTCGTACATGAGGAGTTGGCGGTCGATATCTCCAATGAAGATATTGAATATGTTGCGAAGTTAAATAATGACCAAGTGATTGCATTCAAAACCATTATGAATGTAATTGATCAAAAACACAACGAGGTATTTTTTGTTGATGGTCCAGGAGGAACAGGTAAAACATTCCTTTATAGAGCATTAATGACAAGTTTAAGAAGTAGAGGAGAAATTTTTTTGGCAACTACATCATCTGGTATAGCTGCAACGTTGTTACCCGGTGGTAAAACTGCGCACTCTGGTAGAAATTTGTGGTATTCAAAAGCAAAACGATCTTGCAAATCTCATTAGGGTTTCTGCTGCAATAATTTAGGATGAAGCCCCAATGATAAACAAAAATTGTTTGGAAGCCTTAGATCGATCATTACAAGACATTTGTAGTAACAATGCTCCATTTGGAGGAAAAGTTATGATCATGGGGGGAGACTTTCGACAAGTTCTTCCTGTTGTAAGAAAAGGTACTAAGGTACAAATGATTTATGCGTGTATTGTTCAGTCTCATTTATGGGCTCATACCAAAATTTTGCGATTGCGTCAAAATATGCGATAATTGCATGATCAAGAGTTTGCAGAATTTCTTATGCGCATTGGTGATGGTGTTGAACCTACCAAACCAGATGACATGGTGAGGTTGCCTTCACAGATTGCAGTCCCATGTGAAGGTGAGCATTCCATACAAGTGCTTATACAACATATTTTTCCTGATTTAGAATTGCATGGTTGGGATGCCCTTTATATGGTACAGAGAGCTATTTTGACCCCAACAAACGATGATGTCCAAAAATTGAATGATATAATTATTGACCAGTTTCTAGGAGAAGAACATAATTTTGTATCATTTGACGAGGTTTAAGGGGATAATAATAATTTATACCAGCAAGAATTCTTAAACTCAATTGTACAAGGTAGTTTGCTCCCGCATATTCTAAAGATAAAAAGGGTGCACCATTGATGTTGTTGCGAAATCTAGATCCTAGATATGGGTTATGTAATGGGACACAGTTATTATGTCGTGGGTTATATATGAATATGTTGGATGTGGAAATCTTGACAGGAAACAACGAAGGAAGACGAGCTTTCTTGCCCAGAATTAAAATAAAAACATCGGTCAGTGATGGGTTGCCTTTTATCCTTAGTAGAAAGCAGTTTCCTGCGCGACTAAGTTTGCAATTATAATAAATAAGTCACAAAGACAAACCATCTCAAATGTTGGAATATATCTTCCACGACATGTTTTCAGTCATGGACAGTTATATGTGGCTTTATCCAGAGGTGTTTCACATACTACAACAAAAGTTTTATCCAAGGAAGGAAAATTGGAAGGAGAAGATGGTGACTACACAAAAAATGCAGTCTTTAAACAAATTATTTTATCGCACCCGCAGGTATCATTACGTACATTAAAAAAATAATATCACACATTGATTCCCATTTGTATACGAACTACCAATATTATATTGTATTCTTTATATGATAATAACTAAGTATAACTAAGTATAAAATTGTGTGGCTTTGATATACATCCAAACTAGAACACAATGAAGTCTTCCAATTATGTAAGGAGCTGAGACGGAAGAATGTCTAAACTTGCTTCGACATAAAAGTAAGCTACACTTAATCACTTATTTTATGCTTTTAATATAATCAATCAATTGGATCATACTTATTTTCACTATTCTTATACGGCATAAATTTTAGACGGAGGACTTTAAAGATAAATGGAACACATGGAAAGATGAACAAACAATTTCATCTATCGGCAAGTTAGACAATAAGGTGCATTTACCTTTTTCGCGACATGTATAAAAAAATCTGTTTGTTGCATTTTCACCGCTCTTTCACTAACACTTTTATCATCCTTATTAAAACAAGTCAAACGCCTAAAAGTTTACTCTGTCGGTTGGGGCTCCACAGTGATAACAGATAAAATACAACTTTGGAAAATGGTGAAAAAAGAAATAATATCTCAAAGGATGGACATGTTTTATTTTATTCATTTAATAATATTTATCCATAAAATATTTTTGAATGCATGAGTTTTACTTTTACTGTTGGTTTGTGTAAATAAAACCATGTATATTCACTAAACCCACTGTTTTCCTTTTTTACTAGAAATCCACGTAGTTCAAAAATAAGTCAGGGTTGTTGTTCTACTAAATATGAACTAAAATAAAATATCTTCATTCTTCAGGTATATATTTATTTATGGCTCGGTACACCAAATTATAATCAAACAAATCACATGTTTTAAAGGTATTTCTTTGTTGATATGACATTTCATGATGTATTTGTAGTTTTTTAAAGCTAAGAGCGCATCGATAAAGGGATGTATGAAGAATTGATTCGAATCTTTACAAGGTAGAAAAATAATATATTACACCAATTACTATTACTTTCACTATATTTTTCTCTAAAGCAATTCTAATGTGAGAGTCTTACATTTTTTCTTTACTACGGAAAACAATTGCAGGGAGAGAGAAAATTCTCAAGATAAAGATTTTATGTTCGGCCCTCCTCTTAAAGAACGTTATTGATTACATAGTATAAATAGTACTTTGCGTTCTTAGATTATTTAATATAATTTAGAATAACTTTGTTTGTCATTTTCAAAATGTAATAATATTATTAGTATGTTTAGACGACATACTTTTTAATCTAAATTTTATTTAATTCGGTATGTTTAAAATAATAGTAACCAGTATAATAGTGACAGTGTTTAATTTGCCAAGATCAAATTCTTCCAAGCCTGTTTTCAACATATCTATGCCAATCTCTCCTACAGTGAACCGGCCGAAGCCGGTAATTATTCAGAAGCCTAGTCCATTTCATTTCGGTGATCCTAAAGTTGTACCCTGGAAATATGATATGACCATGATTGACAAATAATCTGGGAAAATTATTCCCAGGGAAGATTTGAAGACTGTAATGAAACTGTGACCAATATAGATGGGGCAAGCAAGATGACTCGTAGTGGTCGTATTTATACTCCCATTTCAATGAGGCTCTGCCGAGAGAAACCATTACTACTGTGCCAGTCTTGAATACAAAGACCTAATAAACTCTTTTAGAAGGACTTGTCAGACGGTTCATTCTGTTTGCTTATATGTATTTTGTTTCTATGATCATAGCAACATAATTGACATGTAAGAACTTGTTTGTTTTGAATGATTAATGCAATGCATATGTTTGTATTGAAGAAATCCATTCGTATTCACTCATAAAATTATTTTTCATAATTTATAATGCCAACTTTACCCGATCTCTTGACTTTGATAGAGAATTGGGAGGAGGATGATGAACCAAAAACGCCAGATCTCTTGTCGTATGTTTTTGAATGAAATCCCGCCGATGATGTAAGACATTGTTTCAAATCCTAAACACTGGAGATATAAGGAAGATAACCCCTCTTTAACCCCTTTAAGCCTTGAAGTAGAAGTTTTCTTTTGGTCTCTTGTCATTACTTTGGCTGTGGGTACCGCCAAGTAACTGAGTTTGTCCGTTCTCTCCAAGTAGATCGTCAGCCTTAAGCATAAAATACCTACTACTTCCAGTTTCCCCACAGAGTTCAACCCTCGTGGATGATGGTTATTTCAGTTATCTTTTTCGTGCCCAGATAAGATAATCCCCATTTGAGTTCATTCCCTCAATGGAGTCTTGTTTGACAGTTTCTTTCTAGCTTAATCCTAGATTGAACTTCGGTCCCTGTCGGTCACCGAAACCACCTGGACGTGCATTTATTTTGCATTATCTTTCAAGAGGAGCCTTTTACAACGCCTTTGCTGATAAGTGGCAGTCTCTCTCGAGAAGCTTATCATGCTTTGCCCCAAGATAAGTGGCAGTCTCTCCGGAGAAGCTTATCATTTCATCAGAGTATCTACCAGATAAGTGGCAGTCTCACCTAAGAAGCTTATCATTGATATCCTTGCAGATAAGTGGCAGTTTCATTCCAAGAAGCTTATCATTATATTATTACTCCCCAGTAAGTTGCAGTCTCATTCGAGAAGCTTATCACTAGCTATTTTACAACATCGATAAGTGGCAGTCTCGCCTGAGAAGCTTATTCCTATTTTCACTACACCAACAACAAGTGACCATCTCCCTCGAGAAGCTTGTTTCCATTGAACTTTTTCCAGATAAGTGGTCGTCTCTCAAGAGAAGCTTATCAATATTATTCGTATCCCCAGATAAGTGGCAGTCTCCTATGAGAAGCTTATCATCGTTATCTTTTCAGATAAGTGGCAGTCTCTTTATTTGAGAAGCTTATCCAACTTTGGCATGTAAGTCCCTTTCAGCGATAAGTGGCAGTCTCTCACGAGAAGCTTATCCGGGCATTTCCCATTGAAGTCCATTTATTTTGGCATACAACAAAGTCTTTACCCTGTATATTTTCTGATGGTTCTTAAAGATCCCGTTCGATCTCTCCGCTCAAGGAATTTCCATAAGATTGGACGTTATTCTTGCCTGAAGACTCCAACATTTTTATTTTACCCGATCCTACCGCCGTGTGGATCCTGCTTTTACCTTTTTATTCTAGAGTGTCAACTGGTCATGCCTGAACCTGTTGAGCAGCTACTCTGGATATTTTCCCTAATGGAGGCCGTCTTGCCGGTGCCATCTCCATTGAGGATCTCTTCTTGTCTTTCTTTCTAAAGTAACAACTGGTCATGCTTGAACTTGTTGGTCCATCGCTTTAGATTTCCCCGTTTTCGCGTTGTTCCCCCAGTGCATCATTTTCCCTAGTGGAGGCCATCTTGTCGGTGCCATCTCCATTGAGGATCTCTTCTTGTCTTTCTTTCTAAAGTGATAACTGGTCATGCTTGAACTTGTCGGTCCATCACTTTAGATTCCCCCTAGTTTGTGTTGTTTCCCCAATGCGTTGTCTTCCTCAATGTGTGGGTGCTCGTTGCGTCTGTCCCCTGTGTCATCGTTTCGTATGCGTTTCTGCATTTACCATTTTCATCATATGCATCATATTAGATTTATGGCATCGTCAACATTGTTGTTTTCTCCATAGCATTGCATATCACTACATCTAAGGGCAAAATTTTCGGTTATCTGTATTTAAATACCTCTCCCCATGATTTCTCGAGCCTTCGTTACTCAAATCATCCGGTGAAGTTATTTAAATAGGGGCAACTGTCATACTCCAAATTTTACCCTTAGATCACTGATCATTTTAGTATACCTTTAGTTTTTAACTAACCCCTAACCAATTGGCCAAGTTTGTTAGTTTTTGCAGGCGTGTCAAAGAAACGGGAAAATAATATTGTGTGCCCTTTAATTCATGTGAGTGTGGATGTGCCACTAGATTACGATCATTTGATGGTTACCATTCCATATCATTCTCAGAGGATCCCTAAGAAACTAGGGTCTCCTGTCTCTCGATTTACACGAAATTGGTTTGTGAATTGGTGGGAAGTCTATGGCAATGGGGATGTTGGATTTCTTTCAGTACAGTTCATCCTTACTTGAGAATCAGACTATTAGCCGTCATATGGAAGTTGAAGTATTTATTGATTTGTGAACCATGGTGATTTGAAATCATCAAAGTTTGGACGGATTGGGATTTGAGTTAGTGCAAGAATTATTTGTAAAGAAGTTATCTAAACAAGTTTGAGTCCATATTCATTGCTTTCTATTCCAGTTACGAGTTAATTTTCAAAAGCACCGATTGATCCAACTCACGGTTGATGTCGAATTCACAGTGGGTTTTGTTCGGTTCCAAGTATTTGCAAGTTGTCAGATGCTTCATAGGCGAATTGCAAAGTTTAAGGTCTATTCGTAACGAGATATGGCTTGGAATCAAATTCGGAAGAATTAAGTTCACATTTTATTAAAAGATTGAATTTATTTACATTGTTCAAGGCCAATTTCCGTTACAATATTCGAATTACATCAGATCTCGAAGTTACATTCTTTACAAGTCCTAATTTCTAAATCCTATGTCTTCAAGTTCCGTATTTCAATCTTCAAAGAAAAATCTGCAAAAATAATGAGGAAATAGTTAGAAATTAGATTTTTTAAATAGAAAAGGAATTTCAATTTTATTTCTGGACCCTCAGAGCAATGTTATCATCGGGTCCGGAGGGGCAGCAAGAAATTGCTACCAAACCCCCATTTTTCTAGCAACCTTAGGCCCAAAATCCGGCAGATATCTGTTCTATTCCGAGAGAAGCGAAAAAAGATTTTTAGAAAAATTGATTTCCGTCCAAACATGGCCTCAAAGAAAATTCGAAAATCATCATCGGAACTCCAACATCCCATTAAATCATATCAAAAAATCAAATAAGATCCGAACTTGGAAGAAAAAATCCTTCATCAAATCAAAATCTTGAATCATCATCAATGTTCCCAAAAAATCCGAAAAAAACAATGCCATGGAAAAGCAAATTAGAAATCCATCACCATTAATAACGGATCTAAAAATAGGAAAGAGAGATAATAATCAAATCGAATCCAAAAACGGATTCATCACCATAATCAAATCCAACTCAATCAAAATGAAAATCAAAATATCCAAATCAAATCCGAAAACAAATGAGATTGAAAAAGATTGAAAAGTTATGAAAAACATCAGATCCAATCGAATCCCCAAGCTGTTTTAGAAAAAAATCAAACATAAAAGGGGAACGAACCGTCAAAAAATGGGGGAATCCGAAAACCATCATCCAGAGGGACGAAAAATCACAGAAAAATATCCTCACAGCGGTCGGCCACAAAACCCAAAAACATCAAAATCACCATAATCAAAAACCAAAAATAACCATCAATCGCAAAACCCCCCCGAATATCATCAAAAAGCCTCGGAGTATCCTCATCATTGGCCATCACCACTAAGATCCAAGGCAGTCAAAACCATCAACGAATATCATCATCATCACAAATCGCGATAACACCGTAACACACACAAAACCAACGAAAAATCATCAAATCATAAGCCTCTGTTTCCATTAATGTTCTTGTTTTTTTTTGCAGTGAAACAAATAAGCAGGAGAAGAAAGAAATCAATGTCAAGCAAGATAGAAGAAGGAAAGAACATGCAAGGCCACAGGAGCGAGAGGAGAGAAGAAGTGAAAAAAATTCAGCAAGAACACCCATAAGGTCGCCGCGCGGACTCACGGAAGAATTAGGGTTAAAACCCTAATTTTTCCCCTCGCCCCTTTTATACCAACCCGGCCGGGTCCTGGGGTCTGACCACCCAGGCCCGACCCATTTCCTTGTTTTTTAGTTTTTTATTTGTTATTTTTTTATCTTTTATTGTATTAATTAATAAATACTAACCCTAAAATTAAAATTCTAACATTTTTTTAAAATTAAAATTCTAACCCTTTTTAAAATTAAAATTTTAACCTTTTTTTAAATTAAAATTCTAACTTTTTTATTCACATTCTAACACCTTTTATTCAAAATTCTAACTTTTTTATTCAAAAGTTCAGACACTTTTTCTAATTACATAACAATTAATTTCTTTTCTAAAATTTTCTCAAGTCCAGTTCTACCACTTGTTTCCACTTAATTTCTTTCCTTCATAATCACTATCTAACATTTTTTTTAATTTCTCATGTTAATTCCATCTCTATCACTGCTCATTGTACATTATTCCACGTTTCACTATCTTCACTGCTTTTCAATTTTCACTGTTTATTATTCTTCGTTTATTTCCCTTCGAAGGAAATGTTTAACTGTTTGACCCCTGTGTCAATATTCCTTTACCCTCTTCCATCCTAGCCTTAGGATCCGAGTCGCCGTACTCGTGTTTAGGCGTCCTGCCGTGGACACATCTTTCACCTTTTCCAAACCTTAAGACGTTGAGTCGTCGTACTCATGCTTAGGTGTCCCGCCGCGGACATCCACCCCTTTATCCTAGCCTTAGGATTAGGAGTCGTCGTACTTCATGTAAGTTCCCGCTGTGGAATACTTACTCTTCACTCTTTTCAATTCAACTTACAACATAGAATTAGGAGTCGCCGCACTCCACGTAAACGATTCCATATGAATGTTTATTCCCCCCTGGAACCTTGACCACAGTCAAAAAGTTCCTCTTCCTCTCTCTGTAAGGGGAACTACAATTACTCTGATTCCATCCCCTACCTCGGATACGTAGGCACAAGATGCGAGTCTTGGCGAGTAAACTTAGGATTAACCCTTAGGTCCTTTTCTCTTTACCCTTTAACCCTTAGCATTACCCTTAAGTAGATAACCATAACAATAGCACATTAAAACAAGAGGTTCCTGTAGAGTACTACAGAAGTTTAGAATGCTAATACCTTCCCTAAGCTTAACCAACCCCCGAACCCTAGATCTTTCCCCGCATTGTGTTTACGATGCAAAATAGGTTTTTCCTTTCTTTAACCCTTCCTTCGAATAAACCAAAGACCGATTGTGAACTAAAAATGTGATTCAAATTAATCAATAATTTGATATCCTATTTTCACCACAACAACAAGCTCATGACTTGTTCTTAGGAACTATTCAAGAAGGAGCCACAATGCTATGGAAGAGTCATCAGATGTTGAGGCTCTGAAGGAAAAAACTTGGCAAGTAGAAGCTACAGGCTCATGAATTCTTCCTATCATTTGTATGAAACCCATATACCAGCCCCACATCAACCACCTACATATTTCTCTGAACACACACCCTCATCCAAACCTGACATGGTTCTACCCTTAGAACCAGATATGTCTTATCCTAAACCAACCTATAACTCTGATTATGATGAATCTGACTCCCAAGTAAGTTTGATTCTAAACTCATTCCAAATACCATCAGTCATAAATGAACTATCCAAACACCTAGTTGGTGATTTCACTTCTGAACAAAACTAACTAGCGGGTATACTAGAATATGAACAACCCACTCCTATAAACACCATGATTAATACTGATCAGATAATGGAAACCTTACTAGAAGATTAACCTATAGAAGCCATACCACTTCAAGCTATCCCTTTAGAAACTACAACATCTGAAACTCACCAACTACAAAACCAAATTAACCTTGTTCAAATTGAAACTAAACATGAACAAGCCATACCAGACCAAACCATACCAGAAGCCCAACCTAAACCACAATCCTCTAATCCAAAAATATCAAACTCAAAAATATGAACACCATTTTCCCTTCAAAAGAACTAGATGATGTTAAGTGGGGCACTCTCCAAACCTATGTGGATGCAACTCTGCAGAATCTGAAGACTTTTACTTCTGAGTCTGTAGCTTCTTCTAGCTAAAAGCAAGAGCGCTTAGAGGCAAAATTGGCTACTGTAGCTGCTAATCAAGAGGTAATGGGAGCTTAGCTTCAGACTGTGGTTGCTAAGATTCTCTAGTCAACAAACAAGCATAAATGGATGCTCATTTGAAGTTTGTGGTTGCAAGGAAAAATGATATCTGGTCAGATATTAAAGTCATCCTGGAGATTCTGAAGAAACCCTCGACTTTAGGAGTTAACACCTTCTGTTGTTTTTTACTTTACTGTTGACTTACTTTAAAATATTTTGCAATCTGAAAACTATTTTATGTGGCTTAAATGATATTTTCTTCAGTATCTTTTTTTGTTTCCTTTACTTTCTGTTGATGATAAAAGGGGAGTAAGATAAATAAGTATTTAAGCATCTAAATATGATATTTAAGAACTAATTCTTGCTTAAATTATGAAAAATTATTTATTGTGCTTTAAATATCAAATTTAATTAACCTAGATAGAACTTAGGGGAAACTTACAAACCTCAATTTTTGGACCATTAGACTCAGGGGGAGCTTACAAACCTCAAACCCTGAAGTTAACTTTTTAATCAAATTAACAACCAATGTTCTTAAATACTTGTGTTTGTTCATCATAAAAAGGAGGATATTGTTGGAACAAAATTGGTTTATGCCATATCTATAAGGTTTTGATGATAACAAAGTATTTAAATAATATTTGGGCATACTAATAAATGTTCAAGTGTGCAAGACCATAAACTTAAATTTCTGATATAAACTTAGTACCAGTATTGAAAATGAACATTTAAAGAGAGGCTACAAGATCTAAAACTTGAAGGATCGGAACTTGAGAACCAAACTCTAAAGACTCATATTCTAAAGGAGGTCAACTTTTGAAGACCAGACTTTAAAGAAAGTCAATCTATGAAGACTCTGACTCTAAAGGATCAAAACCTAAGATCTAGACTCTGAAGACTCAAACTCTATAGGAGGTCATCTTTCTCTGAAGTTCTCAGACTCTGAAGTCAGTCAACACAAGGATCAAGAAGACTTTAATAGGTCACTATCAAACTTTGAGATCGATCAACACAAGGATCGAGAAGACTGTGACAAATCACTATTAGACTCAGAGAGCAGTTTGTATTCTTCTGATCACTTGTAGATCCAAACAAATATCTCTACAGACAGTTGGGATGTAACAAATAATTCCTCTTGAAGTAAAGAGATTTCAAATGTCTTTTCAATGATATTAACCATATCAAATAACACTCTAACGTCTATGATCAAGCTTCTCCAAGACTTACTTGTGCTAACTCTTCTCTTCAACGACTCTTTTTTTTGTTTCTCTATATAATGAGCTGAAGACTTGAAGAAAGAAAACTAACCATTGACAATAAAAAGAGTTGTTACTTTGTCAAACAAAAAACACAAGTTTAACTTATAATTTCTTATAATTTGTATATCTTAGAAATTCATAAGTCTTAAGAGTCTTTTAAGTTGTATTTTGTTTACACCTCTGGTTGTATATCAAGTGTAATATTCAAACAATCTTTCAAGTTAGATTGTAAGAAGTCTCTTGTTTGTGTGCTTGAACATCTAAAGTTTTTTGCTTGTGCGCTTGAACATTGGAATCTCTTACTTGTGTGTTTGAGTATTGAAAGTCTCTTATTTATGTGTTTGAGCATTTGCAAGCAGTTGTTATTATAATGAAATATATTGAAAGCGCAAGATTATTGAACTACTATCATTTTGTGGGAGAAATCAAATAAATTTACTTGTATCTCTCTTTCTTTCACTCTCTATTTCTGAACTTATTTTTATCCATTACAAATATTTGACTCAATTTTTAGATTCTAGACTAAATTTAAAATCTGATAAGAGATTTAAAAAAATAAAAGAAAAGAAAAAATTATCTCAATTCAACCCCTCTTATGTCTTTTTCACCTAGCAATATGTAATTGGTTGTACTATATAAGTAGTAATTTAACCTTTCCATCATTGGCTTTGCAAAAATGGGTCGGAACGCCTTCTTTTCAAACACCAGCTAGTCTCTACTTTATATGATGCGCAAACGCTCCAAAGGTGATGCCAAACACCTTTTGGATAACTCATGCGATGGGTATATAGATGAATATATCACCATCACATTTCATTCATGTAACACCATGCAAACAAAATGTACAATAATGTAATGCAAATTATAACTAAATAGCCATTGATCATAAAAACAAAGACAATTCAACTAAATTAATAAATAAAGTGAAAATAATAATAAAAACAACGCCTAACATACTTCGTGCTCAAATCATATAATTTTTTTTTTTTAAACAGACAATACTAAGACTTAAAAAGAATTTATCTTTTAAAATATAATTTCGAATCATAAATAAAATCTCTTAAATCTGCTTAATGTTTAATCCATATAGTAAGTATAAATAATTTATTTTTATAATTATTCTTATTAAAAAATATAGTTAGATTTTTACATAAAGTTACAATCTTTGAATATTCGAAAGTTAAGTTAATATTATTGACTGTATACTTCTTTTGTGTAATTAAATATATGTTAAGCAATTATTTTTTTTATCAGGGTTCATCCAAAGCGCCACATAAATTATTAGAGTGTAACACCATGACACTACTCACTTATAAACATCATAAACTTTCAAAATGATCAAACTCAAATGTTAACGAGCCAAATTTAGACATTAAAATATGACTAATGCAAATAACTAAAAAACCAGAGGGACAAGAAAGCATAGAGAAAACAGAATATTAAGTGGCAAAGGAAACGAACAATTTAGAAATTAAAATAAAACTGCAAAAAGACATAATTTGCACAATTATAGATTCCTGTCTTGCCCCATAATGAAAGCTAAGAATACTTATAATCATCAACATAATCACTATTACAAAATGCTAATACTCCCTAATCTTTCTCTAATTTCTTTTTCTTTTTGTCCCCCATCCATAACATCATATTAATCACACCCAATAGTATGAAAAGAGTAACAGAGTAATGAGTTTCAACCACATTAAACTTTGGTCATGTTTTCCCAATGAAGCAGAAGAACTAACAGATCTGTTACATAAAACAATAATTTCTATTATTAATGTAATGAAATAAAATTAAAATATTTGTAAGGTTCCTTCAATTTTGGTAAATTAGTACTGTACATACCCAGGTGATGAATAGACACAATTTCCATAACCTGAAAAGAAAAAAGGAAAACACATACGGTTGAGTGTCATGTACTGAAATTTCACATAACTGGAATTAAAGTTATGAGAAGAGAGTAAAGTGTCCATTAGTACTATGCACTAAATTTTCATAATGCTCCCAGTAAGAATTATGCTTTCTCTTCTAAGCTTTCTAAGCTTTCCAGCTACAGGTGTCATACAATTGTCATATATATGTTTTAAAAGTATTGGACACTGCAAACCGCTTTATCATACAAATATCTTATATGTGTCGAACATCGCAACACGCTTAATTTTATTGATGTCATACATGTGTCATACAGATACCACACGCTTAATTTTACTGATGTCATACATGTGTCATACAGATACCACACGCTTAATCTTATAGATATCATACAAATGTCGAACACGGCGACACGCTTAATCTTACAGATGTCATACAAGTGTTAGACAATGCGACATGCTTAGTTTTACATGTGTCATACAAGTGTCAAACACTTCTACACGCTTAATCTTAAAAATATCTATAAGTGTTGGATACGACTACACGTTTAATCATATCGATGACATACAAATGTCTTATAAGTGTAAGATCTTACATGTGTCATGTTACATGTATCGTATAAGTATCGGACACTCTAACACACTTAATCTACCGGATGTCAGACAAATATCTTATAAATATCTGACACTGCAACACGCGGAATCTTAATGATAGAGGTGTCTATGTTTCATAGGAATTAGAGTCCCCTACAAACCAAAGATTGAAATCAACTTACTGGGATTCTGTTTTGTCAAAGAAGCAGTTCCTCCAAAATTGCAAGCAATATCAGAATTCCCATTAGTTTGATAATAGCTGTTGAAAGCAAAAGAAGCATGAGAAACAAGTGTGTCCGGTTGAAAACAAGGTCCATCTTTCTGTATAGCTTTACAATCAGCCATTCCAAGTCCACAAGCCCAATCTAGAGCATTCTGTAAGTCAGCTTGTGAAACACCAGCAAGTGCCACACACCATGTTGTTCCATCAATGAATGTTGTGTTTCCCTCTGGTGGCGCTGACACCGTTCCCACCGGAACTGGAATCACTGCATCTGATTTCTCTTGCACTACAACTCCCTTAGCAATGCCTACAAACAAAAGATTACCATGTATCATGGACACACTAAATTTGACCTCGACAATGACACAACCATATCAATAATAATTTGAAAAAATAAATAAATTAAACATAATCACGAGTGTCTGATACCAACACGAACTCAGACATATCTTTTTTTCAGAGAGATGTTGGTGCATCATACATATCTTTTTTCAAAGGGGTTAGGTGCCGAACAAAGTCTAAAAAAATACAATGAAAATGAAGAAAGAAAACCAGCAAACTTACCAAGATAACAACATTCCATGAAAGCCAGGAAGAGAAAAAACCATAGTTTCTTTCTCATGATTTCAGGTTGAAATGAAAAAAAAAAATGTTATTTATAACTTAATAATATTCCAAACTTCTAAATAGCGCTATGATGACTGTGAATGAGCCTCACACTCTATAGTAAAAAAGCATTTATTAGTGACAATGGAATCACTAGTTACTTGAAGGAAGTATTTATTTTTCCTTTTTCACTTTTTTGTGATTTTATTTTATTTTGTGATGGAGAAGAACAATGTATACCTAGTGAAGTAAGTAGTACTATCTCTGGCAGAGTGTAGCAGTTTATTCATTTTTAGCTTTTTAGCGCTCAACAAGCTAAATAAGGTGGTGGTAGTGTCCACTATGTAAAAGATATACATTATTATTTTGCCAATTTTTTTTTTACCACTCTCTGGTTTCCATTGGAAATGAACCTACTAGACTCTCCATGGTCCCGCCTAATTAACCAAAATTAATTTTAACTCTATTGAATTTAAAAGTATTTTGAAACAAATAATGATTTATTTATAGACTTAAATGCCTCTTTTATTCTATTACATAAGAAAAATGAAATTTTATTTCCTTCATTTTAAAATTAGATTATTTATTTATTTATTTATGTTGTCAATTTTTTCATTTGATTGGGTCTTATGCCCCATTTTAGAATCTATTTCATACTTAAATAGATATTTAATTCGTAAAAAGGTTTGTGGTATGGTGGTAGAGATCTTTGGAGATATGATATATTGGCACATGCGAGATTTGTATTGTAATGCTCAAGTTAGTATTTGAGAGAGGTGTAATTATGCAAGTGCGAATGAGAAAAGTACTTGGTCGTGATTCAGAGTCACACTTATATAAAGGTGAAGGTTAGAACCATCTACGGTTGATCCAGTGCAAAGGTCTAGAATTGAAGGTCACGTGTACATTAGTTAGTGGAAAGCTTTCGTTGGATTGAGTCATTAGATTTGGCCAGTCTGGAACAATTGTTCTACAAGTCCTAACTATCAATGTTGGAGTGAGGAATATTGAAGCATAAGTTTTAAGATCGATCCAAGTGGATGTTTCGTTGAGGAAGTAAGTATGCTGAGAAGATGCCTCATATAAGAGAATGAGTTTCGTTGTGGCGCTGAGTGAGCGTGTATGACATTTGGAATATGCACATTTAATGTATATCGTGTAGCTGAAGCTTCTTACAAATGTGAGCGTGAACATCATATTGAAGGAATATGCACCTCAGTATTTGTTGAAAACTCCACTTGTTGAATTTGCAACTTGGTGTTGACAACCTGACTTAGCTACTTACACTTAGTATTTAATATCCACCTCATATCTCACATTCATGTAAAAAGTGTTAATTCAAAAATCTCAGGCAAACAGATGCCCCCCCCCCCCAAAAAAAAATCCTATTTTTAATCATATTTGCAATATGGTAGAAAGATGACATTTTTTAATAAACATTATTCAAACTATTATACATATTGAGGCTAGCGGGATTATACCTGAGTGAATCACACACTCAAAGATACAACAGAGTCGCCACCAAACTTTATTTAGTCCCAAAGGACAGGGAAAATATCGATAAAACCCAAAGGGAAGAGAAACGGGAAAGGGGGTCGGTTATGCGAAAGGAAGGTTAGCACCTTAAGCATCCATCATACCCGACGAGAACCATTTCACTTGCTTCTAGGCTTGGATGGGTTATCTGTCTAAATGCTTCTAGCTAAAAAGGAAAGAAAAGAGAGAAAGTGAAGAAAGTGATCGCGGAGGATTGGGGCCCTCGTGCCTACGTACCCTCATAGTGCAATGAGGAAGTCAGAACTCCGTAGTTCAAGGAACCAAGGAAAAGAAGAGGATCTGGACGAACTAGAGAGACAGGAGAATGGAAGAAGACGGAGGAAGGTGGCTCACCAAGATTTCGCAATCTTGTGCCTACGTACCTTCATAGTGCAATGAGGAAATCAGAGGCTAAGTAGTTCAAGGAACTAGCGCTGAAAAAGAAAAGGGAAAGAGACGTCGTCAAAGCTAAGAGCGAAAAGGGGAAGCAAGACCCCAACTGGGAAATGCAAGAGGAATGATGTCAAAACCAAGAAAGAAGATGAAAGAAAACTCTGCTGAGGAACGAAGAAGCAAGGCAAGAGCTCTGTCGAGGAATGCAGAAGAAAAGAGATGACTCCCTTGGGGAGAAAACAAAAGAATGGCGACGGGGCCGAGGAAAAAGGGACAAAAATCAAAGTAAAGGTAAGATCCACGAGGGACTCGGTGCATTAACTGGAAAGCAGTGATTAACCGAAGAAAGATAAGAGTAAAACGGTGTTGGGAGAGCAAAAAGGTTGGTGCCGACAGACGGATTGCGACGAACCAAGAGAAAGAGAGTATTGAACCAAAGGGAGGTGTTTGACTCTGAGGGGAAATCAGTATATTAACTGATAAACAATGGTTAACCAGAAGGAGAAAGGAACTGGTTTTAACCGATAAACGATGATCAACCAAGAGACGGGTGTGGAATCAAGTAAAGGTTGTGACCCAAAGAGCGGGCGTGGAACCAAGCAAAGGTTGTGACCCCTAAAGAAGAGTACATTGGCAGAACAAACAACACTCGACCAAAGGAAAGGGTATTCGAACCGAATAAAGGTTACTAACCCAAAGCTAGTAGTATTTGAGCCAAATAAAGGTTGCTAACTGCAGGGGGTTCGGTGTTACCATGCAAATCGTGATTAACCAAAAGAAGGTGATTAACTCAAAAGAAACTCAATATCTTAACAGACGGACTATGGTTAACTGAGAAAAAGAGTGATTGGTTCAAACAAGTGGGCTGTGATTGACCAAAAGGTGGGTGTTTAACCAAGAGAAAGTGATTAACCCAAAGAAAAAGTTGGTTTTAGCGGGCATACCGGGATTAACTAAAGATCGGGTGATTAGCCGGAAGAAGGCGATTAACCTAAAGAAAGTTCAATATTAATAGATGGGCTATGATTAACTGAGGATAAGATGACTGACTTCACTGGGGAAGAAGAGAATTGGATTAACCAAAGAACAATTGAATAACCAAGGAAATAAGTGATTACAAATATCTGGGGAACCAAGAATGGATTGGCCTTAAGAGGAAAGAGTGTTGAATTGAAAGGAGGAAGTCACCTCCAAAGAGGAGGTAAAGGTGCAAGTGATCAAAGATCGACTCGACTAGAGAAAGCATGGATACCACAGTAAGAAGATAGAGACAACTATTACAAGCACATGGTCATTCATCCCCTACCCAAAATAATCAGAATGAGTGTATGAATTCTCCACTCTCATTCCTTCTCTAATACCAAAGTGTGGTGCAAGAAACGAACGGCCAACACAACAGCGCCAAATTTGTACAGTGCTCCAATGCATTGCGAATCTTCAATTCCATGGGGGAAAAGAGAGGAAAAATATCTAGAAGATCCAAAGGAGGAGAAAAAAAGGAAGGATTGACTAATTGAAACAGAGTTTCAAATTAATCAATCAAAAGGGGACAATGCTAACAATTTTTCAAAGGGATGAAAAATCATTGAAGCAAAGGATGAATTATTGATTGTACTAGATTAAGTTCATTCCATTGAGGATCAAACTTAATGCAAACATGAATAGAAGTGTAAAACAGTACCAAATGCAATTAGTATGCATCACGAATCATGTAGCATGTGATCAAAGAATATGCAAGAATGATCATGATCATACAATGTCAAAAGTGCAAATAATCGTGAATCGAAAAATCTCACATTGAAAGTTTGCATATATGCATCAAGAAAATTTTTTAAAACTCAAAAAACATCCACAAATATCAAGCATATCAAGCCATGGAAGTTACATGAGGAATGAATAGCAAACAAGCTTGAAAATAGGCAAAAAAGCCATTTTGTCACAGTAACCGGTTACCACATGCAGATAACCGGTTACCTGTTTAAAAATGGCAACATTACGTGAAAATTGTGTAGGGTAACCGGTTACCACATATAGGTAACCGGTTACCACTGTGACAGTGGCATAAACAACTTTTGAAAAAGCACTTTCAGCAACCAAAACACTTATCCAATCATCCACATGCCATGATTAACATTTGAGCACGAAAAATGAAGTTCAAAATCACTTAGGCATCAATTAAATATCAATTGAAAGCATTAAGCATGAAGATCAAAGATCAAACAATCACATGATCAATTAACACCAGAAAATGATCGAACTACATCGCAAACGCGCGAAAGTGATCAAAACAGTAAATCAAGTGCGAATTACCAACCTACAAGGCGGAGAAGTGCCTTGGTAATTGTTGCTATTGATATGTGATGAGAAATAAGCAAAGAAAAACAGAGAATTTCCAACTTGAGATCAAATCGTAGCGAAATCGATAAAAACGCGATAAATGCTCCAAATACCGATTTGCACCGAAGAAGCTTTGACATGATTTCTTGAATTGGAGAAGAACTACTGTAAATCCAGGAATCCAAGTAGGAATATGGTGGAATGGGGCTTAGCTTAAGAGAATAACAATTTCAATGTGAAGATTGTTACACTCTAATGATGGGAATTGAGCTTTTGTAAGATTTTGGGAAGATAATGAAGATGAATGTGAGAAAAAGTTGCAGAAAATTCAGAGAGAATGTGAGAGAATTGAGAGTGAAAAATGTAGAAATTGAGAAAATGATTGAACCCCCTTGTGAAATGGTGGTGATTTACTTATATAGAGTTTTGCTTCGAAGTTGCTAGGTTCGAAGTGAGCTTTGGATATAGCCTTGGAACTAGCCTTGGAGTTAGTTAGCCTCAACTCACTGAGTTGGAGGTTAACTCGGTTAGTTAGGTAGTTGACTCGGTAACCATCCCAAATCAAACTTGAATATAAGAGCTCACATGTTTGGGAATGAAGCAACATTGTGGTCTTAATCCAAATTGATGTATTGGAGTAAATGCCTTGAAATGTTTAGAAAGGTATTGAATTGTCTAGAGATGTCTAGAATGTTCCACACAATGCTAGAAAAATGTAGAACCTCAAAATAGTAGAGTGCAAGTGGCTGTCACAAAAAATGCAGCAAAAACTGCATTTTTACACAGGGTAACGATTACCGCATGCAAAATTTGTATATTTTGCTTGCAAAATGGTGTTGTGGCCACGGTTCCGATTTTTGACCTTTTTGTTTGATGAACAGACATAGAAACCTTCATTTTATGCTTGTTTTGATGATGTGATACCTTTGAGAGGATGTGATTAATAGGGCTTGGAAAACCTGAATAATCCTGCAACAAAAATCATAGAGAAAAAATGTGAATACGTATGCCAACGATGCGAATGCACATGCTTATGCAAAAGGAAAAAGGGAGGTCAAATTTTGGGTTACAACACATATGTCATCATTATCATAACTCATATTACCTAGACGTCATGTCAGTAACATACGTGTCCCTGCCATCATCACTTCATTTTCCAAGGCCATTGTGGACCACAAAAGTTAACCATATTAAATATAAAGAAAAATCATTAATTTCTTTGGCATCCTTGAAGAGCCTTAACCTATAAGGTACTGCTTTGTATAACCCAAAGAGTCTCATGTTTTCCTGAGATATTGTTCTAGTATCCCTGAAGAGCCTTAACTCATAAGGAACTGCTTCACAGGATCTAGAAAGTATCTCACTTTCATTTGAGACACTGCTCTATTATCCATAAAGAGCCTTAACCTATAAGGTACTGCTTTGCGCGATTCAGAGAATCTCACTTGTTCTTGAGATACTGCTTTGACATCCTTGAAGAGCCTTAATTTATAAGGTACTTATTAGTACGACCTAAAGAGTCTCATGCCTTTTCTGAGATATTGTTCTAGTATCCCCGAAGAGCCTTAACTTATAAGGTACTGCTCCGTGCGATTCAGAGATTCTCATTTGTTCTTGAGATACTGCTTTGGTATCCTCAGAGAATCTTAACTCGTAAGGTATTGCTTCGTACGACCCAAATAATCTCATGTTTTAGTTTAGGTACTCTTCTAGTATCCCCAAAGAGCCTTAACTCATAAGGTACTGCTTTGCATGATGTAGAAAGTCTCATGCCCTTGTTGAGATACTGCTCTAGTATCCTTGAAGAATCTTAGATGCAATTGAGACATCATTCCACTTTTTGAAATATCTTGATCAATAAGATACTACTTCATTGGTTTAGAGAATCTCATTTCCCTTTATGCAAAGATACCGCTCTGAGTATCCTCGAAGAGCCTTTACTCATAAGGTACTACTTCGTACGATGCAGAGAATATCATTTTTTTGTTAAGCTACTTTAAAGGTCCTCGAAGAGCCTTAAGTCATATGGTACTGCTTCACATGACTTGGAGAACTTCACTTATTGAGATGAGATACTGCTTGGTTAATCCAAAGAATCTCAGATGTTTCGTTCAATTTTGCATCATGATATCCCATTCATATATCTCTTATTTTATCATCGCATTGCATTTTACTTTCCTAACAGACAAATTTCGGGGGTCTTCTTATATCTAATTGACTTCTACCCTAAAAATGATCCCATGTGGCAGTTCATTTCCTCGGGTTCAAGGCAATTAGATAGGGACATCTGTCATACCCCAAATTTGTCCTATAATTTTATTTCTCTTATCTTAACATTTGCACTGTGTGAGGTCATTTCTTTAAGATGATCATTTGGCATTTGGCCATGATCTCTTAGAAGGAGACCATGGGCATATTATTTGTGCTTACTTTAGATTTTCTTATGATCTTTATCTTTTCAATAATTTCCTCTGACAAAGTCTAGTCCAGGATAAATAAAAGATTTTTCCTCAATTGATGTAAAACGGGCGAAGGAGGAGTCAATTTGTTTCTTGGTCATGTGAGATTTTGCTTGAAGGGATCACATTTTAAACTTCAAAGGCTCATGGAGGCAATGGAAAAAGGTGTGAAGATTTGAATTTAAGGATAAAAGCACAAGATTCAAGTTGATGTACAAGATTTTTACAAGGTTCAAGTTCAAAGGTTGATTAATTTATTAAGTTTCAAAAAGTCATTGCAAAAGCATTCAAGTTATTTTCAAGCTACATTACAAGACACAAGTATTTAAAACCAAGAATGGCAAAGTTGGTGGAATTCTAAAATATAAAAAATTCAATTTGATTTCAAACCAATTCCAAGACTATCACATGATTTGAGATTAAGAATGTTAATTTTCATTTGAAGTCAAATTTCAAAAGTCAGTACAATGTTGTTTGTACAAGTTACATGATGAACAAATTTTAATCCTACAAGTCACTTTTGAACTAAGGGCGGCCATAAACTTAGCAGATTGCAAATTAAAAGCAAATTGGTGCTTCATGTACTTTAAACTAGCAAAACCTCCTTCGTGTCAATTCCCTCATCAAGCCGCACTACCATCCAATTCAAGTTGCTCCCATTTGCTATAATCTTCAAACCCTTAACCTTGATCCAAAAGCTATCACCAAGCTTCTTCTTCGAGCCAGCCAACACCTATCATATATGTACATGAGACAAAAAAAAACAAGATATTTCTATTAGTCATTGATTCATCACAACAACATATCATGAACACATCAATATATACTTCTAATTTGTAGGACCATCAAGCAATTGAGTACCATCATAGGTCAAATGCAAATATACAGAGAATTTCAGCAGCAATAAACCTTGTGTACTATATATCACATGACCAATTTTCATGGGACCACACCAGAAGAATGTACAAGCATTTCACAACAAGGTATTTTTAAACAAACATTTGCACACGGGAACAAAAAAAATCAAGAAATTAAGAAAGCATAAAAGGAGCAAAAATAAGAAATTCATTCCACTATGAAATTCCTCCCACGAAATCAAGGATTTTGAATTATTCCTAACAAAATTATTTCTCACACGCACAAACCTCATCTCACACGTACCTCAAGAAAATTCCACACTATAAATTGAACACACTATTTATTCATCTGACACCTAAAAAAACCTAGAAACAACTACACTGAAATTCCCAAAACCAATCACTCGGAGCTCAAATTTTTACTCCATTGTTTATCTTTGATTTTCACATTGAAAATCAAAGGTTGGGAGCTAAAGCCCCTCAAACAATAACAACAAAAGAAGCAGAAGGAGGAGGAAAGAAATAACAAGAAGAAGGAACGCACACACCTTATTTCGCCGGAGTTTTCGTCAGACTTGCTCTGATTAGGTACCCTCTGAGCCTTTTTCTCCATTTTGTGCTTGCTATTGCGAAGAGTTTCTTGTTTTGTTCCATAACCCTCTGTTAATTATGTGACTTGGTAGCTTTTTTATAGATATAGGGTTTGTTGCTTTGCTCTGATTTCAGTGTTTGGGTTTGGAATTAGAAAATTCTGAGTCCAGATTTGGACTTAGAAGGTTTGTTTTAGTAGGGTTAGGTATTTATTTTGAGGGTATCCAGAGAAGAGGGGCGGCACTGCCGTGGCCGACCCTAGCCACCTTCTTCTCCGACGAGGTTGGCCGGATTTTAATTTGAAAAGGGAGAGTCAAGAGAGAGGGTGAGAACGTTAAGAGAGAGAAAGATGTGTGAATTATGTTTAAGTTTCTTTCCATTTTTCTTATTTATTCAATATTGTGGCTATGTTATTGTGTTGTGTGAGTGAGGTGGTGAGACTTGTCATTGCACAGACAAGTGTCACCAGAGTATGCCTCCTCCTGTGTGGTTCCACGTGCATTGCCTCATAGCCTTACCGTACACCTTCTCCACTGGCCATTGGATGCGAGTCAAGATTTGACTCTCCACAGATCATACGCGCCACATTGCTCCCCTGAAGTCAACCATTGACCTGGTCCATGATATGGACCCCCTAGCAGCGTGGTCCCAGTCTCTGTTGGGCCTTGGGGTTTCACTCATGCACCCATTTGTTTTTTAATTTAATTTAATTTTTATGTTTATCTTATTTAATTTTCTTCATTTTCTTTTCTTATTTTATTTTCTTTTATTTTCTATTTTATAATATGTTAAGAAACCAAAAAAAAAAAATTAACCATTTAAAACATTTTTATTTAATATAATTAATCAATTTAAATGATTAATTTTATTAAATGTTTAGGTTTAAATTAATTAATTTTCTTTTATTGAATTCTTTCATAATATTGAAAAATCCAAAATCATGTGATTATTAATTATTTTAAATATTTTTATTTAATACTTATTAATTAAATTATTAATTAATTTTATTAAATATTTATATTTAATTTGATTATTAATTTCTCCCTTTGCTTGATTTATTTTAATTATGTGATACTTGATTTTATTTATACTTTTGCTCACATATGCTTGTTGCTTATGCCATAATGCATTTTATTTCCATTTCTCATTTGCATAATTTCAAACCCTTTTCAAACTAATTTTTGATTTAATATCAAGTCGTTTTCAAACACCCTTGTAAGTCGATCGTTTTCACGATCGTCATCAACTTCACATAGCCTCCTTTTGGGCTTTCATACAATGATACTTCACTTGCATTTCACACTCTTATTTGCATGCATTTATATGATGAATTTAATTTTCAATGGCTTGGTACTGTCCCCATTTAATAAAATGTACCCCCATTCCCATGATGTGTAATAATTTTACCGTTTTCTCTTTGGTTGTTAGTTGCTTAGCTTGCCTTAATGCAAGAATAAAATCAATCATCCACTTTTCTAAAGAGAATAAATAAGCTTGATCCAACATCAAACATTTTTCATAAAAAAAAAATTCAATAGTATTCCCATCACCATCAACCCTTAATCAATTACACTCCATTTTGCATTCACCCTTTGTACTTCGATTACTTTTGCATCGCTATCAACCTTCCTATTGACCAACACTTTTTATAATCAACCCAAAAAAATCCTTGATCCAACATCAAGTGGCTTTTTCTTAAGCAAATTCAAAACATAATAAAATACGAGGAGAATTGTGCACCACGAGCCTTAAGTGGTGTAGAAGGGGTGAGAATAGAGATTTCCTACACTCAATCTGATTATTTTGACACAAGACGTTTGGCTTGGTAGCTCAAAATAATCACCTCTACCCATAGTCTTTAGTGCAGTTCAACTCAAGAACGATCCTTTCCAAAACCATAAAAAAGATCTCAACTCATCAAAATTATTTTTGTGCTCCGTGGCACCACTTCCTAAATCCTTTTCAAAGTAATAAATTCAACCAACACACAACTGTTTTTTACTCCGAACTACAGAGCTCTGAATTCCTCATTTCACAATGAGGATACGTAGGCACGAGGATTCCCATCCTTGGCGAGCACCAGTGGCGGAGCCAGAAAAATTATATAGCCTGGGCAAAAAAATTTAAGACCGCAAATTCACATTATAATATATAAATTGCCTAAAATAAAAGAGATGAAAGAGATCATGAAGCATAATCTTACAATAGCATGTTAAATAAAATTATGAGGCAAATGTCCTTTTCGAGACTTCTTTGCTGCGAATGTTCGAATAATATCAACATCATCAAGTGATTTGAATATCTCCCGCTCGGTGTAACATACCATCAAGTCATTGAACCACACATCGTTGATCTTATTACGCAATTTAGACTTGATAATCTTCATTGCTGAAAAAGCTCTTTCAACGGATGCTGTCGACACCGGCAATATTAAAGCTAACTCAATAAGTTTGTAAACCAATGGAAATACCAAATGTTTCTCAATTTGAACCATCTTTATAGCCAAACTTTGAACATCTTCACAAGTGGAAAATGAAGCATTTCTTTTCACTTGAAGAACATAAGTGTCAAGTTGATCCCTTATTGTTCCACGGTCATCATCAGAAAAGTATACATGATAAATATCAGCAAGACGAGCAAGCTTATCAACATCAAACTTGGAGAAAGAGTTCTTGGGATCAAGACATGAGAAGCAATCAAGGATAATGTTACTTCCTTCACTAAAGCGGTGATCCATCTCCACACATATTTTGTCAATAGCAACATAAAAAATCTCTGCATGGTAATGATGAAGATTAGTGATAGTTCTTCCTTCCACCCTTGAACGACCCCGAACCGGTATTTCGTCATCCATATTTGGCACCGGAATACCTTTAGCAACACAAAATTCTTGGACATCAGCAAATAAATCATCCCAACCACTATCTCTCATTGTGGCCAACCGAGCTTTAACAACATCAACTAATTCCATGGCAATCAAAATATTAAGATCTTTTCTTTGTAAGACATGTGAAAACTCGTTTGTAATACCAAACAACTTTAACATTAACTTCAAAATAAAAGCAAATTTAAAGCTCTCCATTTTTTCTATCAAACCTGCTGCTTGAGATGGTCCACGTCCATCTTCATCAACCATACTAAGCACATTTAACACGGAGGACCACATTTGATCCAAACGAAGCAATGTAGTATGATGTGAACCCCATTTAGTATCCCCGGGTCTAATGAGACTAGATGATTGGTGCAAGCCCCTTCCTCTAAATATCTCACCACTCTCAAGTTTATTTAAAATATCTTGGTGTTGTGCCTCCGTCAAAGCATCCCTCCTCTTACAAGATGCACTTGTTGTGGTCACAATCAAGGAGATGTACTCAAAGAAATCATGAATAGATGAGCAACTACTAGCAACAGACACAACAACCAATTGCAAACGGTAAGCATAACAATGGACATAGAAAGCATAAGGGTTTTCATCTAGAATCTTTCTTTGCAAACCATTAAATTCACCTCTCATATTTGAAGCTCCATCATATCCTTGGCCTCGTATCCTTGAAATAGATAATGTGTACTTATCAAGAATACCATAAAGAGCATCCTTTAATGACTCAGATGTCGTATCTTTGACGTGATGTAGAGCAATAAATCGTTCCACAACATTCCCTTTGTCGTTCACAAACCTAAAACAAATTCGACAAGTTTAAGCATAAAGAATAATAGGTAATGAAAATTAGAAATTGGAAAATACAACTACTAACCTCAACATCATTGCCATTTGCTCTTTGACGGATATATCACGTGACTCATCAATAAGCACGGAGAATTGTCTATCACCAAGCTCTCCCCAAATCACCTTGGTAACTTCATGTGCACAACACATTGCAAGCTCCTTTTGAATGTCACCGGAAATCATTGTGCAATTTTTTCCACCACGGTCAAAAGCATCTTGCACTTGTTCATTCTTAAGTTTTACCCAATCTACCATCTCTCTAAAATTGCCCTTATTTAGAGAAATAGAGGATTCATCATGGCCACGGAAAGACATGCCTTGTGCAATCACTACAAGAAAAATGATGGATTACGACGGTTATTTTGGCAGGTTACGACGGTTAAAACTACCATCAACTACATTCTACGACGGTTGTAGTACCGTCGCAGAAACGTGTGTCCTCAGGCTGTTTAGCGACGGTTTCCAAAACCGTCACACCAACCGTCGTTATATTTCACGACGGGCTGGAACTGACCTAAACTGGAGATGGCGACGGTTAAAGACCGTCGTTACTAGCCTTTTGATTTTTGTTTTCATTGTTGATTGTGACGGTTTAAAACTGTCGTGAACTCTATTTCACGACTGGTTGGAACTGACATAAACTGGAAATGGCAACAGTTAAATACGGTCGTGAATAGCCTTTTGATTTTTAAGTGCAGGGAAATTGTGGCGGTTTGAACCGCCGCAAATTGCGAATATTTAAAAAAAATTCTACCCTTAATATTTTAGCTATATTATAAAAAAAAAAAATAAAAAAAAAAAAAATATATCAAAGATATTATAAAACCTTGATGTATCAACTAATAGTAGAAAATTACTAAAGCTACTCTAATATAATATCAAAGATATTATAAAACCTTGATGTATCAACTATAATTAAGAAAACACAAATCACAAAAGAACTAAATTTGAAAAATCAACAAACATCTCACCGATTAAATATCGAAGAACATGTGTCACCAAATTTTAAGTGAGTACAAGTTGTGTCAGTTGATGCAGAGCTTAAACTAATTCCCTCTTAATCATAGGAAAAGATAGCATACATATAAGTTATATGGTAATCACTTATTGAATAAGCACTTAATTAACTTGTATATATTTTAACGTCCTCTAATCCTATCTTACATAGGACTGTAGTTGTTAATCTAATTTGAGGATAACATCTTCCACCAGATCTCTTCTAGAGGAGGATTCCTTCAGGGGCTCAAAACATTCATGCATCACAGAAAGAGCAACATTCAATTTACTGTAACTTTCTGCCAATAATCCACTTTTACTACTATCAATATCACAACTCTCAGAGTCATACACTTCACCACTGTCCACGTTAGATCGTCCACGCCCACTGAAACTGGCTCTCCCAACATTCTTTGAAGGCCTTCACATAACTGTAAAAAAATAGACAACAAAAATTTAGTATGGCATTAAACTTAATTGGACTTGCTATTGCCAAGTCATAACATGTAATTTCTCCAAAATCAATCTTCATTAATTCCATTAGATTTCATGTGCAAGCACTGACAAAAATCACATACCGAAGTATCAAGGAAAAATATAATTTTATTTCAAACAAGATAAATTACCAAATTTCTCCAAAAACATTGCTAAAACTTTCCAATAACTAAGGGGAGGCATTGAATATATACCTATTCATAATCTTTTCCGCAGAACCGGCTTTCCGCATAATTTATGGACTTACATGTATCTCTACTAACGATTAACATATCATTCAATGACGACTCCAAACATCAAACTGAAACAAAAAAACACGACCACAGTAGATCAGATTTGAATCATCTACAACAAGTCGCAAACTGTTAGATTAAGAAACAATTATCTTTCTCAATTGAACGGTCTACAGCAAACTGCGCCATAAAATTGACTTCAGATAAGCTATTTTGCAACAAACCTATCATGACTCTTAAGTGATCTTTCATTGGCATGTCATTTGAGGCATCCTAAAAGAGCCACGGAGACACCGCAATAGTATGTCTTCGATTGCTTTTGGAATTCTTGTTGAACATGGACTTTGAATCACCTTCACCACCCCAAGAACTAGTTGATGATTTTTTTTGCTTTTCCTTTAATAGGTGTTGAAGCTATGCTCCTTGAAGCTAGAGTTTGATGACTTGGTTTTTGGCTTGTAGGAGATTTTTTACTATCTTGATTTTGATCTCTTAGAGCATACAATTTGGAGATTTCTCCAACAGACATAGTGTGACTCGCAGCACCTTTTGCTGATTGATGATTCTTTTCATCCTTTGTGTTTTGTCCTTCCCATGGCCTTGAATCCATCCATCTGTCATGCCAATTCCACCCCCAATGAGGATTGTTTGGATCCATAATCGTCGTATCAACCGATTCTTTTGGAGTGTTCCTCCATGTTTGCTGTTATAGAAAGTTATTGTGTTAAAATCCAACATCACAAAAAAACTACATAAAGAAAATGTATATAAGTACTTGATGCATTGACGCGTAGGCCAAAGCCTTTTCTCTTCTCATGGCCGCGATTTGTCTATGCAACAATCTCGCTTGGATTTGCCCCTTCGATTTTGAACTATAATCCCATTCTTCAATAGGCTGATAATTTTTTTTGCCACATTAGTACATTTTATAAAAACAGTATCAGTTAAGCACATAATCATAAAAGTACTTACAGCAGCTTGTAACTTATCAAGTTCCTTTTCGTGTTTCTGTTGCAACTGGCGTTGGAAAGATTGACTCTCCTCCGACATTCTGACCTTCCTCGTACTAACTTGAGACTGCAATCCCGAAAGAGTTTGCATACATTGCAATGTAGTAGCCGCCTGTCGTTGAACAGACTTCCCTTTTACCAATGCTTTCAACCTCGTCAAGCCTCTCAATCCGCGCAAAGTCCTCCTTGCCTAAAAAATATATTGGTCAGAAAATAAGTAAAATCTGAAAGAAACGCGAATGATGGAAATTTCATACCAAATATCCACGAAAGGCGGATTGAATTTTCATAGCTGCTATTTCTTGAGCTATTTTTCCAATATAACAACGAGGAAGAGTTGCGAGACGAGTGGCCTGAACAGCAGCCACGGCCGCGCCTGTAGCAACAACCGTGGCTAAAACTAAAGATAAAGCTTGTTTGTTGCGTTCATCTTCTGTGTTGGTTTTTTTCTGTTTAACAACCGTTTTTCTTCTAGGAAGAGATGGAACAGAAAACCATGGAAAGATCCAAGTATGCATGGAAAAATAAAAGTTCAACTCAATACCATTTCAATCAATATCTAAACCACCTCTTTTTTCTTGGTATATATAAAAAGAAAGTGTTATTCTCATGTTTACCTGCATTTTGCACACAAGAGATGATAATCACTAAGGCCTAAACACAATCGTTTACAACAATAATCAAACATTACATGATCTCCACTTCTAAGTGTGACATCTAAATCAATTTTCAATGAGGCACTAGAAGGATCATCATCAGAAACTATAGAGGAGCAAGAAGTATCATGTGGTACAAAATGATAAACGAAACGATTATCTTCATGAGATTTTGAATAAGGTATTCCTTGTGAAGCATCAATAACAATAGAAGAAACACCACCGGCACTGCGGGTCCTCAAATTATATGATCGCCACACATCTTTCTTTAAAAACTGAAACAGTCAAGGAAATAAGAAATTAAAAATTGGAGGAATTTTTAAAATATGACAAATTACGAATAAATCTCAAAGGAAAAAAGGCAAGCTAAAGAGATTTTAAAATCTGCACCTCAGTCCCTTTAGCTTCTAAGTCAATCAAATGGTCCCAATGGCAGAGGAACTTAAGATGAGATGAAGTCAAGTGCTTAGTATTGGAATTGAAAACATATCCTAATCCATTGCTCTCGATACTTCCACCATGCGCCTAAGCATTTTATTGTTAAAGTACCATAGACATATGAGAAACCATATTACCTAGACTACATTCTTAACTAAATTAAGTAATAACATTATGACATACTCCATATGAAAATATTGTTTCAAGTCTTTTAATATCTTTACTACTATGATACATATTCTAAATAGTGATGGGCATTCGTGGGATCATGACCAGTCAGGGCTACCTGACAAAAGATTACACAAACAGTACTTCCAATATTCACACTACATTGGAAGGGATATAGTGCAGCGATAGATATTGGATAATGGTCTAATTCATTAAAATGATACAGTTTTAGGGCATTGTATCATAATTTTGGAAGTAAAAAATATTATTACTCAATATAAGTTTTATTTATATAAATAGATTCCATAATAAACTTTTTTTTCAAATCTGTTCTTCCAAAGCAGTTAAAAGAACTATTCTCTACACTGCCCAAGGTAATGAAGTACCTTGTGATAAATGCTACAGGCATTAAGATGGCGACAACCTCTGCACATGCTAGGACTCTACAGTCAGAAAATGAAGGCGTGTAATGACATTCTGATGAAGACGTTAAAAGCACATTATTGAACATTATGGGTAATCCCATACCTGTAACACTGGTGGAAGTTGCTGCAAGACTAATGCCTTGAGAATATCACTCGCTAGCTCATTACGCCGTATTATCAACCCAACTAAGTCGGATCTTTGAACTGTAATGCCCTTTTTTTTACATAAAAAAAATCAACAATATTACAATTTTCAGCAGAGAGGGACTGATTTTAAAGCAACAAAATCTTACCTGTGTCTGATCTGTTTGGAGATAATACAGAAGACCAGAATCAATGGTCTTCTGGTACCTATTAACAAGGCAACATAAACAAAATAAATCTTTTAGAATAATCCTTCGATGTGTGTGTGTGTATGTATGTGTGTTTGCGTGTAGGCTGTGTAAGAACTGAATAGTTTGAACCTTTCAGACATCAAGAGAGTGTACAAAATTACTTGGGCACTACGTTCTACGGATGTCTGAAAATATGAAATGCAAAACATGTTAACTTGATGTATTTATCTAATCTTAATTTTATTGGGTTGATTACCAAGTGAGGACCAGAATCTGACCTGGCTACTGGGTGATTTTCCAGTTTTAAACTCTAATGGCATGATCTTCTCCTCTGGTTTATCTTTTCTAGATTGAACCTTCACTCTAAGTGAAGCATCAATCATCCCTTTCAAACCATATTTTGGTGCCCATACCATTTCCTCAATATCAATTACCTACTAATAACATAAGCTTTTATGTTAGAAGGTGAATTAAATGTTGGTTTTATCACTACATCTGACAAACTCATCTCTAAGTCCATCAAAAAGGGTGAAGTATTTGTTTTTCCAAAAGGTTTGGTGCATTATCAGAAGAGCAGTGGAGATATAGCTTCTTCTGTGATTTCTGCTTTTAACAGTCAACTTCCTGGTGCTTTTTCAACTGCTTCAGCTCTGTTTGGATCAACAACAGCTGTTCCTGATGATGTTCTTGCTCAGGCCTTTCAGATTGATACTAAACAGGTTGATGAAATTAAGACCAAACTTGCTCCTAAGAAGACTTGATGTGTATTCAAGAGAGGAACTCCAAATGAATAACTTGGATCGTGGATTTGGATGCATTTTTGCATCCGGCTAATCTTAAATTTTTAATCAACATTAAGCTAGTTTCGTCGTGTTTTCTTCACATATGTAATTATAAATAATGATTTGCATTTCAATATTGATAAAGTTCTTATGTACTACCAACCAATTATAGTTTTTTTAAGCAGTAAAAGAAATTATATTAACTAACAAAAGGCATAAGCAATGCCAAAGGAAAACATATCACCAAAAATTCCCTATAACAGAGATGTGCAGAAACAAATAATAACTGCTAAAGCAGCCCACCCAAACAACCAGTATCAAAAACCCTTGCACCCGATACTAAAAGGAAATACAGAAAAATATTAACAATAATGCACAAAAATACAACCCAACCTCCCCGCCAGACCCAATCTAAACTGCTGGTTCTGCTTCGAAGATGCTGCCCCAAGACTAGATAGAGATATATCAGAATCGCATTCCGATATCACTACGCACCCGAACAACAACTCCGGACAGAAACCAAAGTGAAATAAATAAACAATAAGATACAGGATCAAATGAAAAATAACATGTGCATAAAAAAAGTTAAGAGTATTTTACTATATTAAGAAAACCACAAAAGAATCAACTGATACAAGATCACATGAAAAATAACATGTGCATAATAGTGCATCTTCATAGCTTTTCTATTATCAACAACATCAACACTCACATTTTCACAAAGTTCATTTAACAAAGTTCATCTTCATAGCTTTTCTATTACAAACAACATCAACACTCACATTTTCACAATCTGAACCTTCAGAATTCAATATCATTTCACGTTTCCAACAATTCCTCAAAATCAAAACTAATCATCCAACCTCAAACTACAGTAATAACAACTAGAAACACTTCTCCTAACAACAAAAACCTAACAAGGGAAAATTCCAAACCAATGCCTAAAACTCACTCCTCAAAACCTAGCATCATCCACTTAAAAATCAACACAAAAATATAACAAACAATCGACAATAATGCTAACAATAGAAAGAAAAAAGATCACAAAACCCTACATTTTGACAAGCTTTGATTCAGAAGCAAATAAGTAACTTATGTGAGCTTATGATAGACTAACCTTTTTCCTCTTCACACCGAGAATCTAAGAAGTTCAGAGAAGCAAACACTTTTCGTCTTCATGCCGAGAAGCAAAGAAGTTCATAGAAGCAAACCAAAATTGTATAGTTCTCCAATTATTCGACGCGCTTAAAATATTGGGAGACAAAATTGAAGGACGGCAGTTAAAATTCATGTGGCGTAGCTTCATTACGAGGGCGGTTTATATCAACTGTCGCGGTCATTATGAAGAATTTGGATGGTTTAAAGGTGATGGAGGTTGAAATTCGTGTTGTAGCTTAGGGTTAACGGCAGTTGAAATTCATACAGTACCATCGTCACGAAAAATGTTTAAAACCTTGTTTTGAACCTGCGTGTAATGGGAGGGAATTTTATTATTTTTTAAAAAATTAATTAGTGAGTAAAAGTGAAAAGGTGTGAAAATAAAATAATTAACGAAATGGTGTAATTATTATTATTATTATTATTATTATTATTATTATTATTATTAGAGAATAAAAGTGAAAAGGTGTGAAAATAAAATAATTAACGAAAAAAATAGAAAAATAAAGGAATAAAAAAAGTAACGATTATGATTGGTTAAAGTAGTCGCGACAGTTAGTTTTAACCGTCGCGATTGTCAAAAGAGGACGGTTCTTTGATAACTGTCGCAGTTATGTTACTCTACATGTTTAGGAAATCTGTGACAGTTAGCTCTAACTGTCGTGACAACTGTCGCAATCCAGGAATAAGGACGGTTTCGTAGGAACTGTCGTAACTCATGTGTCGCAAATCTCTTTTTTTCTTGTAGTGAATAAGATATCTTGAACAATCTACAGAACAAGTTAAACGAATCTTATACAATTCTTCTGATTCCTTGGTTGCTTTAATAAACTTACTTGCCACACTTTGTCTTTAATTATTGTAATCGTCGTAGTGCTTGACACATGAGTTGTGAAAACTATTATGACTACCAACATGATCTTTCAAGCCTTGAGATGCATGCTTCCAATCTTTATATCCGCTTTTAGTGAAGACTTTAAAACCAAAGTGCTCGGCCCTCCCGGGTTTCTTAAAGAGAAAGCAATAAAAACAATAAGCTGCATCCTTGATCTCACTGTATTCTAACCATGTATAATTCTTATACCATGATTTACTAAATGCTCTTTTAACACTTCCAAATGGAGTACAAGGAAAGCTTGGCAATTCTGGTTGCATTGGACCTTTCAATATATATGCCCTCCTCACTTGATCTTGAATATCCGAAGTATACTCATTAATTTGTTTCCTACGACCTAGATCACGCACAATTTCATTTGGGTTAAACTCATTAACCACATTAGGCGGAGGTGGTTCTGGTTCTGACTCAACCAAAAATCTCCTCATCTCTGGAAAAAAAATCCGAACAAAATTAAACAATAATACTAAAATCATCAATCCACAAGCGATAAAATACTAAAATCATTACTATTTAACAAATAAATAATACACAATAAAGTGCTAATATTCAGTCAAATGAGATTGCACAAATAATACACAAATAATATTCAATCAAATGTTATTACAAATAATACGGTAATATTCAGTCAAATAATACACAAATATAGTTTTTAAATAATACACAAATAATATTCAGTCAAATAATACACAAATAAATCATTACTATTTAACAAATCATTACAATATAGTTTTTAAAGAATACACAAATAATATTCAGTCAAATAATACACAAATAAATCATTACTATTTAACAAATCATTACAATATAGTTTTTAAACTCCAACAAAACATACAGTAATATTCAGTCAAATGTTATTACAGACTCCTACAAATAAAATTAAACCATATTGAAAGTGCTAAATTGCACTCATCCTCTAATTCTTTTTCTACACAGAACTTGCCAACATTTAGTGGGAATTAACCAACTACATTCAGAAAACTCTATTCATAATTCTCTAGATTCATCAAACTCAACATCATGGATCTGGTGTACACTATTTAGAACACTGCTGCAAATGTTCAATAGCTGCAAATGTTCAATAGCTTTATGTATCGTTGATTTCAATAGCTCTATTCTTTTTTCCCAAAAGCAGCCCGCATCATTATCCCACATATTCCGCGAGATTAACAACAACAGCTTCACTGGCAGATTTTGGCTATTATGAAGAACAGACTATCATCATGATAGTATCATGTATGGCACCTCACCAAGTTTTAGGTGCATCAAAGGTCCATATTTCTCTGCCAATTATTTGAAACAGTGGTGAGGTAGTGAGGTACTATACATTATAGTTAGTTCACCAGAAATGGCCAAAGAGCAGTACCACTGAACAACCAAAAACTCAAAGGCTGCAACACAAAAATCAAACTTTGGCACTTATTAAATACAGAATGATTTCATAGAAGATGTGGGGAAAGAAATTCAAAAACTGAAACACATATATAGATTAAAAACAGCAGTTCAAAAACAGCAGCGTGCGTGTCAATCTGTCGGCATTTTCATAATCAAACACAATAACATTTATGAACCTCATTGAGGCATTTTCACAAACAGCTTGTAGGCTACAACATGAACATTTATAACATATGATAAAGGCACATTAACATCTATAATAGTCTATAATATTGTATATAAAAACTATTATTTTTTCCTCACTGAGACATTTTCACAAACACCTTGTGTGCAGCTAATGTTTACCGTAATGGAATTGAAAAAAATGTAAACATTGATTCAGTCAATTTGTTTATGGGTTAGTGCCATAAACATTACCTCAATCTATTCACTGCTGAAATGAAATTGATTTCTTTTCCTTTCTACCGGTTGTGGTACTGCCGTACTGGTGTGGTTGCCGACTTGCCGAAATCGCTAACTAATGCTTAGAAAATAATTCCTACAATCCTACCAGTAGTACTACGATCCGGAGCCGGCGAAATGAAGAAGAAGAAAATATCTTATTTTCAATTTAGAAGCTTGCGTATGATTCTGTCGGTCCCCATGATACTGCACACACCACCCTTTATATTTTTAAATAACAGGAAAAAAAAAATTTGGGCCCCCCAGAGCCTGGGCATGTGCCCAGCCTGGCCGGGCCCAAGAACCGCCCCTGGCGAGCACCCTAATAAGGAAACCCTTCATTTTCCTCTGTTTCACCCTAAATTTTGACCCTTTAGATCCTCATCATCATTTTAGGATCATATCCAATGGATTAACTAACCTTAACCCATTTCAGAGTTTATCTTTGTTAAGATGCAGATGAATCAGGGTTCCGTACCGTCAAAATCGAGGCTTCGATGGTTGATCAATCAATGTTTTGAATTGGTTCAACTATAAACAAGATCAAGAATACTATATTGGGTCAAGTATGAATTCAATTTGAGGTGGTCACCCGGGAATTGAGAACAGTGCAGTTCAAGATACCCGATTAGGGTTTTCAATCAGGAAAAGTCAACTGTAGTTTGACTTTTTATTTAAAAAGTGTTTCAATGGTGGGATCAAGGTCCATTAAGCTCCTATGTCTTAGTAAAGTCTATCCAAAGAGTTTCAAGTCCTCAAGATACCCGGAACATCAACAGTCGACTCGGTAGTCACCGATTGATCGAACGGTTGACCGAAAAGTCAACTCTTCAACAATAAGGAATTTGACTTCAAGATGTGAATAAAACATGTTCCTTATGTCATATTACACCTTCCCATAAAATTCCATGACCATTGGATCAAGGGTTAAGAAGTAATTGCAAATATCGGGAATTAGGGTTTCAAAAGGGGTAAGACCATAACTCCTCAACCACACATCCAATTGAGTTGGTTCAAAGCTCATTGGAAAGCTCTTGAAAAGTCCTACAAAAGCCTCAAAGTGGTACATGATCAAAAATGCATATATTTGGAGTTATGACAAAATTCATTTCAAGAAGGGAAATAACTTAGAAAATTTCTAAGTTATTTGGCCTTTTAAGCTTGATTTTTTCAGCAACTTGGAAGGGTTTTTCAACCTAGTTCCATCTAGAATTTGGAAATCTCAAAAACATGAAAGTTATAGAGCTACTTGAGGGATTTCTAAATTGTGGTAGAATTCCTCAATAGCATGTGTGAGCAGAAAGTTATGGATCATGAAAGTTAGGGCTGCCACACTTGAGATTACCAATCCAACACTTTTCAAAGTTCAGAATTCATCAACTTGAGCTACCCTCAGCCATTGGATCTTGTTCTTTTTCTGATATTATGAAGCTTGGATGATGCAAAAAACAAGAAAAATGAAGATTTGGAGAGTTTGTTCAACTTGGAGCAAGTTGACATTATAATATTCATTTAAAAGCCATGAAAGAGAAACTTTTCAAAGCAAATTGGGCAGCTGCAGTCCCCTACCTTCCTAGCCATCCCATCCTTCCCATCTCAATTGATTTTGGCTCAGCATTTGTCCATGGAGCTGATATGTAAGAGCTGCCACAAAGATCTTGGCAAGATTCATTCAAGATTTCATAATCTCCCTCAAAAAGTGGCAAAATCCAAATCTGCCCTCACCTTCATTTTCACTATAAATAGAGGCATTCTCTATGATGTTAGATACCAGAGCACTCTTAGAAACCAAGAGAAATCACAACTCTCAACTCTCCACCATTTTCTCAAAAGCTTCATTTTTCAAAAACTTCAAGTTTTCACTAAAACAATTGTCTTGAGTAAAACTCTGCTCAAACTCAGTTCCACCACTTCCAAGCCACTCAAAACCATTTACACAATCCATAAACATTATGTAGAAGGTGTTCATACATTCAAACCACCCAAAAACATCATTTTCCTAAAAGTCAACCTTCATACCTTAGTATGTTGACTTTCATGCACTTTGGAAGCCAAATCTTTACTTGAGGCATTTCCCACCATTCCAATACTCCCAACACCTCATATATATCATACCTCAACTGCCTAAACTCTCAGAAACCAGATGGGAGGTTCTCAACTCTAACTATCTTGAAAGATAGCTTGTTGCTTCAAGAGGAAGAAAGCTTTAAATCCTTGCCAAAGAAGAAGGTCTCTGGGTTTCTTAGCTTTTTAGCTTGCTCAAGATTTGTCTACAAGAGGTATGTAATGTTTAAACTCTTTATTGTTCATACATTGTCATGTTTTATCATTTTGAGATGCTTGTTGTGAAATATAGTCATTGCTGTCCCATTTTGGTTCTTTGTCAAGAACTCATGTTGTATGACTATGGTATTGCTTTTGTCAAAGTATATTATCCATGAATGATATATTGATGATATGTTACCAATATTAAGCTTTGATATTGTGAATAACTTGTTTTGAAGATTTTATCTATATGGTAGTTTTAGGGATCCAACATTGAAATGTTGATGTGCTTGCCCTAGATCTGTTAGCCCTGGTTCATTGTTGATGTTTGGATAACTTGTAAGTTATTTCCTAAGATCCCCCTGCCCTAGATCATGTTTGAATCTAGTTTGGCTCTTGTTTTCACACTTGTGTTATTTTGTGTCATTTTTGCTTTACCATTACCATGAATCTTGTGCCAAGATGCTTGTGCTTGCCATGTTGTGTCTCAAATGTTATAAACTATTGGTTTATATTTACATGATCTTACTTATAGTGTTTGAAACTTGTTGAAGTGTTGAAAGCATGAACTTAGCCATAGGGCCTGCTGTGAGATTTTGTTGTTTTGCTGTCAAAGTTTGGATCAGCATACCAGTCCTCATTTGGAGCAGTTTTTGTTTGATTTTAATTTGTAGAATCATTTGTTAATATGTTTTGAGATTGTATGTTGTACTTGTAAGTTCAAAATGGCCCTACTTGCTCAAAACTGTTTTGTCATTCTCCACTGCATTTTCAAAACCTTATGTACCAACAACATACCATTTTCTGTTCCAACTGATTTTTACTTTATCCATATGCCTAGAATCATTATCCTACTTGTTTTAAACTTGTATGTGATACTCAATTGCCTCAACTGCCATGGACTTGTTTGCTGCCTGATTGAGTTGTTGTTTTTATATCTCATGAGTTTCAATATGCCCTTTTTCTATTTGATGATGATTTGAACTGATTTGTGAGCATGAAAATATCCTTTAACATGATTATGATGTGTGTGTGTGTGTGTCATTGTTTCATCATAGAACATCACTACTTGAAAAATGCCCTGCAATCCCACTTTTCTGTTTCAAAACAGCTTTTTCATAGCCATTAACATGCCAAATCCACTTTTGTTTGCATAAGTCTTAATTTCTAAGCATGAACTCATTCATTTTCATAATTTTGATGTGTGTATATTGTTTGTTTGATCTATTCCTACTTGGTTCATCATCTCACCTTCAAATTGCTTTTTCAAGCCAAACATGTCATGACTATACCAGATTTTCTTCCAAATGCACAATGCTTGTTTTCTGAGTTGAAACTCATTCATTTCTTTATTTATGATGTGTATGTGCTATGTTTATGACATGAGACCACCTACTTTCTACTAGACCAGTTTGTAACCACATTGTTGCCAAAACTGTCTTGAAACCACAGTTGCACACACTTCTTTTTTTGTTTGATTTGTTTTAGTTTAGCTCATGAGCATTTGACCTCTAGACAGTGTGTTATGTGTATGTACCTGAACCAACATCTTTGTGAATGCTTTGCTTTCCTGTCATGACAGCCCCACTCATCATGTATGATACAATTGCCACTTGATAGCCATTCTTCTGTTATGTGCATTTCATGATCAACTTGAGGTATAAACTCATTCATAATCATGTTTGTGACTTGTGTGTGGTATCTTTTTGATCTCAATCTGTTCCAATTAAGTTTTGGTTTCAATTATGCAACTTTATGTGTTAAATGAGCAGTTGGCATGTGATTTCCTTTTCTTTTGAGTTTGTGATGAATTTTGAAGTGTAGACACACTTAATATCATGATTTAAGTTTGTGTGTGAGGCCTATTCAATTTGTTTATGCTTATTCCATGATCTAGCCTTCAACTTGCTTTTTTCTTCAAATTTCACTTGGTATGGCATGACAGTTGTTGTTTGGTGTTTGGTCTTGACATTATGATTGTTATCCTTTTGTTCCTCATTGTGTTTTGGTTGAGATACCATGATCCTTCTTGTTCTGTTTTAATTAAAATTGGATTTTCATATGATTGCCTTGTATCTAAACTCTGGGCAGCAGGGCCACTTTGGCCCTGGCCTGCAGCTTGGCTGCTATGTTCACCATCCTTAACCCCTTCCCTTTTTCACATTTGAAGCTAGCCATATGCGTATGATATAACTGTTTGTCTGTGCTATTTGTTAACAAACTTGGTTTGGATTTGGAAGTCATCTTGTTCATTGTTGTTTGAAAGCAAGCTCATTCTTTTCACAAGTTTCATTCACAACTGATATGATGTCATACTATCTTCCCTCTGCCCGAGCATTTATGTTTGATTTATAGCATTTGAGAGCATCATCAATAACATGCTTAGAACTGTTAGGCCATGTGTATGTGATCTGAACATCTTCCATTTGTTTTGATAGTTTGCTTCATTTTCATGCTTCATTTGCAATTCATATGTCACTTGTTGATCCAGCACTGTTTTGATCAAAACTTTTGCTTAAATTCATTCACAATCATGTTTGTAGCTTGCTCACACCTTTCATTAATCCTAAGTGCCTCTGGTTTAATCCATGTTCTTCAAAATGCAACTCATTTACCAATTATGCATCTTCAATCGTGTTTCAATTTGTGAGCTTCATTCCAAAATTTTGTTGACCCATCATAATCCTTGTTAAAAAATAGTCATGTTTGACTAAAATTTCACAAAAAAAGATCAAGATTTGACCAAGTTTGATTGCTTCACGTTTTTGGTTTGGTGACTTGCTTTTTGCCCAAAAATTCATCATATTTTAGTGTTATTTATTTATGGGGATGGATTTATACTTGGATGTATAGCCACCCCAGTGGTAATCAACTTGCACGCTTTGTACCTTTCACTTGCCAGTCCTGAGTTCGATCCTTGGTGATCAACTCTTTTGGGCATTTTTATTTTCAATTGTCTTTGATTTATTTTGTGATATTCTTTCCATTTCCTCATCTGCGCGCGCATTGTGGCTGAGTGGTTTGTGTGTTGTGTTTGTGAATGCAAGGGTGTGGGTTCAATCCCTACCTATGCCACTTATTTTTATGTGCTTGTTTATTTTATTTTCATAAAAACTTTGAAACTTCAATAATTCATAACTTATTCATTGTTTATTATTTTTGACCTGTTCTTTTTGCAAATGATTCATTGTAATGTCTATTTTCACTTAATGGATTAAAATATCAACTTGCTTGTTTTTACAATGCCTTTTGGCCTGCTTGTTAATTGATTCGTTCTTAGGTCGTTACCTCACGTTTCGATTAAATTTCCCTTATACCATGCTTGACTTATCTTGTGAGATTTATTGGTATTTGATTTCTTTATGTTTGTTAACATGTTGAGATTTCATTTCTTGTTGGTGGTTACCATAAATTGTTGTTCTCTTCCTGAATCTTAAGATTTAACTGTTATGATTAGTCCTTGCATGTTTGATTGTCATCAATGCCTAACTGTTGTTACATTTGAGTTTATAACATGATCATATTAAAGTTATGACTTACTTGTATGATTTTTGTTTCCATCTTTGTTAAGATATTGGATTCTCGGTTGTAACCATTTGTATTATTTGATCTTTTCCTATTGTGATATGCATGCTTGCTTTGTTGTAACCATATATCTTGTTTCTCTTGCTTAGATGTTTATTGCTTTGTTAAGTATTTCTTCCCCAAGTGATGGAACTTTTTAGTTCTCATACAAGTTGCCTCTCTCTCTCCTTCCAAAGGAAAAGTCTCTCCATTGACCCTTGTGTCGTGGATAGTTCACTACCCGTTCCCTTGATTTTGTGAAGTCATCTTAAACCCTAGCTTAGTTAAGTTAGAACATATGAGCCATTAGAATTTGCTTAAATTCTAGAAAACCCACCTTTATTAGGAGTGTTCTTTAACTAGAAATTAGGATAGAGTTTGTAAACTCTATGTAAGAATCATAGTAATGATTACTTACTCCCCTCTTGAGTGTTATAACATAAATCTAGAGAGTTTTGTTAAACTCTATACGAGCATTGTAATGTTTGTTCCCCTTTGAACTTTGATCATAATCAAGTGTTCTTTATCCCTAGTGAGGTGAACTACGATTGCTCTGATTCTATCCTAGTTAGGATACGTAGGCAGAGGACGCGACGTCTTTGCGAGCAAACTTAGAAATTACCTTTAGGTCTTAACCTACACCTTTTTACCCAACCCCAAACCTTAGCAAACATTTAGCAAACTTAGTGTTGCACCCTAATTTTTGACCTTAAGATCCCGCCTTCCTTTTGCATTTTATCTCTACATCTTTTTAGGCGTGTTTATTATGACTAACCAGTTGGCGCAGGTGTGGTAACTTCAAGTGTAAACCCTTACAGCCTAATACTTCAAGGTGACTGTCTGATCGTTTCCTCAAAGAGGTTCTCATGATTTTCTTTGCTCACCTCAAGGTTCCTTTAAGGCATAACTCTCATGTCAGGATATATTACCATTTTATGAGGCTGGGTTTTCATCTTTGGAGAAGAGTTCAATTTTTGCGGATAACTTAATATGGCAAGTAGATGAAATCGTGAATAAGGTCTGAGTGATATATTGTCAAGATGGGCTAATTCATCAAAACATTAAGTCACACTGGAGTTCCTCCAGGGGTATACAACTCGAGAGTTTTCAGATACAAGATTGGCTCAAACCACTTCAGGCAATATTTATTTGGCCAAATCATGAGTTCGAGATCCAAAACTCTATCATGGTTCATAAATCATTTCATCAAGATGCAAAGAACACAAGTTACTCCAATCTTCCTCTAAGTCTTCTTCCATACAAGGTCCATGCCAAATTACATGTTAGAAATCTCAAGGAATTTCAAGGTTGTAATCACCTATGTCACATGCTGGTCATTTGTCACTATATTGATGAGGTGCATGGGAAATTATTTGGATCATTGGATATCCATTATATTGTTGGTGTCCGTGCAATTTTAAATCAACTAGTTTATTAAGTAACTGCAACGGTCAGTGCATGGTTTCTCATAGCTTTGATTTGAAATTTTAAGTTTGTACATAAGCTCTATTACAACCATGTCCAAGTACCTGTACCCTGTCCTAAGCCTCAGTTTCACGGCATTACAAAAGTACAAATATGGAATTGAAGTATAGTTTCAGCAAGCACAGTAACTACTTTGACATCATGCTCTCGAAATCAAATACGAAGCAGACAGTGGAAGAAGAATTAAGACAAGACTATATTAAGTGACCCCAAAAACACTTTAGCATTTGACGGCTACCGACACCGGTCATACCTCCAGAATTGGACCTTCAAATAAGCGCTGGGATTTCTGCCGTCAGTTTGACCACTCCATTTCCTGCAAGATCACAACAGACATTTGGTCCTTGTGTTATGAATTTTAACTCATAGAGACTTCACAAATCATGATGAAACAGGCTAGTGCCCTCACATAGCCTCCAGCCATTCGCTTCTTGAGTCTTGCATTACCGTAGCTGGCGAAACCGCAAACTTCGTGAAGGAAAGCTAAAGAAGTAGCTGATACGTAGCACCTATACCAAACCACCTGCATCAGAACAGAACAACACCGTGTTTAAGGACCAAACACTCTCGTCACGGTTCCAAAACCGTTCTCAAACACCATTACGACGAAACTCTGTTAGGAAATAACGAACAACCATCTCAAGTACCTTATGATCTTGAGGGAAACTATCAGTACCTGTTTTATCGGCAGAACTAAGAGAATCTTTCGAAGAGACATTGCTGGGACCCGAGGCTCTTCCGTTTCTTATGAAGCCAATGCTCTACTGAGTACTAATGTCATTGGATACACTTGAGAGAGATTGTAGTAATACAACATCAAGGCCTTCACACCAATAACCAAGTACTCTTGATCATCAAAAGCAGTCAATCCCAAAGAGTTCCTCTTAAAGCGTCCAAAAGCATTACTAGACTATGAAGGTGAGATAATACTTAGAAGGGGGGGGGGTTGAATAAGTATGAAAGATTAAGACTTAAAAAATAATCACACAATTATTTTTATCCTGGTTCGTTTAAACAACTACTCTAGTCCACCCTTCCTAGAGTGATTTGCCTTTCTCAACTAGGACTTAATCCACTATTAAATCAAACTGATTAAAATAGTAACACCTAAGAACAACTGTTCTTAGTCTTCTCAAGAGCTACTGATTCCAACTGAATCCTCTTAAGGAATAACCTTTACAATCAATGTAAATTAAGTACAAGAGTCTTAATGCTTCTATAAAGCTTTTATCACAACAGTGATTTTTCTCTTAAGTTTAAGTACAGTAAGATTCTAAGAAGAATATGAAATAATGAGAGCTTAGAATAATATGATTTCTTTTCAGCAAATTGTGTAACTGAGGAATGTGGTGAAGTTCTCCTTTTATAGGCAACTGATCCAAGGAAGCTGGGCGTTGAAAAGAGAGTTCCAAAAAGGTCTGAGCCTTTTTGTCTTCACATCAAGTGACCTTTCCTAGAAGTAGATGGCACAGAAAAATCCTTTTTGTCTGTGTAAGTGTGTCTAGCACAAATGAGGAAAGAGACGTTGAATAACTCCAACGGATATATTCTTGAATATTTCTTCTTCAGTTTTCAGCAAGTTCTTCAGAGTCTGAATGGATCAGAGTCTTCTAATGAAATTCAGAACTTTGCTATATCAGAGTCTTCTGCAGCAGGTGTGCTTTCAGCGTGTTGATCATCAGAGCATATTTGACACAGAACTTCAGCACTTGACAACGTTGGTACTTTCAGAAACTTCTGTAGACAAATGCTTTGAGAAACTCTTCAATCAATATTCTTCTATGCTTCAGATGCTTCAGCTTCAGATGCTTCTGATTATCTTCAGATGCTTCTGACTTAGAATGTTCTGGAGCTTCTTGCTTCAGATCCTTCTGGAGACTACGCTCATGATCTTCTGTAAGGAGCAATCAGATTCTTCTGTAAGGTGCATCTGGCGCTTCAGAGTCAGGATAACTTCTTGTATCCAAAACAGATTTGCTTCTAGAGAGTTAATTTCAATTCAATTTGCAGTAAAACTCTCAAACAAATTTTAGAGTATATAATTCTTAAATATAAATTTCCTAACAGTTATCATCAAAACAAAGAGTTATTATTAAGAACCAATCTGTGTTCTAACAATCTCCCCCTTTTTGATGATGACAAAAAGTATCAGAAATTTTATTTAACTGAACATAAAGAATTATAACTCCCCCTGAGATGATGAATCTTCCCCTGAATTAAATATGAAAAAGGAATAGAAACTTCCCTTTTTGTCTTGAGTAATCTTCAGAGTTAGATCTTGTTTGTTTTTATAACGAGTTAGGATCAGAATATCTTGCAGATATAAGATTCAGAGTTTGATAAATGATCTGAGAGACTCAGAGATTCTTTTATAGAGTGTTCTTATCAAATGATCTGAAATAGTCAATTTAAATATTAGATAGAATAGATATGTCTGAAGATTCATTCTAGTGAAGTTATATTAAACAGTTCAGATCTTTATTTTCTCCCCCTTTTTTGTCATAAGCAAAAAGTAAAAACTTTTAAAAAGACAAATAAAAGGAACAATAAATAGATAATTCAATGGAGAAAAACTGATTCATTCAAAATGACAGAGCAAGAGTACATAGGTAAACATCAGAAGATATAACAATAAAATTCAGATGCAAACAATAGATGCACAAACATTAGAATGAAAAAAAATCTAAGAGTGTTTTGACAAAAGCATCTTCAATAGGTCTGTAATCTCAGATGATGATTGCTCTTGCTTTGACATCCACTTAGTCATTGTCTCATTCTTCTCATCTTGTTTTGACATCCACTCTGTCATGTCCTCAGATTTCTTATCTTGCTTTGCCATCCAAGATTTTATTTCAGACTGACCAGCCTCCAGAGCAGCAATCTTGTCTTCAAAGTCTGGATGTTCTGACTTTATCTCAGATGAAGAAGCTGGAGGTTCTGCAGCCTGAACAGAGTCAATTGCCATTGGTTCTGTAGATCCTGAAGAGGGTTCTACCAGAGTCATAGTTAATGTATTGGCAGTAGATTCTGTTGGAGGTGGAGGAGCATCTAAACGAAGCAGAGGTTCAGTTTTGTTGACAGTCCAGAATAAAGTCCTTTCAGCTCTGAGCTTTGCATCATCAGAACAGACGTTCTTCAGATTAGAAGCTACAATGTTGAATCTATTTTGATGAATCCTTTCCAGATGATGTCAGTTTCATTTGCATCCATAGTTTCAGAGCATCTCTTCTGAACAGTACCTAAAGACATCTGTATTTCTTGCAAAAATGTTTGAAATAAATGATCAATATTAAGTCTGGGCTGTGGTTTAAGCAAGGTTTCCAGAGTCATATGTTTAGGTTTGGGAGATGGTGGTAAAAGTGATTTTTGGATGGAAATCAGAGGAGGGGGATAATATGGAATGAAAGGAATTTTTGGTTTTTGAGGTAAGGATCTGTTTAAAGCATTAAGCAGATGAGGTTTTGGTCTTGTGCGTGGGCAAACATCATCAAAGGGTTCATTAGAGTATGGTATGAAAGCAGAGGGTGATGTTTGAACAGATGCAATTGTGTTATCAGATGCAGGTTGCAGAGCTGAAACAACAGCTTTACCAGAGGTTGCAGATAATGTTGCTAAGGATCCTACATTGTTCATTGATTGAATATAGGAAAGGATCACAGATGGAAGGGCCTGTCTGAGTTTTGTTGTACCGCCCTGTTGTATTCATGGTTCATTGCTCGCCTAACTCGACACTCGTCTATTTGGGAAGAGGAAGATTCACCTCATTGGTCCGAGATAGTTATGGCCCTTACTCACTCTGATATTGTTTAGTACGACCCTACCTACAGAGGTATATGTATGATCTATAGCATCGGAGGATTTACTAACATACCACTCATTGGGAGAGAAGGATGCATAAGTTACAACCCTGCTCTGGCTCGTCTCCAATTTGGGCATCCCATGATTGAAGTACCTGACCAGACTCTGTTAGAAGGGATCTTTCTCAAGGAAGGAGAAGACCCAGATCTGAAGACCGTCATAATTTACTCATGGGAATACGTCAATAAGGAAGGAAAAGCCGCTTTAGGATACCCCAATTGTGTTGTCTCTGAAGAATATCTACATTGGGTGCGAGAAAGAGCTCTCGACCTCAAGATGCCATTCCCTTTTCATGAACCCATGGTATTGGCCTTTCGTGATCCTGATTGGTTTGACGTAAGCAAAGTAGAACAGTTGAAGGCTACCTTGGATGAGGCTCAGAAACTGAAGGCCGCTTAGAGGAACAAGTTTCTCACACTCAAGGTAGAGAAAGAGAAATCCCAGAGGCTGCAAGAAGTAGAACTTGCAAGGAAAAGGAAGGCGCGAGAGGATTTATTTTCCTCTCACACCTCTTCAAGAACTGTCACCAATGATGATTTTCCCCCAGCTACTATGGCTTGGAAGGAATGTGTCGATCGACTCATCAGTGAGAAGGCCGAGTGTCGCTACTGCGAAAATCGGCGCCGGCTGAACAGAAGAGTCGCCACCGTGCGTTATTTATCCCACGGGAGGGAAAGGAAACGCTCAGAGTAAACCTCGCACAACACGGGAAAGGTATGGTCATCGCAACCAAAACCTGGGTTCGGGAGTCGGTTACGCAAGGGGAAGGTATTAGCACCCCTCACGTCCGTCGTACTCGACGGGATCCACGCTTGTTTTCGGGTATGGATTGTTATTCTATCTAAACTATAGGTCAAGGGTTAAAAAGAAAATAAAAGGGAAATAAAAATGACTCGGTAAAGTATCGCACTTTATGCCTACGTATTCCCGTCTGGAACGAGAAATCAGAGTCAACGTAGTTCGCCTACCTACGGGAAAGGAGGGGAAGGTTGCTCGCTAGGATATCGCATCCTATGCCTACGTACTTTCACACGGCATGAAAGATCAGAGCAAACGTAGTTCGGGCCACGTACGACACAAGTCTGTCTTGGTTGATTTTATTCCTTCTGAAAAGGTTTTCCTGATTAGCAGTCCAAGCGGACAAAAATGACGTCTTGATGAGTTCACATTCTTTTACGGAAGAAGTGTCTTTTACTGTGTTTGAAATCTTTATGTGTTTTTCTGTTTGTTTTGAGAAAGAAAGAGACAGAACTCTAACCTACGGTTGCGAAGGGAAACAAACTAACCTAATGTTATCATGCATGGGTTAAGACCTAGTGTCTATCATGCTCCTCTCTTGCACAGAGAGAAACAGAGATCCTACGGGATAGGCAGAAACAGAAACAATAACAGATATATACAGTAAAACAGTAAAATGCATGGATGCAACAATACAAGCGAGGCAAGGGAGTCCCACTCAACCTCGAACCTAGAAAACAATAGGCAAAAGTGAACAGGCTTCACTTTCAACCCAGCAGGGTAAACAGCAAACAATACAGTTCAGAAAACCAATCAATACATCAAGAAATGAAATACAGCCAAAAGAAACAGCATCAGCAGCTCTGAATCAGCATCTGGCTTCAAGCAATCTCCAATCATTCACAAGCTTCAACAAGCATCAATCTCCATCTTCATGGCCTTCAGACAAGGGCTTTGATCATCAGTCTTCCATCTGCAATGGCTTTTTCTTCAAGCTCAAACCTCCAGGATGAGGGATTAGTCACAAGAATGAATTGGGTGTTAAGCAATCAGTTGACTACCAAGGGTGGTGAACAGACTGCTTCTAACACAAGAGACATTTTCTCTCAAGAGTTCTATCTCTTAGACACTATCACCAAGCCTTCCAAAGGAAGGGGGTGAGTGTCTTAGAGAGACTCTGAATCACAGAGAAGAATGGATGCAGACAAGGCAATCCATGTTTGAGAAATAACCATTCTAATCTAGAGCTCTGCCTAGCTCCTAAACCCTAGTCTCCTCAGCAACTGATAGCAAGAAACTCCTCCTCAACTCTGACAGTTGATCTTCAGCATTTGAATCTCCAATGGCTTCATCTCCACAAATCTTCAGCTTCCCCAGGGCCCCAGATAAACCCAATACCCATACAAGCAATCAATAAACCCCAGAGGGCACACCACACCAGACAACAGATATACAGACAGTAATAATAGCAGTAGGGGAATCCTGACTTTTCTCTAAGGGATCTAATAGCTACCCATAGCCCATATAGTCCCATAACTAATCTATTCAAACCCTAAGTCCTAAGGGAGAAAATTGAACTTCCTAAGTTGTCACCTAAAACCCTAGTTTTGATCATGATATTCAAGCATTTATTAATCTCCTAAAATTAACCTCTAAAAATGGGAAATAAAATATTTCTACAAGCTTAACATCTTATCTAAACAATATGAAAAGAATGATCAAAAAATATTAAAGCATGTGAGAGAACAAAAATCATAAAAATAATGCATGAAATGTAACTATTTATTATGCTATTTATTTAGAAAATATGAAAAAAAATATGAAATAAAACTAAAAATGAAATTTTATTTTCCTATAATATTCTAGACATTTTAATGAAAACATGGTAAAAAGAATGGATTAAAAAGCATTTTTTATGAATTTATTATGATTTTATGAAAATTGATGAAAATTAAAATGAAATAAGAAAAAAAGTAAAATGAATTAAATGAGCCAGGGGGTGTGAATAGGAACTTCGCTCAGTTCAAAATTGGATGGGCCTCACAGGGTAGGGGTGCAGTTAGCGCTTCTGGCTTAAGCCCAATACACATTCAGAATTAAAAAAACAAAGAAACGCTGGGGGGTAGAAATAGCATCAGAAACACGTTCAATATTGGTTTGGGCCTAACTCTGGGGGTGGGGATAGCATCATCCACTCAGGCCCGCCCGTTTCAATTAATGAAACGGCGCGTTTTGGCCAGCTTCATTCTTTCCCTCCAAAGCTCAGATTAAACATAGGCCATTGGATTGCCCTGATAGTCAAGAGTCTACCACGAAATGAAGGGCTCAGATTGTATCTTCTTCAATTGAACCTGCAACCTAGGGTTTGAGCTTCCATGGCCACCATGCACGAGCAAGGTTCCACCTCCCTGTTCTCACTCCACACGCGATGAATCCTCATGATGTAAACATGGAATCTGCTCCAAATCTCTCCCTCTATAATCTTAGGGCATCAAATCACCTTGAAACTCACCACATCAACAAATTCGATTGGATCAACCTTCGGCCTCCATTGAAATACACTGGTATGCATCATCACCAAACTTCCTCAAACCTAGCCTAACTTAAACTACATCTAATGGAGGTTAACACATGCTATCAAGCCACGATTATAACACACTAATCTAAGAGATTCGAACACAAACAGAATATGGCACCTGTCACTAACCATCACCAAACCTCTCCAAATTCATCTAACTTAATCTCCTAACCACCTAGATCAATTCTACACTAACAAAAACATGCCTACCTAACTGGATCAAGCAGTGTGATAGAAAACTTACCTTGTAAGAAATCTTGAGAAGCAGCTATGGAAATGGAAGATCTGAGGCTTCCAAGTGATGAATCTTGATCAATCCTTGAGGAACTTGCTTCTGTATGCACAAACTTGGAGTTTCCTTGCTTGAATCATGCAATCCACTTGAACTTGTAGTTTTGAGATTCTTGAGAAAAGCACTCGAATATGAATGATTCACACCAAGAACTTGCTTCAATTATGATCTGTGATGATGATGGAATGGAATTGAGTTGATTATGATGAAGATTGATGAAGGTTTTGAGAGAATTGTGATGAAACTCCAATGAAAAAGTGTGATAGATTTTGTGAAATTCTTGGTGCAAATGAGGCCAACCCTTGATCAATGCACCTTTCATGAATATATAGACCCCAAATGAACATTCTAGATCCATCTTGCACATTCCCTTGTTTTCAAATTTTGATCCATTTTGATTATGTTTCTTAAATGATAAGCAACCATGGATAACTTCATTTTTTCCTTCTAAACTCAAAAAAGTGTGTGAACCATTGTTCTTAGAATTGTTTTTCCATTCAAAATCATATATTGGAAGTCTCCATTTGGACTTGTAAATCTCCCAAACCATTTTCCAACTTGAAATTATTCACTTTATAAGCCTTTTTAGTTCATATTTTGACCTATCATGCAACTCCATGCTATGAGCTTCTCCAATAACTTGTGACCTTCTTTCTAGACTTAAAATCCCATTTGGAGCAAGTTTGATGTTGTAAGTTTTTCCATTTGAGGCCTCCTTGTATGAGTTTTGGGTATAGGTTAAAATGACCTGTAATTCACAAATGCCCAAAATACCCTTTGCTTGTCAAGACCATAAGTTGAGTTCTCCACATCATATGAAGGCATACCATACCATTCTAGAAAGCTAAGACAATGAGGAACAACTCTTAAGTTGACCATGAATTCATTTGAAATCTCCTTGAGGGGTAAAACTAGCTTGGAAGTCAAGTCACTTTCACAGACAAAAATTCAGACACCCCAGATGACCTGTAACTTGTAAGGACCATAACTTGAGTTCTATAAATCTCCTTGAGGTCTTCCACCACTCAAATTAAAGGTCTTGAGATCCTCTACAAGTTTCATGTTGGCCAAGAAGCCATTTGAAGCTAGCATTTTGACTTATCTTGCTTGGAAATTTGACCTAAACTAGGGGATTTTACAGAGAAACCCTAATTTAGTAACTCCTCTTCTCCTTGATTTCTCTTGAATTCTCCTTGTCATATCTCCATATCCTTCTTCATATGTCAAATGTTGATCCCCACATCTCTCCAATAGACTTGAATGCCCTCTTAAGTCAGTCAATTGACCTAGGGTTGACCTAGGGTTGACCCAGATGAAACCCTAGTTGACTGTCTTCAACTATAGCTCTTGTGCCTTCATCAATGACTTGTTTTCTTCTCCAAATGTCTTTGTAAGTCTCTCAAGATGTCTAGATGCTCTCCATACCTTCAATCCACAGCTCATAACCCTCTTGTTGATCCTCAGATATCCTCAGCTAGGAGATGGACTCAAGGCTTGATCTGCTGAACTCCTTGCTTTCAAATTCTTTCCTGATGACTTGCATGAGATTGAATTGGAATAATAACCTCTTGCTAGGCCTCTAGAGATGAGAATAATGATTGATCTCCTGTTGAATGACATGCTATGCTTATGCTATGCAGATGGTTAGTCTATGTACATGACTCTATATGCAAATGCTAATGATAATGAAACATGAACCAAGTGAATAAGGTTGGGCAAATTTTAGGGTGCAACAGCTGCCCCTATTCAAGCGACTTGGACCCGATTGGGTGAAGAGCCCGGAGCCTTCAGACATTCGCGGTACGAGACGGTTGAATACTAGTGAAACCAGAAATTTGCCAACCGCAGAAATAAACTGCGCTCCTGCTTGAGGAATGACATTCGTCAGCTGAATCTGACTGTTACGATAACCCACTGATCTTGCGCGACCGTGCTGGGGATTGTTTCCATCGTTCTGAAGAGGATTCTGTCATAACAGATTGCTTGCTTGTCCACGTTAGGACTCTGTCTGTCGTCGATGCGAAGAAATCTCAACTAAAACTTGTCCACGTTAGGACTCCACTTGCTGTTATCCCAGAAAAAATCTCGGCAACTCCGCTGGGGATAATTCGCCTGCATTTCCATAAACTGAATCGTCCACGCTAGGAATAACACTCTTCCACGTTAGGAGTAACGCTTTTATCTTTCCACGTTAGGAAGCAATCTTCTTTTTCCACGTAAGGAGAACTATATCAATCTGTCCACGTAAGGACTCCAATACCACTTGACATGTCCGCGTCAGGGCTCCAATCTTTCCACGTAAGGAATTCAACTTTGGTTCTGAACCTGTCCACGTCAGGACTCAACTTTCCACGTAAGGAGTACATCATTCTTCCACGTTAGGAATCAACTTTCTTGAATCCGTCCACGTAAGGACCCCAATTTTTCACGTAAGGAATCTCGTCTTTCCACGTAAGGAATAAACTCTTTGATCTGTCCGCGTCAGGACTAAACTTTTCCACGTAAGGAATACAACCTTAATCTGTCCACGTAAGGACTCCGCTCTTTCCACGTAAGGAATCCTCCTCCTATGTGTCCGCGTAAGGACTCAATCTTTTCCACGTAAGGAACACGATCTCCTTTCCCCGTAAGGAACCATTTTTTTGATTTGTCCACGTAAGGACTCCCATCTTTCCGCGTAAGGAATCAATTTCTTTTCCACGTCAGGAATGCCTCTCCTTCCACGTAAGGAATAAACTTGATATGTCCGGGTGAGGACTCGATCTTTCCGCGTAAGGAAACCCATTTTTGCCACGTAAGGAATCTCATCTCTCCACGTTAGGAATAAACTTTCATCTTTCCGCGTCAGGAACTGAAACCTCCTTTCCCATGTAAGGAATAGACTTGATATGTCCACGTAAGGACTCTGGTCTTTCCACGTAAGGAATACCAACTTCTTTCTGATTTGTCCGCGTCAGGACTCATTTTTCCACGTAAGGAACGCCATCTTAACCTGTCCACGTAAGGACTCTCTTTTTCCACGTTAGGAATACTGTCATTTCCACGTTAGGAATCACTTCTGATACGTCCGCGTAAGGACTACATCGTCCACGTTAGGAACCTCCGTCTTTCCACGTTAGGAATGATAATCTCTTTGATCTGTCCGCGTTAGGACACTGATCTCGTCTTGACTTGTCCACGTTAGGACTCAGGCGTCTTCGACTCACCGAGGAAATAAGACTTGTCCACGTAAGGACTCACACCTTCGACTCACTGGGGAAATACCCGCGTTAGGACTTACTCCTTGTCAACAACACGAAGAAGGATAAATTTGTCCACGTCAGGATTCTTGTATCTTGTCATCACAAAGAACTACAAACTTGTCCACGTCAGGACGCACATTTCACCATTACAAATAAAAATATCTGCCGAAAACGAAATGATCCACGTCAGGATACCAACACGAATAGCAACCAATCTCTTATCAACGTCATGACCTCCCTTTCTCCAAATTTCAAAAGACCGAATCTATCCATGTCAGGATTAACACACCTTACCAATCCGGTAAACAAACCTGTCCACGTTAGGACGCCCACTTCTGAAGAGACCCCGTCATTCTAGGAGTAAATGGTCCACGTCAGGACTTAATTCTTCAATGATCCTTTCCCACAAACTTCTTAGCACTGACGTGACAGCGACTTCGAGATGAACTCTACTGGGGATGTCTGAAAACCAACTATCGGACACCTGCTTCGAAATTCTGATTCATGCGACTCGTTGATGACAAACGAACTCTGCTTGGGAATAAGGAGATTCTTATCCTGGCCACTCTGGCTGGGGAAAATAACATACATTTGCATAAATGGCTCTGCTGGAGACAAAGAGAGTTTTATCACGACAACTCTGTGGGGAATACCGCCGAAACTGACATTGTCATTGAATATCTCCTGCCGAGATCTTGACTGTTTGGTAATTTATTTGAGCAAGAGCTCTCTCCACCTGAACTACTAGAGTACAGAAACTGCTTCAGCAAAATAAATGCTGGAAGGATAACGCCGACTCGCCGGGGATAGCCTGATGCTACAAAATTATTCCGGCAAAATAAATGCTGATAGGATGAAGTCGCCCCTGCTGGGAAGTTGGGAACTCAAACCACACGTCTTATTGAAGTAACCCCCTGCTGGGGAATAATAACTCTGCTGAGGAATAGCAGATGCGCACAGCACAATCGGACTTTCTGCTGGAATGTGAACCGATATCACCAGTATCTCTGACAAAATAAATGACAGGAACCGCCATCAACTCTGCTGGGGAGAGTCTTGATCTTCGAATTCCACTGGAAGGAAAGAACATTTACTGAAGAGAACTCCGCTGGGGATGACTGGATTCTCTTGGGGAAAATTAACTGACTCCGCTGGTGGAGAATGCATGACCCTGCGGGGGGGGAGATGAACCTGTCTGAATACAGCCTTACGATCTCAGAATCACTAAACTCTGCTGAGGACGAGTAACTTCCCTGGAGCACGTCCTTTGGATAAGCTATGGCTAGCTGGGGAATTCTATCCTTCTTCAGGAAAAACATGCATGACCTGCGTGGGGATCAAGCTTTTCACTATTGCAATCTTTTGATCATCTTCCTCGTACGGTTATGAAACCTGCGACAACACAAACAAGACACGACAAGCCTATGCAATCAAATCAATTCAGGTTGGTGACGTTACACTCAGTTAATTCAGAGCTTTAACAATTGTTGGCAAGGGCCAGTGATGTTATACTCATGCTAGCTTCAATAAACTTAGGCGTTTTATCATGCGCAAAAACAGTAAAGAACAGGCATCAAGTACTGAATAACACATTTTCATTGATTGGGCCCCTGAATGGGCGGAGTTTTTGTACACGGGATGTAACTCCTGAAAAGAGGAAGCTACGCAAAGCAAATATACAAGTATGCAAGTATTCACAAGAAGCATAAATATTGACAAATTAAATTTTGTACACATGTCGGCAACTGGATGGAGATGAACACCACGAACTGATCCTCCCATGACTCGTCCGACTCTAATGCTTTCCCGGTATCCGTCTTCTGAAGAGGTTGTATCCGATAACTGACTCCTTAACCATATTCTCCCGCACTGATGCTCATTGAATTCGGACCGCAGTCATTTGCTTTTCAAATCCCTAACTTTTGCGTGAACCGCCCTTTACGGGTTTTTAGTTCACCGGGATACCCCTTTTTGCCGAAGCCGCCCAGTGTAGGTTTTCAACTTCGCGGGTGTACATTTTTTCAATTTTATCCCTAACTTTTGCCCGAACCTTTCATTCTGTTTTTGGTTCGCCAGGATGCCCCATTTTTGCCTGGACTCTCTTTTTTCTGTCCAGCGGGTCTATTTTTAAGCAAAGTATTTTTTAACTGCGTCCGAATTCACAGGTGATGCAAAGTCTTCCCCGTCCATGGTGGACAACAATAAAGCTCCTCCTGAAAAGACCTTACTGACAACGTATGGCCCTTCATAATTGGGGGTCCACTTGCCCCGGTGATCTGCTTGCGGCGGGAGAATCCTTTTCAGCACAAGGTCGCCCGTCTGAAAGCTCCGCGGAAGTATCTTCTTGTCGTACGCTTTCTTCATTCGTCTTTGGTATAAACGACCGTATGCCAGAGAAGCTAGCCTCTTCTCATCCATCAAACTCAATTGGTTCAATCTGTTCGTTACCCATTCTGCCTCGTCCAGCTGAACGTCTCGCAATACCCTCAGAGAAGGGATCTCAACTTCCAATGGTAATACCGCTTCCATTCCGTATACCAACGAGAACGGAGTTGCCCCGGTTGATGTGCGTACCGTCGTACGATAACCGTGCAAAGCGAAAGGTAGCATTTCATGCCAATCTTTATACGTCACCACCATTTTCTGGACGATTTTCTTGATATTCTTATTGGCCGCTTCGACAGCGCCATTCATCTTGGGTCGGTAAGGGGAGGAGTTGTGATGTTCGATCTTGAAATTCTGACAGAGCTCCTTCATCATTTTGTTGTTCAGATTAGAACCATTATCCGTGATTATCCGCTCGGGGATTCCATATCGGCAAATGATATCTCTTTTGATGAATCTAGCCACCACTTGCTTCGTTACATTTGCGTAAGACGCCGCTTCCACCCACTTGGTGAAATAATCGATTGCTACTAGAATGAACCGATGCCCGTTAGAAGCCGTCGGCTCAATCTTTCCAATCATATCGATTCCCCACATTGAGAATGGCCAGGGAGATGACATCACATTTAGAGGACTCGGAGGCACATGTATTTTGTCAGCATAAATTTGGCACTTGTGGCACTTTCTTGCAAATTTGAAACAATCAGTTTCCATCGTCAGCCAAAAGTATCCTGCCCGCAGCAGTTTTCTCGTCATAGCATGCCCTCCAGCATGCGTACCAAAGGCACCTTCGTGAATTTCCTCCATGAGAAGCTTTGCCTCTTTTTCGTCTACACAACGCAACAACACCAAGTCGTGGTTTCTTCTGTATAGGACGCCATCCGGGTTCAAATAGAAATTACCCGCTAATCTCCTGAGAGTCTTCTGATCTTGACTGGATGCCCCAGCCGGATACTCTTTATTCTTCAGGAAATTAAGGATATCAAAATACCACGGTTTGCCATCAGACGCTTCATCAATAGCAAATACATAAGCTGGCCTGTCCAACCGAGAGATAGTGATCTGGGGAGCTTCGTTCCAGAAGTTGACCTTGTACATGGAAGACAAGGTGGCAAGGGCGTCAGCCATTTGATTTTCTGCCCGCGGCACGTGATGCAATTCAACTTTGTCGAAGAAAGGCAACAATCTCCTTGCATAATTCATATAATGTATCAAATTGGGCTGCCGTGTCTCCCATTCCCCTTTGATCTGATTCACTACCAGAGCTGAGTCTCCGTATACGTCTAAATGTTTGATTCGCAAATCAATGGCTTCTTCAAGCCCCATTATACAAGCTTCGTATTCGGCCTCGTTGTTGGTAACGACAAAGGTCAATCGGGCAGTAAACGGGATGTGCGACCCGTGTGGCGTAGTGATAATTGCCCCTATTCCGCTACCGTAAGCATTCACAGCTCCGTCAAATATCATCTTCCATTGGGACCCCGGCTCTGGTCCTTCGTCTGGTAACGGCTCTTCACAATCCTTCATCTTGAGATACATGATATCCTCGTCAGGAAAATCAAACCTCATCGATTGGTATTCTTCAATAGGCTGCTCCGCCAGATACTCAGACAGCACACTCCCCTTTATAGCCTTTTGCGAGACGTATTGAATATCATATTCAGTCAAGACCATCTGCCACCGGGCAATTCTACCTGACAACGCCTGCTTTTCGAATATATATTTGATTGGATCCATCTTCGAGATGAGCATGGTTGTATGATTCAGCATGTACTGCCTCAGACGCTTGGCGGCCCAGGCTAGCGCGCAACAAGTTTTCTCCAGCATTGAGTACCGAGATTCACAGTCTGTAAATTTCTTACTCAAATAGTAGATTGCATGCTCTTTTCTCCCCGTCTCGTCGTGTTGACCGAGAACACAACCCATACTTCCCTCAAGAACCGTCAAATACATTATCAAGGGTCTCCCTGCCACTGGGGGTATCAAAATAGGAGGCTCCTGCAGATACTTCTTTATTTTGTCGAACGCCTTTTGACAATTATCGTTCCACGTTACAGCTTGATCTTTCTTCAAGAGTTTGAATAATGGTTCACACGTGGCCGTTAGGTGAGATATGAACCGGGCAATGTAGTTCAATCTCCCCAAAAACCCGCGCACCTCTTTCTCTGTTTTAGGCGTCGGCATTTCTTGAATCGCTTTTATTTTAGCAGGATCGACCTCTATTCCTCTTTCGCTTACTATGAACCCCAGGAGCTTACCCGATCTCACCCCGAAGGTGCATTTGTTAGGGTTCAGCCTCAGCCTGAACTTCCTAAGCCTTTTAAACAACTTCAACAGATTCACCAGATGCTCTTCCTCCGTCTGGGATTTAGCAATCATATCGTCAACATAAACTTCGATCTCTTTATGCATCATGTCATGAAAAAGAGTCGTCATCGCACGCTGATATGTTGCCCCAGCATTTTTCAAACCAAAGGGCATCACTTTATAGCAAAATGTTCCCCAAGGCGTTATGAAAGTAGTCTTCTCCATATCCTCTGGCGCCATTTTAATTTGATTATAGCCTGAAAAGCCATCCATGAAGGAGAATACGGAGTATTGAGCGGTATTATCAACCAACACGTCAATGTGAGGAAGTGGAAAATCGTCTTTTGGGCTTGCTTTATTCAAATCTCTATAATCCACGCACATTCGAACCTTGCCATCTTTCTTTGGCACTGGTACGATGTTGGCAACCCATGAAGGATACTTCGTCACAGCCAGGAAACCAGCGTCCCACTGTTTCTGCACCTCCTCTTTGATCTTCATTGCCATATCTGGTCGTGTTCTGCGAAGCTTTTGTTTGACAGGCGGACAGTCTTCTTTCAGTGGCAGACGATGCACAACCATATCTGTATCGAGCCCTGGCATATCTTGATACGACCAAGCGAATACATCATTATACTCTCGGAGCATTTCAACCAGTTTTCGCTTGATATCACTCTGCAGTGCGGCTCCGATACGAATATTTTTCTCAACCCCTTCCGACCCCAAATTGATAATCTCGATAACCTCGTCGTGAGGCAGAATGGCTCTTTCCTCTTGCTTCACCAACCAAGACAGTTCTTCAGGAACGTCGCTATCTTCGACAACCTCTTCTTCGGTCTGGAATACCGGGTGCTCGAAGTCGGGACGAGTCATAGGTGGTTCAAGGATGTCATCTGAAAATGTTATCCTGCAAAAGGAAGGGTTAAGTGCTTCAAAATGCGTATAAAGCGGATAACCACATTGCCATTTTATTGAAAAAATACAAAACAAGAAAAACAAGGATTACAGTATCTACACATGAAAAACGCCATTTATTTAATGATTAACGAAGCAATGTTTATAACAACACAGCCCTAAGCAAATCCTGATGCCCCGGGCAAGACATCAGATTGTTCAACAATTAATAAAGCAAAGCATTACTGTTTAAAGGTCACAGGAACAAGCTCCTGAATGGACCAGTTGCATAGTCCTTGTCCTGGCGTGCTTGGCTGAATCCAGGCATCCATATCACAGTCGCTGTCCCCTTCATCGGATTCTGAAGCAGCATTGACAGATTCATGGCATACTCCACTGGCAGAGATGGTGATTGACTTTCTGAAACGGGGGGCCCCCACGGAAGGAGTTGATGACGACGGTTGGTACCCCAGTCCGAACCGGTCCATTTTCACAGGAATGTCCAGCACTTTGCCCCAGCCCTTGGCTTCTCCTGCTTCCACTAGAGCTTGAGCTTCCTTATACGATGAGACAGCTATCTCTGGCACTTTGCTCGGCCCGGGACCCTTGTCCTTAATGCGCAAACCTTCGAATGCCTGGCATGGCGTCTCATGGATCTCCCCGTCGACTTCCACATATTTAAACGAAGATAGATGACTGACCAGGATGTCTTCTTCTCCGCACACGGTGACTACACTGTCTCCGACCATGTACTTTAACTTCTGGTGCAGGGTAGACGTGACTGCCCCTGCCCCGTGAATCCAAGGTCTTCCCAGCAAGCAGCTGTACGCAGGCTGTATATCCATGATATAAAACTCCGTTGCAAACACTTCCGGCCCCACTTGCAGAGGCAATGTAATTGATCCGAAGACTGTTCTCCGCGTGCCGTCAAACGCTCTGACTACCAAATCACTTGGTGTGCACAAAATCCCTCGAACATCCAGCTTCATCATAGCCTTCTTAGGCAGCACATTCAAAGACGACCCGGTGTCAACCAATACGTGCGACATTGTCGACCCTCTGCACTCAACAGATACATGTAATGCCATATTATGATCCCTTCCTTTCGGAGTCAAGTCGAAGTCCGTAAAGCCCAGACTGTGGCCTGCATTTACATGTGCCAATACTCCTTCTAGCTGATTGACGGAGACATCCTGTGGTACAAAAGAAGTGTCCAGGACTTTCAGCAAAGCATTTCGGTGGGCTTCCGAACACAACAGCAATGACAGAATAGATATTTTGGATGGCGTTTGCTGCAGATGCTCCACAATTTTATAGTCGCTCTTCCGAATTAAGCGCATGAATTCTTCGACATCCTTAGATGCTGCTTCTTTTTCATTTGCTTGAACCGGAACATTTTCCACCGCTTTCCCTTTTCCTTTCGCTATCCTTTCGGCTTCCACTTCAGGAGATATAAAGATCCTGCCGCTTCTTGTCATGCCTCCTGAGCCAACAACATTATCCACAACCTCCGCTGACGGCTTGTTAACATCGACTTTAATCCCGTCACAATACACCTCTAGCCCATATGACCATGGGACCGCTTTCGTGCTCTCATACGGGATTGGCCCGGCTTTAGTTATAGTAATCGGTGGTCGCTGAGCGGGTGCTGAAATGGTGATCGTCTTCCTAGGAATTGTCACTGTGGCAACATCACTCCGATTATCCACTACTGCCCCTGCCGGCTCATCAGTTGCTGTTCTATCAAACTGCAATATACCATCATCAATTAAGGCCTGGATGCCTTTCTTCAGATCCTCACACCCCCCAGACAGGGCCCAACAGTCTAAGCAGTACTCATTACAACCCGGGTAAACACCTCCCTGCAACAGTCGGCTTTTTATTTCGCTCAGCGGCGTCTTTAAATCCTCAACATTCATAATCAGATTCAGCCCTTCCTCAGTCAGCACGGCATTCGCCCCATGATTAGGCATGGGTTTCTGGACTATATTCGCACCGGTCGTTCCGAAGTTGATAGACTTGTTGTCCAAGAGATCCTGCACAACGTGCTTAAAAGCATGACAACCTTCTATATCATGGCCCGGGGCCCCAGAATGAAACTCGCAGCGCCTATTTGCATCATAGCCGAACGGGGGAGTTCCCGTTATCGGTGCCAAGGTTCTTTTCTCCACCAGATTCAATCCCAACAAGGTCTGCAATAAATCAGCATAGTTAGAGGGAGGTTTCTCAAACACCCTTCTCGGCTTACCACCCTGGAATTTTCTCTGAGCTTGCTGTGCCCCCTGCTGAGGCTGCTGCTGCTGTGGCATTGGTTGCTGCTGAACCTGTTGTTGTTGCTGAATTGGTTGTTGTTGATAAGGAATAGTGACACTCGACACTTGCTGCTGCTGACGATATTGATTTCTTCCCCTGCCTCGGCCTCGGCCTCGGCCTCCAAATACCGCACTAGCTTCGCCCTGACGGCGCCCACCATAAGCTTTCCTATTACTGCCAGATGCAGCTGACTCGTCTACTTGGAACTTTCCTTGCTTAATGTTCCGCTCAATCTTTTCACCCATTAAAATCAGATCTGAAAAACTTGCCAGAGAAGTATGAAACAACATATCATGAAACAGCCCGGTGAATGTGCCGACAAACATATCGTTCATTTCTTTATCTTCCACAGGAGGACGGACCCTGGCAGCCATATCGCGCCACCTTTGCGCGTATTCTTTAAAACTCTCCCCCTTCTTCTGCGAAAGCCCGGCCAACTGGACCCGATTGGGTGCCAGGTCACTGTTATATTTGTAATGGGCTACAAACGCCTCTGCTAATTGCTTCCAAGTCTTGATATCAGTGGGCTCCAACCCCATGTACCACTCTAAGGAAGGACCCGATAGGCTATCCTGAAAGAAATGCATGAGCATTCTTTCGTCAGTGGAGTATGCAGACATCTTTCTGTAATAAGCTCGTACATGCACCTTCGGACATGTATCTCCTTTGTACTTATCGAACGCAGGCGCTTTGAACTTGATCGGCACCCTCAGCCCAGGTACCAAGCCCATAGTTGCCATGTCCAGACCCACAGCACTCTGATTTAAGACTCCCTTCATTTGCTCTTCCAGCATTCTAATCTTTTGAGAATCATCCATCGGCCCTTCAAAGCCCCCTCCAGAGAAGGCGTCCTCCTGCTGATCCTCTTGCCACATACCGTTTCCAGCCCCGTATCCATCATACGCATTATTACGTCCAGCTCTGACCTGATTCATCCCCGGAACTCGGCCTCTGTTGCCATACCCTTGAACACCTCCAGCAGGACCACCAACCATAAATCCAGCACCGTTTCCGTTTCCAAAACCTCCGTAGCCCTGATTGACCATACCATAACCATCTTGCCCAAAGCCTTGAGCATTAAAGCCATACTTGCCAGTATTGTCAAATCCCTGATCGTTGAATCCGAACCCAGCGTTGACAAAGCCATTGCCTCCGAGATTATCTCCCACATTGACATCACCCAGCCCAGCGTTATGGACAGCAGTATCATTTCCAACTCCGACGTTACCATTCACAGCAGCGGTAGCGTTGTTGACGTTAGCAGCATTCACATTGACGACAGGCGGAGTCACGGGCGTTGGAGTGCCATCTCCATGAGCAGTATCAACCCTGACGGACTGATGATCTTCGTTACCATGACCAGCGTTGCGAGCCAACAGAGGCTGGACCATGGCCTGCAAGTTCTCTTGCCCTTTTGCTATAGCCTCCATGGTCTGCATGAAGAGGGCGAGCTTCTCGCGTACATCCTGCATCTCGTTCTGAATCTGGTCCATGACTTTCCGACAGTTGGATCGTGTAGAATAGCGATGCGGATGTTGATCTGGAATCCTGTTAAGTACCTGATGCAGAGCAAGAGATAAGACACCATTCATAGATTACCTGTTATGCAATATGAATATGAATGCAATGCAATGTGTCTGTGCATTAGGGAAGTTCATTCCCCCAGTTCTAGTGCGAGGGTGCCGGTGCAGTGACAGTGTTGACAATAAGAATATCGGAGCTGAATCATAGAAAGCCTCATATATAACAGAGAGAATCAATAAGCCCAGGGTACAATATCACTGAGGGTACAAAGATGGCATGACCTCAACCAACAATCCTGGTGATGGTCAGCAACTATGCAAATAAAGCATACAAATAATGGAATGATCAGATCCTCCCAAAAGTCTGGTACTCCTCTATCAACTTCTTGGTTTCCGGATGGCTTGGTCGATCAAGCAGCCCTTCAACAAGCTGGTTTCTCTTCTTAAGGACACGGCGTACGTCTTCAGCAGTTTCTTCCCATGCTGCTTCTCCGAAGCAATCTTCTAACTTTCGCTTCTGGGACACTGCTTCATCTCTGGATTTGATTGCCTTGTTCAGTGTATGCTGGACACTATACCGGTTCATCACTTCTTCCTCACACTTCTTGATGCTAGACTTCAACTTCTCCTCGAGGTCGGAAATTTGCTGCTTCAGCTTATCTTCCCTCTGCTTGTTGTTGGTGAGAGTAGCATTCCAAGTCTTATTGCAAGAAGATATCTCTCGGTGTGCTGCGTCAAGCGCCTTCTTTTTGGCTTCCAGCATGTCGTGGGAACTTCTGAACTCTTGCCCCAGACGTTCACGCTTTTTCTTTTCCTCAGTCAACTCAGATCCTAACCTGTTTACCAGCTCAATCTGTTGTTGGAAAGCATATACGGCCTTGTTCTTCTCACTGCGTGCCTGGGCTAGCTCTTGCTCTAACCCTTCGTTAATCTTCATCAGGGCTTCTTTCTCCTTCACCACCTGTTCATAGACTTCCCTAGAAACAGTAGTCGGCTCTTCTACCGGAATAGGATCAAGAATTGGTGCATCTGGAAATGGCATCTTCAACTGACTAGCCCTCTCTTGAATCCAAGCTCTATAAGGTGCATAGGCCTGACAGTCATTCTTTCCGAACAACGGCTTCCCTTTATGGTTAATACTCGTCCAGGCACGTCGCAACTTGGCTAATAACTCCCCCTTCACGTCACCGGTGAAATACAGAGATTCCTGTACTTCTTCCTCTTGAGGTGGATTCTTCAGCGCATATCCGAACTGGCGAATGAATAGAGAAGGGTTGTAATTGATACACCCTTTTCTTCCAATCAATGGGACATTAGGGTAACCAGAACAACTGTAGATGAGCTCCGATCCCAACAGATCTCTATCAAACCACTCCATATCTTCCGACGATAACCTCATCAAACGCTCCGGCCAACCAACTGGAATTGTAGTCTCTGCAGCAAGTCCTCTCTTAGGAAGGTGACTCTCAAACCACATACTCAACAAGGGCACACACAGGTGAACATTCTTCCCTCTTCCCTTCTCATTCTTATAATGCAGTGAGTGGTAGAGATCTCCGAGTAAAGTAGGTACAGGATTACCAGCGGCAAACAAGTAGAAAGCATCAAAGTCCACAAAATCCGGTATATTGGGGAATAGAACTACGCCATAGATGCACAAAGCCAACACAGCATTGAAAGCAACCCAGCACCCATTCTTGGCGTACTCCTGGGCTTTACCAACTAAGAACTGAAATGAGAAGCCTGGAACTCCACGGGAAACAGTAGTCACAAGTTCAGAAGCATCAACATGCAAGGCTTTTGCCAATTCCTCCGGCTTGGGTTTGGCATCATAATGAATGAATGGAACCTGGTTCTGCACAGGCAGCTCAACATACTCAGCGTATTCCTCCAGAGTTGGTCCCATAATAAAGTCAGAGAACGTGAAACACCTCAAAGCAGGGTCGTAGAATTGCATCAAAGCGTACAGCCCATCTAACTCTACCTCTGTAGGTTTGCACACCAATCTCAGTAATCTACCATAGCTCATCCGAAAACTCCTACGAACACCCTCATCAGCAAGAGAAATCAATCCCAGTAAAGGAATCATATCAGGCGTAGGCAATTTGTAAGCAACCGTTCTCCGTAGGCTAGTCATGATCAAACACTCAGAAGTCTGGGCACTAGAACTAGGGAAATGCAAATGCACCTGCAGCACAGACACACGTTAGTGAAATGCAAATGATAATGGATATGCAGGGATGCAATGCAAGTAACATTCAACGGGGACCAAAGCTGTAGCTGAATAGCCTAAACCCAATCAAGAAAGGTCTCAGATAGACCATCCAGAAGTCATCGACCCTGGTCTCAGATAGACCTAAAATAAAACTCCAACACTGGTCTCTGACAGACCTCAAACCATAACTCACTGGTCTCTGATAGACCTCAAATCCCATCTATAACTGGTCTCTGACAGACCTCATAACACATCTCCAAATGGTCTCTGACAGACCTCAGAATAAATCTCCACATGGTCTCTGACAGACCTCAGAATAAATCTCCACATGGTCTCTGACAGACCTCAGACCTCCCCATAAATAACCAGGATCTCTGATCAAGAAATAACCGGTAGTCTGGAGGTCTAGTTACCTGCATAACCCTGAATCCCCTCACAGGTGGGTGGCCCTATAACTGGCACAAGGTACGGCATCCTATGCGGTCGTCGGCGTCACAGACTTTCAGGGTTAATGATACGATTCCCAGAAGGAGTGGCATCATCAATCCCTGAAGAGGCCTCACTCAGCCAACTTCCAAATGATCGGTCCCCAGAGTCGACAATCCAACTAACCAGCAACCCACGCCAACCAAAGGAAGGGGCAGGAGGCCAACCAGAGGAACCTCGTCTGAGTGTAGATTTCATGGGACACCAAAGCAAGCAAAGCAAGCGGGCGCCCACTAATTTCTACTCTAATTCTAGGTGCACTCAAGCCCAGGTCCGGCTTATCTCTCAATATCAGAACACCCGTCACACCCCAAATACAGCAATAATAAACAATATATATAAAGCTGAAAAATACAGGGTCAGAAATATACAATAACTCCATACAAAATCCTCGACGGGAAAACAAGCGCTAGGATTGACTCTCTTAAAGGGACGTTGGATCCCAAATGCATAAGAACCATCGCAGTCCTTAGCAGCCAGGGGACGTTGGGTCCCCAGCAGAGTCGCCAGCTGTCGCTACTGCGAAAATCGGCGCCGGCTGAACAGAAGAGTCGCCACCGTGCGTTATTTATCCCACGGGAGGGAAAGGAAACGCTCAGAGTAAACCTCGCACAACACGGGAAAGGTATGGTCATCGCAACCAAAACCTGGGTTCGGGAGTCGGTTACGCAAGGGGAAGGTATTAGCACCCCTCACGTCCGTCGTACTCGACGGGATCCACGCTTGTTTTCGGGTATGGATTGTTATTCTATCTAAACTATAGGTCAAGGGTTAAAAAGAAAATAAAAGGGAAATAAAAATGACTCGGTAAAGTATCGCACTTTATGCCTACGTATTCCCGTCTGGAACGAGAAATCAGAGTCAACGTAGTTCGCCTACCTACGGGAAAGGAGGGGAAGGTTGCTCGCTAGGATATCGCATCCTATGCCTACGTACTTTCACACGGCATGAAAGATCAGAGCAAACGTAGTTCGGGCCACGTACGACACAAGTCTGTCTTGGTTGATTTTATTCCTTCTGAAAAGGTTTTCCTGATTAGCAGTCCAAGCGGACAAAAATGACGTCTTGATGAGTTCACATTCTTTTACGGAAGAAGTGTCTTTTACTGTGTTTGAAATCTTTATGTGTTTTTCTGTTTGTTTTGAGAAAGAAAGAGACAGAACTCTAACCTACGGTTGCGAAGGGAAACAAACTAACCTAATGTTATCATGCATGGGTTAAGACCTAGTGTCTATCATGCTCCTCTCTTGCACAGAGAGAAACAGAGATCCTACGGGATAGGCAGAAACAGAAACAATAACAGATATATACAGTAAAACAGTAAAATGCATGGATGCAACAATACAAGCGAGGCAAGGGAGTCCCACTCAACCTCGAACCTAGAAAACAATAGGCAAAAGTGAACAGGCTTCACTTTCAACCCAGCAGGGTAAACAGCAAACAATACAGTTCAGAAAACCAATCAATACATCAAGAAATGAAATACAGCCAAAAGAAACAGCATCAGCAGCTCTGAATCAGCATCTGGCTTCAAGCAATCTCCAATCATTCACAAGCTTCAACAAGCATCAATCTCCATCTTCATGGCCTTCAGACAAGGGCTTTGATCATCAGTCTTCCATCTGCAATGGCTTTTTCTTCAAGCTCAAACCTCCAGGATGAGGGATTAGTCACAAGAATGAATTGGGTGTTAAGCAATCAGTTGACTACCAAGGGTGGTGAACAGACTGCTTCTAACACAAGAGACATTTTCTCTCAAGAGTTCTATCTCTTAGACACTATCACCAAGCCTTCCAAAGGAAGGGGGTGAGTGTCTTAGAGAGACTCTGAATCACAGAGAAGAATGGATGCAGACAAGGCAATCCATGTTTGAGAAATAACCATTCTAATCTAGAGCTCTGCCTAGCTCCTAAACCCTAGTCTCCTCAGCAACTGATAGCAAGAAACTCCTCCTCAACTCTGACAGTTGATCTTCAGCATTTGAATCTCCAATGGCTTCATCTCCACAAATCTTCAGCTTCCCCAGGGCCCCAGATAAACCCAATACCCATACAAGCAATCAATAAACCCCAGAGGGCACACCACACCAGACAACAGATATACAGACAGTAATAATAGCAGTAGGGGAATCCTGACTTTTCTCTAAGGGATCTAATAGCTACCCATAGCCCATATAGTCCCATAACTAATCTATTCAAACCCTAAGTCCTAAGGGAGAAAATTGAACTTCCTAAGTTGTCACCTAAAACCCTAGTTTTGATCATGATATTCAAGCATTTATTAATCTCCTAAAATTAACCTCTAAAAATGGGAAATAAAATATTTCTACAAGCTTAACATCTTATCTAAACAATATGAAAAGAATGATCAAAAAATATTAAAGCATGTGAGAGAACAAAAATCATAAAAATAATGCATGAAATGTAACTATTTATTATGCTATTTATTTAGAAAATATGAAAAAAAATATGAAATAAAACTAAAAATGAAATTTTATTTTCCTATAATATTCTAGACATTTTAATGAAAACATGGTAAAAAGAATGGATTAAAAAGCATTTTTTATGAATTTATTATGATTTTATGAAAATTGATGAAAATTAAAATGAAATAAGAAAAAAAGTAAAATGAATTAAATGAGCCAGGGGGTGTGAATAGGAACTTCGCTCAGTTCAAAATTGGATGGGCCTCACAGGGTAGGGGTGCAGTTAGCGCTTCTGGCTTAAGCCCAATACACATTCAGAATTAAAAAAACAAAGAAACGCTGGGGGGTAGAAATAGCATCAGAAACACGTTCAATATTGGTTTGGGCCTAACTCTGGGGGTGGGGATAGCATCATCCACTCAGGCCCGCCCGTTTCAATTAATGAAACGGCGCGTTTTGGCCAGCTTCATTCTTTCCCTCCAAAGCTCAGATTAAACATAGGCCATTGGATTGCCCTGATAGTCAAGAGTCTACCACGAAATGAAGGGCTCAGATTGTATCTTCTTCAATTGAACCTGCAACCTAGGGTTTGAGCTTCCATGGCCACCATGCACGAGCAAGGTTCCACCTCCCTGTTCTCACTCCACACGCGATGAATCCTCATGATGTAAACATGGAATCTGCTCCAAATCTCTCCCTCTATAATCTTAGGGCATCAAATCACCTTGAAACTCACCACATCAACAAATTCGATTGGATCAACCTTCGGCCTCCATTGAAATACACTGGTATGCATCATCACCAAACTTCCTCAAACCTAGCCTAACTTAAACTACATCTAATGGAGGTTAACACATGCTATCAAGCCACGATTATAACACACTAATCTAAGAGATTCGAACACAAACAGAATATGGCACCTGTCACTAACCATCACCAAACCTCTCCAAATTCATCTAACTTAATCTCCTAACCACCTAGATCAATTCTACACTAACAAAAACATGCCTACCTAACTGGATCAAGCAGTGTGATAGAAAACTTACCTTGTAAGAAATCTTGAGAAGCAGCTATGGAAATGGAAGATCTGAGGCTTCCAAGTGATGAATCTTGATCAATCCTTGAGGAACTTGCTTCTGTATGCACAAACTTGGAGTTTCCTTGCTTGAATCATGCAATCCACTTGAACTTGTAGTTTTGAGATTCTTGAGAAAAGCACTCGAATATGAATGATTCACACCAAGAACTTGCTTCAATTATGATCTGTGATGATGATGGAATGGAATTGAGTTGATTATGATGAAGATTGATGAAGGTTTTGAGAGAATTGTGATGAAACTCCAATGAAAAAGTGTGATAGATTTTGTGAAATTCTTGGTGCAAATGAGGCCAACCCTTGATCAATGCACCTTTCATGAATATATAGACCCCAAATGAACATTCTAGATCCATCTTGCACATTCCCTTGTTTTCAAATTTTGATCCATTTTGATTATGTTTCTTAAATGATAAGCAACCATGGATAACTTCATTTTTTCCTTCTAAACTCAAAAAAGTGTGTGAACCATTGTTCTTAGAATTGTTTTTCCATTCAAAATCATATATTGGAAGTCTCCATTTGGACTTGTAAATCTCCCAAACCATTTTCCAACTTGAAATTATTCACTTTATAAGCCTTTTTAGTTCATATTTTGACCTATCATGCAACTCCATGCTATGAGCTTCTCCAATAACTTGTGACCTTCTTTCTAGACTTAAAATCCCATTTGGAGCAAGTTTGATGTTGTAAGTTTTTCCATTTGAGGCCTCCTTGTATGAGTTTTGGGTATAGGTTAAAATGACCTGTAATTCACAAATGCCCAAAATACCCTTTGCTTGTCAAGACCATAAGTTGAGTTCTCCACATCATATGAAGGCATACCATACCATTCTAGAAAGCTAAGACAATGAGGAACAACTCTTAAGTTGACCATGAATTCATTTGAAATCTCCTTGAGGGGTAAAACTAGCTTGGAAGTCAAGTCACTTTCACAGACAAAAATTCAGACACCCCAGATGACCTGTAACTTGTAAGGACCATAACTTGAGTTCTATAAATCTCCTTGAGGTCTTCCACCACTCAAATTAAAGGTCTTGAGATCCTCTACAAGTTTCATGTTGGCCAAGAAGCCATTTGAAGCTAGCATTTTGACTTATCTTGCTTGGAAATTTGACCTAAACTAGGGGATTTTACAGAGAAACCCTAATTTAGTAACTCCTCTTCTCCTTGATTTCTCTTGAATTCTCCTTGTCATATCTCCATATCCTTCTTCATATGTCAAATGTTGATCCCCACATCTCTCCAATAGACTTGAATGCCCTCTTAAGTCAGTCAATTGACCTAGGGTTGACCTAGGGTTGACCCAGATGAAACCCTAGTTGACTGTCTTCAACTATAGCTCTTGTGCCTTCATCAATGACTTGTTTTCTTCTCCAAATGTCTTTGTAAGTCTCTCAAGATGTCTAGATGCTCTCCATACCTTCAATCCACAGCTCATAACCCTCTTGTTGATCCTCAGATATCCTCAGCTAGGAGATGGACTCAAGGCTTGATCTGCTGAACTCCTTGCTTTCAAATTCTTTCCTGATGACTTGCATGAGATTGAATTGGAATAATAACCTCTTGCTAGGCCTCTAGAGATGAGAATAATGATTGATCTCCTGTTGAATGACATGCTATGCTTATGCTATGCAGATGGTTAGTCTATGTACATGACTCTATATGCAAATGCTAATGATAATGAAACATGAACCAAGTGAATAAGGTTGGGCAAATTTTAGGGTGCAACAGCGAGTTACAAGAACGTGTCAGTCAGTTAGAAGAAGAGCTTCACGCACAGAAGGAGAATAAGGAGTAGATCTTCGAGTTTCTCTTTTGCTTTTGGTTCAATGTAATAAACTCTTAAAAGAGTACTCCGTTTTATAATGCTTCGATTAGCAAAATAAAATAAGTTTTTCTCCAACGTTACGATACCGAAACAATTTGAGTTTCTTGAAGTTTCATACTCATTTGCATTTTGCATAAGCATATCATCGTTTGCATTCCAAGGTCTCACTCTTGCTTCATCTCCGCAGACAAGCTGAATCACCGATACAACACTCGAGCTAGTCAACGCCAGAAGATGGATCAATTAGAACAAGAGAACAGAGTGCTCCGTGATGAAGTTGTAGTTTTGAAAGAAAGTTTGGAGAGGTTGAACGGTCTAGTGAAGCTTTGTCCAACCAAGCCTCGATCAACAACCAAGAAGTTCCAAGGACTGTGATCTCTGAAGTGACGCCAACACTGATCCCAGTGGTGTCTTCTGTTGCTGAAATGTCCTACAGTATGCCTCAAGGTTTCCCGTGGGGATTGTCTCCCAATTTCTTTTCGATCGGTTACCGTCCGTCTGTGTCTGAGATCCCTGCTGTGACCACTGTTCAAGCTACTCCTGTAGTTTCTGCTGTGATGACTACCACGTCTCCACATGTGAACGTTGTTCCGTATATTCTGGATGAACCAATTTTACATGGGTCACCGACCGAAACTGTGGGTTTGGAAGAGAGGATGGACGGATTTCAAGACCAATTTTCTAAAATGCAAAAGGAGTTGAAAGCCCTTCGTGGAAAGGATTTGTTTGGTAAGAGTGCTTCTGAGCTGTGCTTGGTTCCAAATGTTAAGGTCCCACGTAAATTCAAGGTCCCTGATTTTGAAAAGTACAAGAGGAATACTTGCCCTCAGAGTCATCTCATTATGTACGCCAGGAAGATGTCTGCCCAAACTGATAATGATCAACTACTTATTCACTACTTCCAAGACAGTTTGACAGGCGCTGCGCTCAAGTGGTATATAGGGCTGGGCCTTCGTCAAACAATATAGGGGGGCCTTCGTCAAACAATATAAGTATAATATGGACATGGCCCCTGACCGTGATCAATTGAAGGCTATGATGCAGAAGGATAAAGAGAGTTTCAAGGAATATGCTCAACGTTGGCGCGAGTTGGCCGCGCAAGTCACACCACCATTAGAAGAAAAAGAGATGACCAAGATTTTTCTGAAGACTCTTGGTCCTTTCTTTTATGAGAAGATGGTAGCCAGTGCACCCAGTGACTTTACTGAAATGGTTAACATGGGAATGCGCTTAGAAGAAGGTGTTCGCGAAGGAAGACTGGCCAAAGAAGAGATTGCTCCTAAGAAGTATGGGAGTAGTTCTGTGAAGAAAAAAGAGCAAGGTGTAAATGCCATTCAAAAGGGGTAATTTAGGAAAAGGTATTCGCCATCATACCAAGTAGCCGCCGTATCACCAGTATTTAATGCTCCAGCTTATCAGCCTCAACAAAATCCGCAGCCATATCAACAACCTCAGTCCTCCAGTGCTCAACAGCCTTAGCCTCAGCAAAATCCGCAGTATTCTCAACAGAATCGACCATTCAACAATCAGGGTCGTGCGTATAAAAGGATAAAATTTGAGCCTATCCATATGAAATATGCTGATTTGTTTCCAGCTTTGGTCCAGAAGGGTCATATTCAGACGAAAGCTCCACCTATGGTTCCTGTAAATCCTCCTCCTTCCTATAGAGCTGACAAGTTTTGCCCCTACCACCAAGGTGCTCCAGGGCACGATATTGAAAGTTGTTTCAGTATGAAAGCAGGCGTCCAGAGGCTCATTAAGTACGAAATCCTGTCCTTCAAAGATTCCGACCCTAATGTACAAGTTAACCCGTTACCACCGCATGGTTCACCCTCTGTTAACATGATTCAAGACTGTTTGGCAGATGATGTTCAGAAAACTTCAATCGAAAGGGCCGAAGAGGTTTGTGTTATAGTGCCTCACTTTAAAGAAGTGGAGCGTATCGAAATTGTGTATAATAGCAGAAAACCGGTCGTTACCCCGTTGGTAATCAATGTGCCTGGGCCTGTCCCTTATACTTCCAGTAAGGCCATCCCCTACAGGTACAACGCTACGATGTTAGAGAATGGAAAGGAAGTGCCTTTGCCCACTATACCTTCAGTAGTTAACATTGCAGATGTCAGCAGAGTACCAAGGAGTGGTCGAGTCTACCCGACTGTACCACCGAAAGAAAAAGAGGTCTCGGTAGAACAAACAGGCTCAAAAGATCCAATTGTGGGACAGTCTAGTGGATCTAATTTATCCAATTCAGATGAATGCCTAAAAGTGATTAAGAGGAGCGAGTATAAGGTTGCCGATCAGCTCCTGCAAACCCCGTCAAAGATTTCTGTGTTGCAATTGCTGATGAGTTCTGAGGCTCATAGGGAAGCACTCTAGAAAATATTAGAACAAGCGTATGTCGAACAAGATGTGACCATGGAACAGTTTGACAACATCATTGGTAGTATTACTTCATGTGACAATCTGGGTTTTAATGAGGATAATCTCCCAGAAGAAGGAAGGAAACATAACATGGCTTTACATATTGCTGTGAACTGCGGAAATGACTCTCTGTCCAGTGTGTTGGTTGATACTGGATCGTCTCTAAATGTGATGCCTAGAACTACTCTATCTAAGCTATCCTATCAGGGATCGTCGATGAGGCCAAGTCATGTTATTGTCAAAGCTTTCGATGGGTCAAGGAAAACGGTAATTGGTGAGGTGGATTTGCCGATGACTATTGGATTACAGACTTTTATGATCACATTTCAGGTCATGGACATTCATGCCACCTATAGCTGTTTTTAGGGAGGCCATGGATACATGAAGCTGGGGCAGTTACTTCCACTCTGCATCAGAAGTTGAAATATGTTTTTGAGGGAAAAACAGTTACAGTTTGTGGGGAAAGAGCTTTGGTGGTAAGTCACTTGTCATCATTCTCATATGTCGAAGCTGAGGAAGAGGTTGGCACGCAATTTCAAGCTTTGTCTATTATGGGCGAGGGTGTCCGAAAATCTTAGGCATTTATGTCATCATTCAAAGACGCGCAGCGAGTAGTGAACAGTGGTCATCAGACAATGTGGGGGAAAGTGTTGTCTTTGCCAGAAAATAAAAATAAGTGGTCTTGGTTTCACCAGCAGTTCTGTTCAACAAACTACCAAAAGCCAAGGGTTTCCGCTGATTAATGAAGTGTTCCATAGTGGAGGAGTCGTCCATCATCCTCAGATTAATGTTGTGTCAGAGGATGAACTTGAAGGCTACATATCAGATGGTTCTGCAAGGTCCTCCATTCCTTACGAAGACTATGAGCCCTATATGGAAGATCCAGGCTATGTTTCAGATGAATTTGACTATACCTTTGGAGTTTATGCCGTCACCGAGGAAGATTCAGATGAGGACATTCCAGACTTTGTGACCCCAGGCGTTGTGGTCAAGAACTGGAGTGCGGTTGAATCCCTTGCTGCCGTTCATATATCTAAGTAAAGCATTTGTTTTAAAATTTTCGCTCTGCCCAAGGCGAAACTGCATTTATTAGGGCTTACTTTTAATAATTCCCTTTGCTCTGCCCAAGGCAAAGGTGACTTTGTTGGGCGTGTCTTTTCGGTTTTGCTGTCATCAATAAATCACTTTCATTTTCATTTGAGTTTTATATTTATTTACGACGTTGGAAAATAATAAGTAGCATCTCGCATACACACACTTCCCACTTTACAAAAACTTATTAAAAATCACATCACTTGCGTAGATTGCTACATAAAATACGTCCTGGGAATAATGATCCACTGCCTTCTCCGAATTTCGAGTTTCCTGTGTACGAAGCCGAGGATGAAGAAGAAGATATCCCAGAAGGAATTTCCAGACTGCTTGAGAAAGAAGAGAAAGCTATCCAACCTCATCAGGAGCCAGTGGAAGTAATCAATTTGGGATCAGAAGAAATCCGCAGAGAAGTGAAAATTGGAGCTCTGCTCAAACCCGATGTAAAGAAATAGCTGATTGATTTGCTTGGAGAGTTTGTTGATGTGTTTGCTTGGTCATATCAAGATATGTCTGGATTGGACACGGCTATAGTTGAACACCGTCTACCTTTGAAGCCAGAGTGCCTGCCGGTAAAACAGAAGCTCAGAAGGACTCGACCTGACATGGCTCTAAAGATTAAGGAAGAGGTACAAAAGCAGATAGATGCAGGTTTCCTTGTCACTGCCGAGTATCCGCTATGGTTAGCTAACATTGTACCCGTTCCGAAGAAGGATGGTAAGGTTCGCATGTGTGTAGACTACAAGGATTTGAATAAAGCCAGTCCGAAAGACGATTTTTCGTTACCTCACATTGATATTTTGGTTGACAGTACCGCAAGATACAAGGTCTTCTCCTTTATGGACGGTTTTTTAGGTTACAACCAGATCAGAATGGCTCCCGAGGACAGAGAGAAGACGTCATTCATCACGCCCTGGGGCACCTTTTGTTACAAAGTTATGCCGTTTGGATTAAAGAATGCAGGGGCAACATATCAGAGAGCTATGACTACTTTGTTCCATGATATGATGCACAAAGAGATCGAGGTGTATGTGGATGATATGATAGCTAAGTCGAAGACCGAAGATGATCATGTTAAACACCTGGCTAAGCTATTTGGTCGTTTGAGGGAATACAAACTCCATCTGAACCCCAATAAATGCATATTTGGAGTACGATCAGGGAAACTATTGGGTTTTATTGTCAGTCAAAGAGGGATTGAAGTGGACCCTGACAAAGTGAAAGCTATCCGGGAAATGCCAGCTCCTGCCACCGAGAAACAAGTCAGAGGATTCCTGGGACGTTTGAACTATATCTCCAGGTTTATATCCAACATGACTGCTACATGTAAACCTATTTTCAAGCTTCTGAGGAAAGAACAAGGGTATGTTTGGACTGAAGATTGTCAAAAGGCTTTTGATAGTATCAAAGAGTACTTGCTTGAACCACCTATCCTGATACCGCCAGTTGAAGGACGACCTTTAATTATGTATCTGACTGTTTTAGAAGATTCGATGGGTTGTGTACTCGGTCAACGAGATGAAACAGGAAAGCAAGATCATATCACTTATTACTTGAGCAAGAAGTTTACTAATTGTGAAACAAGGTACACTATGTTAGAGAAGACTTATTGTGCTTTGGCGTGGGCCGCCAAGCGTTTGCGCCAGTATATGTTGAATCACACTACTTGGTTAGTTTCAAAGATGGATCCTATCAAGTATATTTTTGAGAAGCCCGCTTTGACTGGGAGAATTGCTAGATGGCAGATGTTGTTGTCTGAATATGATATCGAGTACCATACTCAGAAAGCTGTTAGAGGAAGTGTTTTGGCTGATCATCTGGCTCACCAGCCCATTTTGGATCATCAACCCTCAAACGATGATTTTCCAGACGAGGATGTTATGTTTTTAAAGATGAAAGATTGTGAAGAACCCGTACATGGTGAAGGGCCAGAGCCAGGTTCTCAATGGGGTTTAGTTTTTGATGGAGCTGTCAACGCTCATGGAAAAGGGATAGGTGTTGTTATTGTGACTCCTCAAGGGACCCACTTCCCATTTACTTCCAAATTAACATTCCAATGTACTAATAATGAGGCTGAGTATGAAGCGTGCATCATGGGTCTTGAGGAAGCAATCGATTTGAGAATTAAGAATTTGGATGTGTTTGGCGATTCTGCAGTGGTAATCAACCAAATCACTGGAGAATGGATAACTCGACATGATAATTTGGTCCCATACAGGGATTATGCTAGGAGACTGTTACCGTTCTTTGATAGGGTTGAGTTTCATCATATTCCTCGTGATGAGAACAGAATGGCAGATGCTTTGGCAACTCTGGCCTCAATGATTGTGGTGAACTTTTGGAACGAGTGTCCTCGGATCGAAGTAAAACGTCTTGACAGACCTGCCTACATCTTTACCGTCGAAGAAGTCAAAGATGACAAACCCTGGTACCATGACATCGAAGTTTTTCTTAGAACTCAAGAATATCCTTTGGGAGCTTCCAACAAAGATAAGAAAACTTTGAGAAGGTTGGCTGGAAATTTTCTTTTGAGTAATAACGTGTTGTATAAACGAAATTTTGACATGATCTTGCTGAGATGTGTTGACAGACGAGAAGCAGATATGTTAATGACGGAAATTCACGAAGGATCTTTTGGCACTCATGCCAACGGACATACTATGGCTAAGAAGCTTTTAAGGGCTGGCTATTATTGGATCACGATGGAATCAGATTGTTACAAGTTTGCTAGAAAATGTCACAAGTGTCAGATTTACGCGAATAAGATTCATGTGCCGCCGACTTTGTTGAACGTTATCTCGTCCCCGTGGCCCTTCTCTATATGGGGAATTGACATGATTGGTATGATAGAGCCGAAAGCATCTAATGGACACCGATTCATCCTGGTAGCCATTGATTATTTCACCAAGTGGGTCTAGGCGGCCTCCTACGCTAATGTAACTCGACATGTGGTTGCCAAATTTATCAAAAATCAGCTTATCTGCCGATATGGTGTGCCAAGCAGGATTATTACAAATAATGGATCCAATTTGAATTATAGAATGATGAAAAAACTATGCGAAGAATTCAAGATAGAGCATCATAACTCTTACCCTTACAGACCAAAGATGAATGAGGCTGTCGAAGCCGCCAATAAGAATATCAAGAAGATCATTCATAAAATGGTTGTTACTTACAAAGATTGGCACGAAATGCTCCCATTCGCCTTGCATGGATATCGTACGATGGTACGCACATCGACTGGGGCAACTCCATTTTCACTTGTCTACGGTATGGAAGCAGTACTCCCGATAGAAGTTGAGATTCCTTCTATGAGGATTTTGATGGATGCAAAGTTATCAGAAGCTGAATGGTGCCAGAATAGATATGATCAGTTAAACTTAATCGAAGAAAAGAGGATGGCCGCGCTATGCCATGGGCAGTTATATCAACAGAGGATGAAGAAGGCATTTGATAAGAAGGTTCGACCCCGTGTATTCAAAGAAGGTGACCTCGTGCTTAAGAAGATTCAGTCCTTCCTCACCGACGTCAGAGGAAAATGGGCCCCGAACTTCGATGGACCGTATATGGTAAGGAAGGTTTTTTCAGAAGGCGCTTTGATGTTAGCAACAATGGATGGATAAGATATCACTCACCCTGTGAATACGAATGCTGTTAAGAAATATTTTGTTTAGGAGAAGCAAGTCATTATTCCCTTTATGTAATCGCTATCATTTTCCAACACTGTAACATCGGGGTCACGCCTTTCGGCTGACCACCATTCAATAAAAGTCTTTCGTTTATCAAAAGTGTCTATTCTTGATAGCAAAATCCAGATTGATTTAAATTTTTTCAAAAAAAAAAAACTTTGTGTTTTACTTGATATATGGATAACAAAAGGATAACCATGGACGTTTATTTCATCCATGGAAGAACGACAATCTCGTGAGTTTATCTAAGGCAAGATGATATTTATTTTATCCATACATGAAGACTATCTCCGTTCGAGGTATTTTCTTTGCAGGTGATAAGAGATCTGTGGAGATTTTGCTTGAGTACCCCTTCGTTTGAGGCATTTGTTTTACTTCTCCCAGTCCGTTAGCATCCGCATAGCATATAAGTAGACAGCATGGCATGTGCGTTTTTTTTTGCATTCTTTATGTTTGTTTTATTCTATCGCTTTGGTTGTAGTTATCCCTAGGTGTTTGGGTGCGTCTTATTCCTCCAAATAGATTTGTCAACCCTAGGCAGAAAGAGCACAATGTTCGTACATTCCCCACGAAGTTCGATCCTCGCGGAAGATGGTTATTTTAGTGCATCCCACTTGAGTTCATACCTCAATGGTCGAGTCATACTTGATAGTTTTCTCTTCGGCTACTTCCCGAATTGAACTTCGGTCCTCGGCAATCACAATGTGGATAATCTCCAATGTTTAGACATGGAACAACATTATCACAAGATTTTCTCGACCATCTACAGTCTGGATTGCAAACATCTCTTTATTTGAGCAACTCGTTTCAGCCGAGATTTTTTTCCAGAACGACAAGGGGCAGTTTATTCAAGACAGTTTAGCCACCCCAGTGGATTCATCAAATGGCATCGCTTCACAAATCCATTAGAGAAGTTCGCCGAAGACATTACAAGACAATTCTCTTTATTTAAGGATTCACAGATGTTTTACAATTACAACGAAGACTACTCCGCAGGAATGTATTTCCCCAGCGAGCTCACCATACAAGTTTATTTCTATCAAGCGACATTTCCCCAGAGAAGTCGAAGAAATTTATCACATTTGTCTCTCTTTACTTGAGAAGACATACATTACAATTCAACCAGCCTACATCTCTTCCGAAGATCCCCGTTGAAGTTCTACAATCTACAATACATTATGGCCCACAACCAAGAAATTTTACAATCTACGATAACATTATGGCTTACAGCCGAGGTTCTACGATCACATCCACAATGACAAATCCCATCCACAATATACAATCTACAAATTATGTCTACGGAGTTTTACAACTTACATCGACATCTACAGTCTATAATGACAACTACAACTACAGATTACAATGATTCTACGATCTACAAATTTTTCAACATTTCAAGTAGAGACCGAGACCAGCTCATGGTTCCCATATCATGACGCTCGGGGAGGTCATACATCAGAGAATGAGACCAGCTCATGGTTCCCATATCATGACGCCCGGGGAGGTCGTCCATTAGAGACTGAGACCAGCTCATGGTTCCCATACCATGACGCTCGGGGAGGTTCTACATTAGAGACTAAGACCGGCTCATGGTTCCCATATCATGACGCTCAGGGAGGTCGTCCATTAGAGACTGAGACCAGCTCATGGTTCCCATACCATGACGCTCGGGGAGGTTCTACATTAGAGACTAAGACCAGCTCATGATCCCCATATCATGAAGCTCGGGGAGGTCATACATCAGAGACTGAGACCAGCTTGTGATTCCCATATCATGACGCTCGGGGAGGTCATACATCAGAGACTGAGACCAGCTCGTGATTCTCATATCATGACGCTCGGGAAGGTCATACATCAGGGACTGAGACCAGCCCATGGTCCCCGTATCATGACGCTCGGAGAAGTTTTACATTTTACTGTTTCCAGTTGAACAATAAAGAAAAAGAAATACGAAACAAGACCGAATTGTGTCCCAATCAAGAAATCCATTTGGACTATTATCGACCACCACAGTTTGGTAGTAAATTTATCCTTCGATCACAAGTTTCTCTCCTATTGTCCAAATCACCATATCCTGGGTGTATGAGGTACTGTTATACTTCTGGAGATTTCCCATCGGTGATTGCTTCCCGTCAGACCCCGTCTCGTTGGGTCTGTTGCTCTCTTGTTTTGCGTGCCGAGCCTAGTCTTTCCCCCTATGACATCGTTTCCTCGCAAGCTCTGGCTGTCTTACATTTTTTTCATATCATTTGCATTCGGTGACTTCTTATGGCCAAAAATTCATGTAATGTTTGTATTTAAGTCCCTCCTATCTCGTCGAGACGGAGATTTCGATCTCCATATCTCCGAATAGAAGTAACTTAAATAGGGGCATCTGTTGCACCCTAATTTTTGACCTTAAGATCCCGCCTTCCTTTTGCATTTTATCTCTACATCTTTTTAGGCGTGTTTATTATGACTAACCAGTTGGCGCAGGTGTGGTAACTTCAAGTGTAAACCCTTACAGCCTAATACTTCAAGGTGACCGTCTGGTCGTTTCCTCAAAGAGGTTATCATGATTTTCTTTGCTCACCTCAAGGTTCCTTTAAGGCATAACTCTCATGTCAGGATATATTACCATTTTATGAGGCTGGGTTTTCATCTTTGGAAAAGAGTTCAATTTTTGCGGATAACTTAATATGGCAAGTAGATGAAATCGTGAATAAGGTCTGAGTGATATATTGTCAAGACGGGCTAATTCATCAAAACCTTAAGTCACACTGGAGTTCCTCCAGGGATATACAACTCGAGAGTTTTCAGATACAAGATTGGTTCAAACCACTTCAGGCAATATTTATTTGGCCAAATCATGAGTTCGAGATCCAAAACTCTATCATGGTTCATAAATCATTTCATCAAGATGCAAAGAACACAAGTTACTCCAATCTTCCTCTAAGTCTTCTTCCATACAAGGTCCATGCCAAATTACATGTTAGAAATCTCAAGGAATTTCAAGGTTGTAATCACCTATGTCACATGCTGGTCATTTGTCACTATATTGATGAGGTGCATGGGAAATTATTTGGATCATTGGATATCCATTATATTGTTGGTGTCCGTGCAATTTTAAAACAACTAGTTTATTAAGTAACTGCAACGGTCAGTGCATGGTTTCTCATAGCTTTGATTTGAAATTTTAAGTTTGTACATAAGCTTTATTACAACCATGTGCAAGTACCTGTACCCTGTCCTAAGCCTCAGTTTCACGGCATTACAAAAGTACAAATATGGAATTGAAGTATAGTTTCAGCAAGCACAGTAACTACTCTGACATCATGCTCTCAAAATCAAATATGAAGCAGACAGTGGAAGAAGAATTGAGACAAGACTATATTAAGTGCCTCCGAAAACACTTTAGCATTTGACGGCTACCGACACCGGTCATACCCCCAGAATTGGACCTTCAAATAAGCGCTGGGATTTCTGCCGTCAGTTTGACCACTCCATTTCCTGCAAGATCACAATAGACATTTGGTCCTTGTGTTATGAATTTTAACTCATAGAGACTTCACAAATCACGATGAAACAGGCTAGTGCCCTCACATAGCCTCCAACCATTCGCTTCTTGAGACTTGCATTACTGTAGCTGGCGAAACCGCAAACTTCGTGAAGGAAAGCTAAAGAAGTAACTGATACGCATCACCTATACCAAACCACCTGCATCAGAACAGAACAACATCGTGTTTAAGGACCAAACACTCTCGTCACGGTTCCAGAACCGTTCTCAAACACCATTACGACGAAACTTTGTTAGGAAATAACGAACAACCATCTCAAGTACCTTATGATCTTGAGGGAAACTATTAGTACCTGTTTTACCGGCAGAACTAAGAGAATCTTTCGAAGAGACATTGCTGGGACCCGAGGCTCTTCCGTTTCTTATGAAGCCAATGCTCTACTGAGTACTCATGTCATTGGATACACCTGGGATAGATTGTAGTAATACAACATCAAGGCCTTCACACCAATAACCAAGTACTCTTGATCATCAAAAGCAGTCAATCCCAAAGAGTTCCTCTTGAAGCGTCCAAAAGCATTGCTAGACTACACACTGCAGGTTGAACGATTACGTAAGGGAAACTGGCAATAAGATTGTCACGAAGTTGCAAGCCCTAGAAATATTTACCTGACAAATCAAGGCAGTACATTCCAAGAATTACTATAAGATGTCAGCAGTAGGACTTTTACTCTCCAATAACACAGTCACCGACTCAGTTTGCTTCAGTACGGCTCCCTCTCAAGATGCAAACCGTCAAACCAAGTCTCGACATTGGGAACCACGTAATTCCTTTCTGCAAAAAAACCAATTATGACAGCCAGTCCAGGATCCTTTGTCCCATCTTCCAGAGGAAAACATTGCTAAATCTGTTCAGGCTTGAGTTATCCACTTAGATCGTTGCGTCTGCCTACAAGGATGTCTCCATCGAAGCACCCCCGTGCCATAAGGTTAAAGCTCATAACTCTGACTGCAATGTGCCATTGAAGACAATGCCTGTGAGACAATAACAGAATCATATAAACACTGCAATGGTGTCAATGCCAATACCAGCATTTGATCAGTTTCTACAACTCTTAGGATGAGAAGAAGATATGCATTACAAAGAGTAAATTAACACAGCAACAATATATGTGCTAGAGGCAACAATGCATATAACAGCAATATCACAAGTCACACGCCTTATAGCAAGAATCACCAAGAACTGTACTCACACAAGAACATGACAGACCTGAATAGATTGAAGCTCACACCAAGTCACCTGAAGCTTTGGCAGCAATCTCAGTAAGATAAAGCTCACTCTACTCAACCCTGTCAAGAGAAGTGGATGAAGTCAGTAGGTTTTTGAAGCAATTCAACCAACAGGCAAAACATTAGTTAAAATGATATATGGAAAACACAGGCCAGAGTTATACACGTGCATCAAAATTTGTGAGCTTTCCCAAAGCGCTCATTGAGTGCCATACGTCAGCAGTTCCAGATGCATCAAAAACGGATGTCTCCTCCAAAAGGCTTCTCACCAAGATCGACAATAACTTCAACCAATTTCAGCTGCCAAAACGAAGACACAACCTGAATTTGGACATCATGAAAAGCTCGATTTAGATGTTCCTGAAAGGTTCACACATACAAAAGTCAATTCGAATAAAGCACGCCCAAAGGTTGTTCCAAGAATGCTCAATACCTTCCATCTGGTATGTACGATTCACCACCCTAGCACAAAGAGGAACAAAGGTAGCAAGCTTCGACTTTAACATGGAGAGGTTTGCGTATTCAGAGATATCACCAACGATTGATTTTGGACTCACCAAAATTCTTTGCACCTGCTACCTGAATCCACTCTGGGCTATCCTTCTCAGGCCCAAATCCATCGCTAGTTACACCTACAAACCAAAATTTCCAAGTCAGCAAAAATCAAGTGGAGAATATCCCCAAGATACTTCGAATATCCCAATCCAAATCGTGGACAGATTATTGTAATATCAAGATTTGATTCTTTTCATTTAACAAATACTAAGATTTGGAACAGAAGAGGAAACTTTTCGAATTAGGTTATAACCAAAACAAAAAGTTTCAATCAGCCTTCAAAAACATTTAAATCAGACATTCAAAACACTAAATCCCAAGAGTCTATATAATATGAGAAAGGAGGAGAACCCTAGGACGACGAAAAGATACCAAATTCATAACCTAGGAAAATCAAGCAAAAAAGAAAAGAGGAGAACTCATCTCTCTAGTCGAGGAACCACTTTCAGCTACCGCAAAATCTCACTGACGCTGCAGACACAACCGTCGAAGAGCCCATTCCACCGCACGCATCTTCGCCGTCTCTCAGCCTTCAGTAACTTCTTGTTTCGAACGAAATCCATTGAATTATTAACGTTTTGATGTTGTTTCAGGTACAGAAAATAAAGCGAGAGAGAGGTGCGATCGGAGATGGAAGATGAGAGAAAGGCGAGACCGATTTGGGGGAAGGGAATCTAGGGTCCCGTTTTTTCGTTTCTTGCTTTTGTTCTTTTTCTGTTTGTTTTATTATTGTAGTAATTATCACGTTAATCACAACACACACACACACACACACGCACACACTCTAAACCAACCGCACAATTGATCTTCCCCCTAACCCCCTCATTACCCACTATTTCTTCCGTTAATCACCTTAACTAATCATTAATCAGTTTTTTTTTAAGATAACTAATTAACCTTAATCAACTCTTTTATAAAATTAAACCAATGACCTTCTTTTCAAATTAACCTTTAATAACTCAACTTAATTTACCCTTTAGTTACTAATCTCAATTCATCAAATTAATAACCTTTTAAAATAATAAGATATTTGTGCTTTTTTTTAATGATGATAAGAACTATCTTATTTAATAAACGTTTTTTTCTATATTATAATAATGACACCCTTTTTTATTTCATAATCTGAATTTCATAATACTAACCTTTTTATTATTCAATAAGAAAAACCTTTTTATTAAAATTAAATTAACATCTTTCTAAAATTAATTTTAATCAACTAATCTAAACCTTTTAGTAAAACTAATAACAACATTTTTCATAAAATCAAATTTCACTAAAATAATATAACTTTTCTTGAAATCAATCCAACTCTTTTCTTGCAAATCAATTCATCCAAATCATATTTTCTTATAAATAATTCAAACTAAAGTCGGTTAATCTCGCCTAAAAATAGTCAACGGCGTAATCAATCGTGCACGCTCACATTCACGACACATTCACCTACACCTTAGCGCTTTCATGCGTGTGTATGGATTTATTTTCCGCAATTTATTTATTGCAATTTACATTATCAATTTATATTTCCGCATCGCATCCGCTCAAAGGAAAAACCTACACATAATTCAACAATGGTGTGTAGCGCATATCATTTGCATCATAATCCCCTTGATCCTTGATCCCATTCAAGTTGATCTTTAAGATAGATCCTATCCCATAGGAAGGATCTTGTCTCTTATCTATACAACTTAGACAAAACACAATCAACAACACAATACAAATATATTCAAACACATTAGAGAAAGATGCCAAATCATCTTAAGCGAGATAGAATCTCCACCCACACCAATACAATCAATTCGTAGGAACTTTGCCTTAAGAGAGGCGTACCTCGTTGATCCCTATCCGAGTACGTAAGTCCTTCTCTTAAGACGATGCAAAGACTATTTTCCTACAACTTGTGGCGGTTAAATCTCCCTTAAAATGATAACACATCTCTTCTCCTAGAATCAATCAACCAACTACTCTAAACCCGCAGGAACTTTGACCACAGTCAAAGAACTCCTCAAACCTTTTAGGGGAACTACAAATACTCTGATTCCACTCCCGTAAGGATATGTAGGCATAAGATGCGACATCTTATCGAGTATACTTAGAAATAAACCCCTAGGTCTTTTAAACCTTAAGCAGATAACACATAGCAATAAACAAACATAAAACAAGAGGTTCCTGTAGAGTACTACAGAAACTTAGGATGCTAGTACCTTCCCTAAGTTTAACCAACCCCCGAACCTATAACTCTCTAGCTTGCATTTGCATTGCATTGTGGGAATTTCGATCTTTATCCCTTCCTTTGGACAAATCAAAGTTCGGTTGCAAATGAATTAAAGATTCAAACTAATCAATAGTTTGGTATCCAAATTTCACCGCGACACTTAGCATGCAAACAAACAAAAGGTTCCTGTAGAGTACTACAGATGTTTAGGATGTGAGATACCTACCTTATGTATAACCAACCCCCGATCCCCGAATCACTTAGCGCTGTTGTTACATCGCGAAAAGAGTTTTTCTTTCTTTAGACCTTTCCTTTGGATAAATTAAAGTCTGGTTGTGAATTTAAGAATTAAAGATTCAAGTTAATCAATAGCTTGGTATCACGATTCTCACCGTAACAGGAATGACGACTTCACTGGGGATAATGCTTACTTTTCTTGAGGGTTTAGCCTATTTTGTTTAATTGCATGCTATATTTGTAAATATTTGCTTAACATGTATATTTGTCAATATATTTGTTTGATTGTTGGGTATTGGGTGCTTTGAGTGGTGAGACGGTCCTATACCCGGACTTGAGTGCACTTATGATAGGATGGTGGTATATTCAAGAAGGCTTATAGGGAGTTGATTCCCGACTAAGCTAACTTGAGAAACCACCGCTCAGTGTAGGCCCTCTTGAAAGTTTAGTATTGTTGATCGAGTATTCGTGAAAACAATGCTACTTTCAACGAAGGTTCCCATGACACTGTGGACTTTTAGAATACATTATCCCCCACTTTGGCCTTATTAGGACGTAGTGCGATGACTATAAGGAAGTATTTCCGAAATAGTTGATACGCGATACTACACTCAGACGAGATTCTCTTGAGAATATTATCGATTACCAAGTGATTTGGGAAGTTGATACTATCCGAAAGATGGGTTGATGACTCTGGGAACTCTGTAGAACCCGTCCGACAGGTACAAATTAACCCATAATGCAAATCCTTGGGGATGGGTAGACCTTGGATCCACGCTCATCTTCTAAACCTAGGCTTGTGTTGTGTGCATATGTGTGATCTTTGCATTTGCCTGTGTTTGTGCACTTTGCATTCATAACATCATATCATCATATGGTTTCATGGAACTCAGACTCTTTTGTTTGTAAACATCAGAGGTCGTTATAAATAGTGAAAGAAAGAAAAATTTGAAGTACACTTACAAGGGTTTTAACCTAGATGACCTGAGAAGGTTGAGCACCTTGGTGACAGATCTAGAGGGATTTCAAAGCAGGTATGGGAAGCTGTTGTTACTTTTGAAGATAAATATGGATAATGGACTTCTTTCTACTCTCCTCCAGTTTTATGATCCCCTCTACCACTGTTTCACTTTCCCTGATTATCAGCTAGTGCCCACACTAGAAGAATATTCTCAGTTGGTTGGGTTGCCCATTCTTGAAGATTCTCCTTTCCCGATCATGGAGGAAGACCCTAAAGAACAAGATATTGCCAAGGCTACACGTTTAGGATTGGTTGATATTAAAAAGAATCTGATTACAAAAGGGGGGAGTTTTTGGGCTAAAAGCAGAGTTCTTGGTTGAGAAAGCTCAGTATTATGCGGATCATTTAAGCATGGATGCATTCGAGGCTATCCTTGCCTTGCTCATCTATGGCATCTTTTTGTTCCCTAGCTTCGAGAATTTTGTGGACCTCAATGCCATTAAAATTTTCTTGAAGAAGAATCTTGTGCCTACCTTGCTAGCAGATGCATACCATTCTGTTCATCTGAGGAACTTTCACAATGGAGGGATGATTACTTGTTGCGCTCCTTTGTTATACAAATGGTTCACTTCACACTTGCCCAAAGATAACGCTTTTTGGGATCCAAAGAAAGGATGATGGTCACAAAAGATCATGGCTCTCACTCACTCCGATATTGATTGGTATAGTTGTGACTATGATGGGACAATGATCATTGACAATTGTGGGGATTTTGGTAATGTACCTCTTCTCAGTGCTAATGGAGGAATCAGTTACAATCCAGTCCTCGCCCGTCGACAATTGGGAAGGACAAGCCCAATGGTGTTCAGGTGGAAAGCATTTTCTTCAAAGAAGAAAAGGATAATCAAGAGCTAAAAGAGAAGATTCTAGAGGCTTGGAAGCATCTGCACAAGAAAGGGAAAAAGGATCTTGGAAAACTCAATTGTGTCTCTTTGGAACCATACCTCCAATGGGTTCGAAAGAGAGCCATCACACTAAGGATGCCTTATCCTAAACAAGAGCCTATGGCTTTGAAGGAAGAACGCCCTTTGGTCTTCATGTCTGAAGAAGAAAAGTTGAAAATCGCTTTAGTCAAAGCACGACAAACCGAAGAAGCTTGGAAGCACAAGTATCTAGTGGTCATCGAAGAGAATGCAGAGCTCCAGAAACAACTCCAGTTGAAAGGCGGAGAAGTACTCTCTTGTAAGAAGAGGAAAGCACAAGAAGAACCTTCTAATCCTTAGTCTACTCCGTGGAAGTTAATTGTGGACAAGCTCATTCTTGAGAAGGCTCAGATGGAAAAAGAAATCGAGAAGCTCAACATGAGGCTGCTAGGGGAACCTTGTTAGGATTCATTTAGCTGTTGTTTATGTTTAAAACTCTTGTAAGAGGAAACAATATTTTGTAATCCTATTTTGTTGATCAATGAAATGGCGAATTTTGATGTTCGTAAATGTCTGAGTTCCATGACACCATGTGCATTTGCATTTGCAATTTTTTCTAACCATTCAAGGAAATTCAAACTTTTCTTTTTGCAGACAACAACATGGTGAGAAGAGACATGCTTCCTTTCCCGGATTTGAGGTTGGGCCGTCTTAGGATGTTGGCAAGACTTTTCAGGAACCCTGCCGCTTTCATCACCAAATACGGAGATCTCCTACCACTGATAATTGCTCAAGTCAACGAGCCCATGCTGCAGCTCTTGTTGAGTTTTATTCTCTAACCTACCACTGCTTCGTCTTTCCAGACTTTCAGCTACTCCCGACCATGGAGGAGTACACTGACTATTTGAAGATTCCATAGACTTTCACACTTCCTTATGGAAAACCGAAGAGAAGGGATTTGGCCAAAGCCCTACATCTCAAGCAAGAGGATTTACCGCCAATGAGAGAAAAAGGAGGATGGTACGGAATGGAAGCAAGACCTCTAATGGAGATGGCCGAATATCATTATGAAAATAGAAATCTGGGCATCTTTGAAGCAATTTTGGCATGTCTAATATATGGGTTGTATCTCTTCCCAAGCCGTTATGATTTCATCAGTGAGGAGGCGGTCCATCTCTTCATCATCAAGAATCCAGTAAACGAGATACTGGCAGATACATATGTGGTCATCCACCGCTTCATCTTATACGATCTCGGGCAGTTTTCATGCTGCCTCGCGCTACTTGACAGGTGGTTTACCTCTCATCTACCCAGGACTCACATCCTTTGGAGACTTCCCAGCAAGAGCGCATGGATTTTTAAGCTCATCACCCTCAGGCACTATGACATCACCTGGTATGACATCAGCCTGGGTAATCTAGTTATGATTCCCAGTTATGGAGAATTCCCCAATGTACCTCTCATAGGAACGAAGGGGGTCATCACCTATAACCCTGTTCTCGCTCAGCGTCAGTATGGGTATTCAACCGGGTCGGAGCCCGAGCCGGAACTACTGAGACCTTGCTTCTGCGAAACTGGTCGCAACCTTGAACTGGAAGCCCGAGCTCACTACGCTCAGAGAAATCCTCACCTCTTGGGTATAACTCCAATGGAGAACATAAGTTGTTTAACTACCAGGGAATACTTGCTTTGGTCGAAGGAAATAGCTTTGACCATGTTCTATACTCATGATTATGAGATAACGATGGAACCAGAGGTCCCCACGACTAGGGAAGATCTGAAGTATGCTTTGATCAAAGCACAACGAGAAAACGAAGACCTGTGGGAAATCATCCTCCAGGACCGAGCTCATGTTGAAGACCAAGAAGGAGAAGGATCATCTTGTTAGAATGATCATTATTTCACCATTTCCTGTTTTCCCTAAAAGGATTGTAATCCTATGTTGCTTTTACTTTCACTTCTTGTAAGAAAGGTCTTGATTTTTAGCAAGAGCCATCTATTGTAATAGACTTCAAATTATCAATGAAAAACGCTTTTTAAGCATGTCGTTACATGTTGTTCCAACTTCTTTTTTGTAAACAAAAATTTGCTTTTCCTTGAATGGTTTGTGCATTTGCATTTACATTTGCATTCGCATCTCATCCTGCATTGATCTTGCCTCCAAGTTCCGCAGCTCATCCTTTGTTCTTGTTCAGAAAGAAAGGAGTCACGCTGAATTCTCACAAATACAACACTCGTTCCAGAGCTCAGAAAAAGATGGCTGATAATGAACAGAGGTTCGACCAGATGGACAACGACATTGAAGGAATCAAGGGTGACATCAGCCAGATTATGGAAGTTCTCAATATAATCAAGGCAAAGATGGACACACAGTCTACGGTAATCTCTGAAGTCGCCACGACAACAACCAACGTCACGGTAGCTCCAGTTACCACTGCAGAATTCCCCTATGGCATGTCTCGGGATTTTGTGCCACCATTCAACAATATACAGTCTTCAAGTCTTAATCCACTGTTTGATTCAACAATCAGGAATCCCATTTTCACTCAGGAGGGTGGACCAACTACAGTGTGACCTGTCTTCAACAATCAACAACCGATCTTTGACATACCTGACGGTTCTGAAGCCGAAGATGAAAAGCACGACAAATTAAGGGTAGAGATGGACATTATGGCTAAGAGGATGAGAGCCATCGAAGGAAGCAATGTTTTTGGGTCTAACACCAAAGACCTGTGTCTGGTGTTCGACATGGTATTTCCCTAGAAACTCAAGATGCCAGTGTTTGACAAATATGAGGGGACTACTTGTCCCAAGGTGCACCTGATCATGTACTGCAGGCGGATGGCTTCGCATATTGAAAACGACAAGCTGTTGGTGCACTGTTTTCAGGACAATCTTAAAGGAGCATCGACTAAATGGTATCTCAGCTTGGATCAAGCAAAGATCCATGGTTTTTAAGACCTTTCAAATGCCTTCATTCAACAATATAAATACAACATGGACTTAGCTCCAGACCGACGTCAGCTCCTCAGCATGACACAAAAGAGCACTGAAACCTTCAAGGAATACACGCAAAGATGGCGCGGAACTTTCGCTCAAGTAGAGCCACCCCTTACTGAAAAGGAATTGGCAGACTGGTTCGTAGATACTGTCAGACCAGAATTCTATGAGCGACTAATCAGCAGTGTCACAACCAACTTCTCTGACATCGTGGCAGTAGGGGTCAAGGTTGAAGCCGGTTTAAAAAGTGGGAAAATGGCTACTCCAAATACTAATTCAAGCACCAGCGCTGCAAAGAAGCCGATTAACAGTTTTCATAAAAAGAAAGAGGGGGATGTAAGTATGGTAACATATGGAAAGAAGGCGCAAAGTTCCAGGAACCATCGCCAGTAATACCATCCATCATCATATATAGCAGCTGTGACTCCAGTTTTTCAACAGTCATCACAGCAGGGTCCCCCGCCTGGGGCATCCAGTAATCAGCACCAGTATCATTCTGGCAATCAGCAACAATATCACTCTAACAATCAACGACAATATCATCAGCCGCAAGGTCAGCAGCCTCAAAACAGGGCTCCAAGGGAAAATTACCAGGCGGATCGACCAAAAATACAGCCTATTCCAATGAGCTACATTGATCTGTTCCCCATGTTGATAGAAAGAGGTTTGGTCAAGACAAGGAAGTTGGGTGCTCCACCTAATCCACTTCCCTTCTACTACAACGCCAACGCTCGCTGTTTATTTCACGAGAACGCTCCGGGCCATGATCTCGAGGGTTGCTTCGCACTTCAGCACCTCGTTCGAGAGTTAATTGAAAAAAGAATTCTGTCCTTTGAAGATAATCACCCGAACATAAAGAATAACCCTCTGCCAAACCATGGTGGATTAAATGCTATTACTGAAGAAGGTGAAGGATCAGAAGATAAGACAGTTACTACTATTGATGAGATCAAGGTACCATTGGCGGACCTACACAAACGTCTTGCTCAAGCATGGGCGCTTAAGACATCTCATGAAGACTGCGAACAATGCATGCTGAACCCAGAAGGTTGTGACATTGTGAAAAAAGACATTCGAGCAATGATCGAACAAGGGATGATAGAGATTGCTCGCAGGAAGAAAGGGGAAGATGTGGCAGTCATTGAACCCGTGTTTAATATGCCTGAAGAGCCCAACAAAAGAGCTGTGTTTAGAAATAATAACAACAACAGCTACAAAAACGTCCGGCCAGTATTCCACGAGGATGCACCCCCGAAATTTGGGAGAGGACAAGCCAGGTTTGAACCAAGGGGAGGATCCAAACCTCACTCAAGGGCCGTAACGCCTAAACAGGACCATTCATGGTGTGAAGGAATCTTCAGAGAAAGGAAGCCAACAAATGTAGCTAACATTGCCAGTGGGAGTAAGATGACTCGGAATGGTCGCATATACCAACCGCGGACATACAATGTGGCTCCTCCGCCAGCAATTTCCGTTCCAAAAGCTATTGTTCCTCATAAATTCGTTCCAGAGGTAGTCGTCACTAAGGAGCCTTTGGTTAAAGGGAAAGAAAGCCTCAAAAATGATGAAGAAGAATTCCTGAGAATCATCAGAAGAAGTGACTACCGGGTGGTAGACCAACTAAATCAAACGCCATCTAAGATCTCGGTCATGGCATTACTCTTAAGCTCTCTGGCGCATCGCCATGCTCTGCTCAAAATCTTAACACAAGCCCATGTTACCAAAGATATTACAGTGGGGCAATTTGACTCTATTATAGTGAACATCACGGCCTGCAACACGCTAAGCTTTGATGATAATGATCTAACGACTGAGAAACGCAAGCACAATCGTGCTCTGCATGTGTCGATCAAATGCAAAGAAGATACATTGTCCAGGGTTCTTGTTGACACAGGATCTGCGCTCAATGTAATGCCAAAAAGAACACTAGCCAAGCTGGCTTATCAAGGTGCTAACATGAGGCCGACATCTCTCGTAGTGAAGGCATTTGATGGGCCTAGAAGAGCTGTGATAGGGGAGGTTGATCTTCCTATCATGATCGGACCGCAAATCTTCGAGGTCACCTTTCAGGTGATGGATATCAATCCGGTCTACAGTTGTTTACTGGGAAGACCATGGATCACGCAGCTAGCACTGTTACTTCTACTCTCCATCAGAAAATGAAGTTTGTTATGGATGACCAGTTGGTCATTATTCATGGAGAAGAGGATTTAATGGTGAGCAACTTGTCCTCATTCCGGTATATCGAAGTTGACGAAGATTCCCTCGAGACGGCCTTCCAAACACTAGAAATAGCTCACGCTGTTCTAGTCGACGAATCTGACATAACTCGCGGTCCATCCTTCAACTCTGTTCAGAGCATCAAGGCGGCGCTAAAAGATGGAGTCCCGTTGGGATGGGGATAGATCATTGAAGTCAACGCTCGGGCCAAAAACGATCGACAAGGGTTGGGTTACAAACCAACTCTGGAAGGCGAGCCAGAGGAAAGCACCATAAAGAAGAAGTCTTTGAAGGAAATATTTACCAGTGGCGGAATACAAATCAATTCCATCATTGCTGAGGATGAGGATTGCAATCTAGATCATCTGATAACTCGGGGAGGAGTAGCTTTGCACAACTAGGAGGCTGTGGAAATTCCCGTCTTTTTACCTTTAAAGTGATTCATTTTGCTTGTTAGCTTTGTGTTTTCTTTAAAATTCCTGGTCTTGCCCAAGACCTGCGAATTATTTTGTATTGGGCCACTTTGCAATTTGAAAATCCATTAATGAAAAAGTGTTTTTGTTAAAACTCTTGCTTATTTTCTGCGCATCATTTTCACTCTTTTTGTTAAAAGGAAAAATGACAATCTTTTTGAAAAAAATAAAAACAACCCTTCATCTGCATGTCTGTGTGTGTGTGTGTGTGTCTAATTGTTCCCAAAAATAAAACATGCAGAATACCTCCATCCACCACAGAATCCTATGATCCTTCGGTTCCTTCCACTAGTGGTTCATCTGTCTTTCAAGTTGAAGAAGAGAATGATGAAGATTTAGAAGTCCCAGAAGAGTTGAAGAGGATGGCTGAGTATGAAGATGTGTATCTCCAGCCATACAAGGAACAGACTGAGGTCACCAACTTGGGATCAGAAGAATAAAAAAGAGAAGTCAAGATTGGGGCATCGTTGAGGCCAGAGATCAAAAGCAGGCTGATAGCACTCCTCAGAGATTATGTTGACATATTTGCTTGGTCTTATCAAGACATGCCAGGGTTGGACACCGACATTATTATGCACAAGCTCCCCCTGAAGCCAGAGTATCCTCCGGTCAAACAAAAACTTCGCAGATCAAGACCAGACATGGCTCTTAAAATCCAAGACGAAGTCAAGAAACAAGTTGATGCAGGATTTTTAGCGGTATCAAAATATCCAGAATGGGTGGCAAACATTGTACCGGTCCCAAAGAAGGATGGCAAAGTCAGAATATGCGTCGATTATAGGGATTTAAACAAAGCAAGTCCGAAGGACGATTTCCCTCTACCACATATCGACACTTTGGTGGACAATACAGCTAGCTTTGCAGTATTCTCATTCATGGACGGATTTTCTGGTTATAATCAGATAAAAATGAATCCGACCGATATGGAGAAGATTACCTTCATCACACCCTGGGGCACCTATTGTTATAAGGTCACGCCTTCCGGCTTGAAGAATGCAGGGGCAACGTATCAGAGAGCCATGGTTACACTCTTCCATGATATGATGCACAAAGAAATTGAAGTATATGTAGATGATATGATTGCAAAATCTCAAAGCGAAGGAGACCATTTGGATCATCTGTTGAAGCTATTTGAGAGACTCCAAAAGTATCAACTAAGGTTAAATCCAGCAAAATGCACCTTCGGAGTTCGCTTAGGCAAGTTACTTGGTTTCATCGTTAGTCAATGAGGAATTGAAGTAGACCCCGACAAAGTTAAAGCGATCCAAGAGATGCCTGCTCCTAAAACAGAGAAACAAGTCAGAGGTTTCCTCGAGCGTTTGAATTACATCTCCAGATTCATCTCTAATCTAACTCCTACTTGCACGCCGATCTTCAAGTTGTTACGAAAAGATCAGACAATGGTATGGAATGAAAACTGCCAGGCCGCATTTGAGAAAATCAAGCAGTATTTACAAGAGCCTCCGGTGTTGATTCCTCCTGTACCTGGAAGACCTTTGTTCATGTATATGACAGTATTTGAAGATTCAATGGGCTGTGTCTTAGGTCAGACTGATGAGTTAGGAAAGAAGGAACACGCAATCTACTATCTGAGCAAGAAGTTCACCAATTGCGAGAGTCGTTACTCTCCCCTGGAAAAAGCCTGTTGTGCCTTAGCATGGGCCGCCAAGCGTCTAAGACAGTACATGATCTGTCATACAACAATGCTGATTTCTAAGATGGACCCCCATCAAGTACATCTTTGAAAAGCCAGCTCAAACCGGAAGATTGGCCAGATGGCATATGCTCTTATCAGAATACGACATTCAGTATGTTGCTCAAAAGTCTATCGAGGGAAGTGTCTTGTCAGAACACCTCGCAGAGCATCCCATGGAAGATTATCAACCACTCAAGTTTGAGTTTCCTGATGAAGACGTGATGTATATTCAACGCACAAAACCAGAGCCTGGTCCGGAAGAAGGTCCCGAGCCTGGATCCCGCTGGGAAATGATGTTCGATGGAGCATCAAACAAAAATGGACATGGTGTTGGAGCTGTTTTGAAAAACCCAACCGGAGGGTACACTGCTGTCATAGCCCGACTTTGTTTCTCGTGTACGAACAATATAGCCGAGTATGAAGCCTGCATCTTAGGGTTGGAAGCTGCTATCGACCTTCGCATCAAAATCTTGGAAGTAATCGGTGATTCTGCTTTGGTGATTTACCAACTCAAAGGAGAATGGGAAACCAAGGATGAAAAATTGATCCCTTACAAAACTCATATCTTGGAGATGGCTGAATATTTTGATGAAATTACCTTCAAGCATGTACCAAGAGCGGAAAATCACATTGCTGATGCATTAGTCATGATGGCATCAATGTGGAAGGTCCAGTTTGTTAACGAGGCGCCTCTGATCCGCATTGAAAGAAGGACAGTACCTGCATATGTTATGACAATAGATGAAGAAACTGATGAGAAACCGTGGTTCCACGACATTAAAAACTTTTTTCAAAATCAAGAATATCCAACTGACGCATCTAGAATTGACAAAAGAGCCATACGAAGATTATCGGCTAAATTCTTCATCAGCAATGGTACCTTGTACAAAAGAAACCACGACATGGTTCTACTTCAATGTGTCGATGAAAAAGAGGCGAATCTCATAATGACTGAGGTGCACGAGGGAACATTCGATACCCACGCCAACAGCCACGTCATGGCTAAGAAAATCTTAAGGGCAGGTTACTTTTGGTTAACTTTGGAGACTGATTGCATACTCTTTGCCCGAAAATACCATAAATGCCAAGTCTATGCCGACAAAGTACATGTCCCTCCGCATCCTCTCAACGTGATGACGTCACCATGGCCTTTTGCAATGTGGGGCATAGACATGATTGGGGCAATAGAGCCAAAAGCTTCCAACGGCCATCGCTTCATCCTTGTTATAATTGATTACTTCACCAAATGGGTGGAAGCAGCGTCGTATGCGAACGTGACAAAACAAGTGGTTGCTCGTTTCATCAAAAAGAAAATCATCTGTCGATACGGTATTCCTAACCAGATTATTACCGATAATGGGTCGAATATAAACAACAAAACAATGAAGGAACTCTGTGACGATTTCAAGATCAAACATCACAATTCGTCTCCTTACAGACCCAAGATGAATGGCGCAATTGAAGCTGCAAACAAAAATATCAAGAAAATAGTGCAGAAGATGGTCATAACCTACAAGGATTGGCATAAGATGTTACCATTTGCTTTGCATGGATACCGAACATTAGTGCGAACTTCAACAGGGGCAACTCCCTTTTCCTTAGTATATGGGATGGATGTTGTGCTGCCCATTGAAGTCAAAATACCTTCTCTTAAGATCTTGAGGGAAGCCGAGCTTGAGGAAGACAAATGGATAAAAGAAAGGTTCGACTCATTGAACCTCATTGATGAGAAAAGAATGACGGCCATGTGTCATAGTCAAATCTATCAACAAAGAATGATAAGAGCGTTCAACAAGAAGGTTTGTCCCAAAGAGTATAGGGAAGGAGATCTTGTGCTTAGAAAAATCCTACCAACTCAAAAGGATATGTGCGGCAAGTGGATGCCCAACTACGATGACCCATTCGTTGTAAAAACTGTCTTCTCCGGAGGATCTCTAATTCTTAAGACTATGGATGGCGAACAACTCAAGTATCCCATCAACTCAGATGCAATGAGAAAGTACTATGCCTAAAGCGGAAAACCCAGAAAGGAGAGTCCAATGCTTCGGCGAGACGAAAGTCCGAAGATTGAAAGCTGACAAATGCCGGGGCAAAAGTCTTGTGCAAGGTGTTAGAAGAAATGTCAACATCTGTCATTCTCGTCAGAAGCAGCGAAGCAAATGAACTGATAATTAGGAGGACCAGATTATTATTGGGATTCTGTTAACCATTTTTTTAAATGTATAAAGTTCCCGAGGCTTTGCCCTTTGTAAAGTTCTTGTCTATCAATAAAATCAGATTTTGGCCAATCATTGTTATGATCTTCTGTTTTTGTTATGCAACTTTACTTATTTGTTAATAAGGGTTTTCTCGAAAGCAAAGTGTTTTGAAAAACTTAAATTTTGTTTTAAAAAGAAAACACCATTTGACAAAATGATTGAAGAACTCTAGAGGTAATCTGATAACATTACGCAATTCCCAAAGTTGTGAAAGCTTGCTGTCACCCTTGACCAAACTAGATATGTCCGACAACAATTCATGCTCTTAGGCCAAGACTCCTCCTCTACAGGATTACGAAGATTCTGTCTGGGAAGATTGTTATCTACACCAAAAGGAACTGTCGCTTAATTTGAAGCAATTGAGACTCAACGTGACGAGTTCCCTCTGTGTTTTCCTTGTTTTCCTTTCCTTTGTTCCTGTGGGTCGGTCTGCATTTTACATACAACATCATACCAGCATACGCGTTTTTGGTCTTTGTTTGTGTGGCTGTCGCCTTTGAGATCCTTTGGTCGTTACCTTTATCTTTGATTTGTGGCTGCAATTTCGCTTCGAAGTTAACATCCTGGGATTACCTATCTTCTCTAGGAAGCTGGTGGTGACTAGCATTATCCGATGTGCGCAGTAGGCGGTTGTTACTAATATTTATATTTGAATTGGTCGTCACCAATAATCTTCGAAAGACTAGTAGTCACTAGCATTTGTTCAGAACCAATTATGTTTGGTGTCTCGATTTGGTCGTCACCAACAATTTTCCAAACCCAGTTGTTACTGATTCTGCTATAAAGCCAACCAATTGTCATTGGAATCCTTTTGATTCGGTTATTACCAATCTTTGCTAAAATCTAGTGGTTACTAGTATGGCCTTTTAAAACCAATGGTCATTGGTACTTGAGTAGGTTGTTACCAAGATTTCCTAAAAAGTCCAATAATTATTGGCATCGCTCAAATCCAATCGTTATTGGTACCTTTTTGATTCGGTTATTACCAATCTTCCTAAACCTAGTAGTCACTAGTATTTCCTTCAGATCCAATTGTCATTGGTACCTTTTGATTCGGTTATTACCAATCTTCTAAGTCTAGTGGTCACTAGCATTGTTTGGAAAATCTAGTGTTTACTAGCAGTATCCTGAACCAGTTGTTATTGGTATACCTGATTTGGTCGTCACCAATTGGCCTAAGTCCAATAGTTATTGGCATCGTTTAAATCAGATTGTTATCATCACTTTGGTTTGGTCGTTACCAAACTCTTCGAGAATCCAATAGTTATTGGTCTCCTTGGACTCAGTCGTTACCAATTTCTCCAGTTAAATCTAGTGGTTACTAGCATTATCCAGGATCAGTTGTTATTGGTATACCTGATTTGGTCGTCACCAATTGGCCTAAGTCCAATAGTTATTGGCATCGCTTAAATCAGATTGTTATCATCGCTTTGGTCTGGTTGTTACCAAACTCTATGAAAATCCAATAGTTATTGGTCTCCTTGGACTCGGTTGTTACCATCCCTCCCAGTTAAATCTAGTGGTTACTAGCATTATCAATTGTTATTGGTATATTTTGATTCGGTCATCACCAGTCCCCTATAAGTCCAGTAGTTACTAGCATTGCTTGAAAACTAATCGTTATTAGTCGGTTGTTACCAATTCCCCCAGCCGAAGTCCTGTGTTTTATCAATATTGTTTGGAATTCCCAATTGCAATTGGAACTTTGATTTGGTCGTCACCATGTCCCCAGGAAGTCTAGTGATAGTTAGCACTTTTTGGGAACCGAACTTCGACTTGGTCATCACCATCCTCCCCAGTAAGTCTAGTGAAAACTAACACTGCTTGGAACTGCTTGTTGTTCTGGTCGTCACCAATTTCCCCATTTTGAAGCTTTTTGCTTTCCCAGTCGAGTCTCGGAGAACTAGTGGATACTAGCTTCCCCGGCGCGTCCGGTTTTGTTTCTAACCTTTTCCTGAAGATCCCGTTTGAACTCTTCATTATAGGAAACTTCTCATCTGGTTATCCCCAGTGAGGTTCGTGTCTTTGTTCCGTCATTTCCCCGGTGAAGTTTTGCTTCCCCAGTGGATTTGTTCCCCAGCAAAGTTTCCCCCAGTGGATTTGTTCCCCAGTGAGGTTTGTTTTTCTTTTCTTTCGTTTCCCCAGTGAAGAATTGCCTTCTTCCCCGGTGGACTTCCTCATCTGGTTATCCCCAGTGAGGTTTGTGTCTTCTTTCCCCAGCGAAGATGTGTCTTTCCTGGTGGAATTTGTGTCCCCTGTGTAAAAGATTTCCTTGAGCAGCATCTTTAGTCATGTTTGAACTATCTTGCTTAATCTGCTTTGGATCTTTCCCCAGTGTGTGGGTCCCTGTGAGTAGTTACTCATTGTCTTGTCGTTCTTTTATTCTTGCTCGTGTGTCAGCATCTGTCTTGCATTCAAGCATCATAAAACACCATTTAGAAATCATTGCATTCAACATTTGTCCTTTTGCATAACATCGGATCTAAGGGACAAAATTTCTGGTTTGCTATATTTAAATACCTTTCACTGCGATTCTATGAGGATTGTCATATCTCATTGCCATCTAGTGAAGATATTTAAATAGGGGCATCTGTTGCACCCCAAATTTTGACCCATTAGATCCTCATCATCATTTTAGGATCATATCCAATTGATTAACTAACCTTAACCCATTTCAGAGTTTATCTTTGTTAAGATGCAAATGAATCAAGGTTCCGTACCGTCAAAATCGAGGCTTCGATGGTTGATCAATCAATGTTTTGGATTGGTTCAACTATAAACAAGATCAAGAATACTACATTGGGTCAAGTATGAATTCAATTTGAGGTGGTCACCCGAGAATTGAGAACAGTGCAGTTCAAGATACCCGATTAGGGTTTTCGATCAGGAAAAGTCAACTGTAGTTTGACTTTTTATCTAAAAAGTTTTTAAATGGTGGGATCAAGGTCCATTAAGCTCCTATGGCTTAGTAAAGTCTATCCAAAGAGTTTCAAGTCCTCAAGATACCCGAAACATTAACAGTCGACTCGGTAGTCACCGATTGATCGAACGGTTGACCAAAAAATCAACTCTTCAACAATAAGGAATTTGACTTTAATATGTGAATAAAAAAATGTTCCTTATGTCATATTACACCTTCCCATAAAATTTCATGACCATTGGATCAAGGGTTAAGAAGTAATTGCAAAAATCGGGAATTAGGGTTTCAAAAGGGGCAAGACCATAACTCCTCAACCACACATCCAATTGAGTTGGTTCAAAGCTCATTGGGAAGCTCTTGACAAGTCCTACAAAATCCTCAAAGTGGTCCATGATCAAAAAATGCATATATTTGGAGTTATGACAAAATTCATTTCAAGAAGGGAAATAACTTGGAAAATTTCTAAGTTATTTGGCCTTTTAAGCTTGATTTTTTCAGCAACTTGGAAGGGTTTTTCAACCTAGTTCCATCTAGAATTTGGAAATCTCAAAAACATGAAATTTATAGAGCTACTTGAGGGCTTTCTAAATTGTGGTAGAACTCCTCAATAGCATGTGTGAGCAGAAAGTTATGGATCATGAAAGTTAGGGCTGCCACACTTGAGATTACCAATCCAACACTTTTCAAAATTCAGAATTCATCAACTTGAGCTACCCTCAGCCATTGGATCTTGCTCTTTTCTGATATTATGAAGCTTGGATGATGCAAAAAACCAGAAAAATAAAGAATTGGAGAGTTTGTTCAACTTGGAGCAAGTGGACATTATAATATTCATTTAAAAGCCATGAAAGAGAAACTTTTCAAAGCAAATTGGGCAGCTGCAGTCCCCTACCTTCCTAGCCATCCCATCCTTCCCATCTCAATTGATTTTGGCTCAGCATTTGTCCATGGAGCTGATATGTAAGAGCTGCCACAAAGATCTTGGCAAGATTCATTCAAGATTTCATAATCTCCCTCCAAAAGTGGCAAAATCCAAATCTGCCCTCACCTTCATTTTCACTATAAATAGAGGCATTCTCTATGATGTTAGACACCAGAGCACTCTTAGAAACCAAGAGAAATCACAGCTCTCAACTCTCCACCATTTTCTCAAAAGCTTCATTTTTCAAAAACTTCAAGTTTTCACTAAAAAAACTGTCTTGAGTAAAACTCTGCTCAAACTCAGTTCCACCACTTCCAAGCCACTAAAAACCATTTACACAATCCATAAAAATTGTGTAGAAGGTGTTCATACATTCAAACCACCCAAAAACATCATTTTCCTAAAAGTCAACCTTCATACCTTAGTATGTTGACTTTCATGCACTTTGGAAGCCAAATCTTTACTTGAGGCATTTCCCACCATTCCAATACTCCCAACACCTTATATATATCATACCTCAACTGTCCTAGCTCTCAAAAACCAGCTGGGAGGTTCTCAACTCTAACTGTCTTGAAAGATAGCTTGTTGCTTCAAGAGGAAGAAAACTCTAAATCCTTGCCAAAGAAGAAGGTCTATGGGTTTCTTAGCTTTTTAGCTTGCTCAAGATTTGTCTACAAGAGGTATGTAATGTTCAAACTCTTTATTTTTCATACATTGTCATGTTTTATCATTTTGAGATGCTTGTTGTGAAATATAGTCATTGCTGTCCCATTTTGGTTCTTTGTTAAGAACTCATGTTGTATGACTATGGTATTGCTTTTGTCAAAGTATATTATCCATGAATGATATATTGATGATATGTTACCAATATTAAGCTTTGATACTGTGAATAACTTGTTTTGAAGATTTTATCTATATGGTAGTTTTAGGGATCCAACATTGAAATGTTGATGTGCTTGCCCTAGATCTGTTAGCCCTGGTTCATTGTTGATGTTTGGATAACTTGTAAGTTATTTCCTGAGATCCCCCTGCCCTAGATCATGTTTGAATCTAGTTTGGCTCTTGTTTTCACACTTGTGTTATTTTGTGTCATTTTTGCTTTACCATTACCATGAATCTTGTGCCAAGATGCTTGTGCTTGCCAAGTTGTGTCTCAAATGTTCTAAACTATTGGTTTATATTTACATGATCTTACTTATAGTGTTTGAAACTTGTTGAAGTGTTGAAAGCATGAACTTAGCCATAGGGTCTGCTGTGAGATTTTGTTGTTTTGCTGTTAAAGTTTGGATCAGCATACCAGTCCTCATTTGGAGCAGTTTTTGTTTGATTTTAAGTTGTAGAATCATTTGTTAATATGTTTTGAGATTGTATGTTGTACTTGTAAGTTCAAAATGGCCCTACTTGCTCAAAACTGTTTTGTCATTCTCCACTGCATTTTCAAAACCTTATGTACCAACAACATACCATTTTCTGTTCCAACTGATTTTTACTTTATCCATATGCCTAGAATCATTATCCTACTTGTTTTAAACTTGTATGTGATACTCAATTGCCTCAACTGCCATGAACTTGCTTGCTGCCTGATTGAGTTGTTGTTTTTGTATCTCATGAGTTTCAATACGCCCTTTTCTATTTAATGATGATTTGAACTGATTTGTGAGCACGAAAGTATCCTTTAACATGATTATGGTGTGCGCGTGTGTCATTGTTTCATCATAGAACATCACTACTTGAAAAATGCCCTGCAATCCCACTTTTCTGTTTCAAAACAGCTTTTTCATAGCCATCAACATGCCAAATCCACTTCTGTTTGCATAAGTCTTAATTTCTAAGCATGAAGTCATCCATTTTCATAATTTTGATGTGTGTATATTGTTTGTTTGATCTATTCCTACTTAGTTCATCATCTCACCTTCAAATTGCTTTTTCAAGCCAAACATGTCATGACTATACCAGATTTTATTCCAAATGCACAATGCTTGTTTTCTGAGTTAAAACTCATTCATTTCTTTATTTATGATGTGCATGTGCTATGTTTATGACATGAGACCACCTACTTTCTACTAGACCAGTTTGTAACCACATTGTTGCCAAAGCTGTCTTGAAACCATAACTGCACACACTTCTTTTTTTGTTTGATTTGTTTTAGTTTAGCTCATGAGCATTTGACCTCTAGACAGTGTGTTATGTGTATGTACCTGAACCAACATCTTTGTGAATGCTTTGCTTTCCTGTCATGACAGCCCCACTCATCATGTATGATACAATTGCCACTTGATAGCCATTCTTCTATTATGTGCATTTCATGAGGTATAAACTCATTCATAATCATGTTTGTGACTTGTGTGTGGTATCTTTTTGATCTCAATCTGTTCCAATCAAGTTTTGGTTTCAACTATGCAACTCTATGTGTTAAATGAGCAGTTGGCATGTGATTTCCTTTTCTTTTGAGTTTGTGATGAATTTTGAAGTGTAGACACACTTAATATCATGATTTAAGTTTGTGTGTGAGGCATATTCAATCTGTTTATGCTTATTCCATGATCTAGCCTTCAACTTGATTTTTTCTTCAAATTTCACTTGGTATGGCATGACAGTTGTTGTTTGGTGTTTGGTCTTGACATTATGATTGTTATCCTTTTGTTCCTCATTGTGTTTTGGTTAAGATACCATGATCCTTCTTGTTCTGTTTTAATTAAAATTGGATTTTCATCCATGATTGCCTTGTATCTAAATTCTGGGCAGCAGGGCCACTTTGGCCTTGGCCTGCAGCTTGGATGCTATGTTCACCATCCTTGACCCCTTCCCTTTTTCACATTTGAAGCTAGCCATATGTGTATGATATAACTGTTTGTCTGTGCTATTTGTTAACAAACTTGGTTTGGATTTGGAAGTCATCTTGTTCATTGTTGTTTGAAAGCAAGCTCATTCTTTTCACAAGTTTCATTCACAACTGATATGATGTCATACTATCTTCCCTCTGGCTGAGCATTTATGTTTGATTTATAGCATTTGAGAGCATCATCAATAACATGCTTAGAACTATTAGGCCATGTGTATGTGATCTGAACATCTTCCATCTGTTTTGACAGTTTGCTTCATTTTCATGCTTCATTTGCAATTCATATGTCACTTGTTGATCCAACACTGTTTTGATCAAAACTTTTGCTTAGATTCATTCACAATCATGTTTGTAGCTTGCTCACACCTTTCATTAATCCTAAGTATCTCTGGTTTGATCCATGTTCTTCAAAATGCAACTCATTTACCAATTATGCATCTTCAATCGTGTTTCAATTTGTGAGCTTCATTCCAAAATTTTGTTGACACCATCATAATCCTTATTAAAAAACAGTCAGGTTTGACTAAAATTTCACAAAAAAAGATCAAGATTTGACCAAGTTGTATTGCTTCACGTTTTTGGTTTGGTGACTTGCTTTTTGCCCAGAAATCCATCATATTTTAGTGTTATCTATTTATGGGGGTGGCTTTATACTTGGATGTATAGCCACCCCAGTGGTAATCAACTTGCATGCTTTGTACCTTTCACTTGCCAGTCCCGAGTTCGATCCTTGGTGATCAACTCTTTTAGGCATTTTTATTTTCAATTGTCTTTGATTTATTTTGTGATATTCTTTCTATTTCCTCATGTGCGTGCGCATTGTGGCTAAGTGGTTTGTATGTTGTGTTTGTGAATACAAGGGCGTGGGTTCAATCCCTACCTATGCCACTTATTTTTATGTGCTTGTTTATTTTATTTTCATAAAAACTTTGAAACTTCAATAATTCATAACTTATTCATTGTTTATTATTTTTGACCCGTTCTTTTTGCAAATGATTCATTGTAATGTCTATTTTCACTTAATGGATTAAAATATTAACTTGCTTGTTTTTACAATGCCTTTTGGCCTGCTTGTTAATTGATTCGTTCTTAGGTCGTTACCTCACGTTTCGATTAAATTTCCCTTATACCATGCTTGACTTATCTTGTGAGATTTATTGGTATTTGATTTCTTTATGTTTGTTAACATGTTGAGATTTCATTTCTTTTTGGTGGTTACCATAAATTGTTGTTCTCTTCCTGAGTCTTAAGATTTAACTATTATGATTAGTCCTTGCATGTTTGATTGTCATCAATGCCTAACTATTGTTACATTTGAGTTTATAACATGATCATCTTAAAGTTATGACTTACTTGTATGATTTTTGTTTCCATCTTTGTTAAGATATTTGATTCTCGGTTGTAACCATTTGTATTATTTGATCCTTGCCTATTGTGATATGCATGCTTGCTTGGTTGTAACCATATATCTTGTTCTCTTGCTTAGATGTTTATTGCTTTGTTAAGTATTTCTTCCCCAAGTGATGGAACTTTTTAGTTCTCATACAAGTTGCCTCTCTCTCTCCTTCCAAAGGAAAAGTCTCTCCATTGACCCTTATGTCGTGGATAGTTCACTACCCGTTCCCTTGACTTTGTGAAGTCATCTTAAACCCTAGCTTAGTTAAGTTAGAACATATGAGCCATTAGACTTTGCTTAAAGTCTAGAAAACCCACCTTTATTAGGAGAGTTCTTCAACTAGAACTTAGGATAGAGTTTGTAAACTCTATGTAAGAATCATAGTAATGATTACTTACTCCCCTCTTGAGTGTCATAACATAGATCTAGAGAGCTTTGTTAAACTTTATACGAGCATTGTAATGTTTGTTCCCTTTTGAACTTTGATCATAATCAAGTGTTATTTATCCCTAATGAGATGAACTACGATTGCTCTGATTCTATCCTAGTTAGGATACGTAGGCAGAGGACGCGACGTCTTTGCGAGAAAACTTAGAAATTACCTTTAGGTCTTAACCTACACCTTTTTACCCAACCCCAAACCTTAGCAAACATTTAGCAAACTTAGCATGCAAACAAACAAAAGGTTCCTGTAGAGTACTACAGATGTTTAGGATGTGAGATACCTACCCTATGCATAACCAACCCCCGATCCCCGAATCTCTTAGCGCTGTTGTTACATCGCGAAAAGGGTTTTTCTTTCTTTAGACCTTTCCTTTGGATAAATTAAAGTCCGATTGTGAATTTAAGAATTAAAGATTCAAGTTAATCAATAGCTTGGTATCACGATTCTCACCGTAACACCCTCTAGCAAGCATCTTCAGACACCGACACCCTTTCACACTTAGACAACTTAGATGGTTTCCATCAAGTACGATGGATGTAAGGGGTGTTAGTATCTTCCCTTTACATAACTGACTTCCGAACCTAACATGGTTGCGATGACCATACCCTATCCTTTTCCTTCCATGGGTTTTCTCGATGTTTTTCCTTTCCCCTCATGGGAATAAATAAAGTTCGATGGCGACTCTCCTAAGTCCATCTGTGATCGTGCAATACTTGGCGCACCATGAAGATCGTATTTTTCGAGATACAATAGATGGAGACTCTTATGGGGAGTGGCTTTGTTCCCTAAGCAAGTCAAGCCTAGTCTAGGTTGCTTCCTTCGTATGTTTTTGTGTTTGTTGCTTTTCTTTGCTTGCTTATATTCCTTGCCTTATTGCTTTCCATATATTATTTGTTGTTCTTTGGCACTTTGGGCATTGGATAAGTACTCTGATTGCAAACCCTGAGGGAAAGACTCTATACTCGAGTCTAGAGTATAAATTTGAGATAGGAGAGGTTGAGTAGTATGGGCCCCCAAGGAGCTTTCCTCATAAGTTTCGATACGAGAACCTCACTTAGAGTAGATTCTAATGAGAATTTCGACGACCATCAAGCTTTTGGTGTGAAAGAACAATGTTTTCATTGGGATCCATGACTCTGAGGACCTTTGTAGAACCTTGAACCATTGGCCAAACTAGGATTGGTGGTCATGTAGTATGAGGCACCGATGAGCTTTTCTCATGTAGTTCGATACGAAGATCTCATTCAGAATAGATTTCCTTGATGAAGTTGATGTCTGTCAATGATTGATATACGCAATGAACAATCAAGGAGGTCCATGACTCTCAAACCCTTTTCTAGAACTAATGTCGATAGTCACGTACTATGGGGTCCAAAGAAGCTTTTCTCGCGTGATTCGATACGAAGATCTCATCCAAAAGAGATTCATATGATGGATTCATCAACCGACATGCTTATGTTGTGTGTGATGAACAGTCATATGGATCCATGACTTTGGGGGTTCCTTTTTAACCTTAGAGCCTACCCTGTGAGATCCTTGTAAGGAGAGAAATCAGAGTATCTTCCATCCATACCTCAGATTTTTGAAGCAGCTAGTTTGAAAACCCTTTAATCATTCATTCATGCATCAATTCATCACATAAATAGAAAAAAGAAAAAAGAAACAAAGCTCTCAGTCTCTTATGTTTGTTGCAGACTAAAGCATTTACCAAAGCAATCATGACGAGTCAGATTCCCAGAAAGAATACCTTCACTTTCAAGTTTAAGGAACCAAAGATCGACAATTTGAAGGAACTGAGCTCCAAGATCACCGCATCAAGCGTAACAAGTTTCACTCCAACTTTGGGAGAATCTTAGAAGTGCTAACAGAGAAGATAGACATTGATGCTCTTACTACCCTTGCACAATACTACGAAATTCTACTTCGTTGTTTCACTTTTTCCGACTTTTAGATTGTTCCTACCTTGGAGGAGTTTGAAAATCTCTTGGACCGTCCCATTAAGGATTACAACCCCTTCCCAAAGATTGAGGAAGACCTCACCATGTCCAAAGTGGCCTCTGCTTTGGGTATTCGCATTGACACTGTGGTAGCTAATTGGTCAGATAAAGGAGGGTTCTTGAGGAAATTCTTGGAGGAACAAGCGTGGAATTGTGTTAAAGAGGAGAAATGGGTTGCTTGTGGAGCTATTTTAGCACTTATAGTTCATGGAATTGTGTTGTTCCCAAATGTGAAGTATTTTGTAGATCGCTCAGCCATGGAGATATTCTTGGCTGGTAATCCTGTTCCTTTCTTATTGGCAAATTTCTACCATACTTTTCATACTCGACATGAGAAGAAAGGTGGAACGTTCCTTTGCTCTACTTCATTGTTACATATATGGATAATGATGCATATGCCTCAAAAAGGTCCTTTGTGGCTACAACTTTTATGGTCTTAAAGGTTCACCTCACTCACTGTTAATGATATCATCTGGTTTAAGAGGGATTGGAATATCAATGGTATAGTTCTCAGTTGTAGAGGGTTTCTTAATGTACCTTTGCTAGAGGTGCATGGTTGCATCAACTACAACCTCATACTACTCAAGAGGCAGCTTGGACTTTCCACAGATGGTCCTCCCAAAGATAAACATCTAGTGCCTTTTTCCATTGATGACGTAGTTCCCACAAATCCTGATGTGAGAAAAGTTAGGAGTACATGGACAAAGTTTACCAGAAGTAATCCACATATCAAGAAGAACATTGCTGCTAAAGAACCATATGTTAGATGGGTGAATGAAAGGGGTCAAATTGCTAAAATCCCTTTTTCTTTGACTCATCAGCTTTTCCTCCAATACCAAAGCCTGAGCCAGTTTTACCCGAAGACGTAGACAAGCTTAATGAAAAAGTTAAGGAGCTTGAATTAGAGGATGCATAACTGCGAGTCCAACTCGGTCGAACCACACAGAAGAGTGAAGCTTGGGAAAATAGGAGTAAGGAATTGAAAGCAGCAAGAAAAGGATCAGGGATGAGGAGTATAAGCAGAACTGAGTTTGAGGTGCTCTTGTGGGAGCTAATGCTGATCTGGATTACCAAAATACCGAATTGGGTCGAGCCAAGCTCATCCTCTAAGACTTGGAAAAGGATGTGGAGACATCTAATAGGATGAATATGGATGCTAGGATTGGCTATGAGGCGCAAATCCAAGAACTGAAGAATGCCCTCCAAGGTCTAAAGGACAGTTTAGCATGAGAGAGGTTGGAAAAGGAAAGGAATTATCAAGACTGCCTTTGTGAAAAGTACCAAATAGATAGAGCTATCAAACAAATCTAAGATTTAAGGTCTGGAAAATCCTATCAATAGCTAATAAAGGCGTGCACCCATTGGATGGATAAATGCAAAATGGTTGAAGCTGTTGTAGGTGAAAGAGATGTTGCTATTGATAACCTTTAAGCCATGTACTCCAAATGGAAACAAAAATTCATGAATTTGGCTGGCTTGTTAAACTTTTATAGTCAAGAGCTCTCTGAAAAGCTGAAGGAGGCGGATCTGATAATATGCACTAAGAATACTCCTCATCAAGTCTTCAATTGTGTCAAGCTCTGCAAAAAGCTGATGGAAGAACTCACTATCAACTTGGAAGCGATTCACAAAGCTCAAGGAGTCACCTTTAGGGTTGCTTGGTAGTTGGATGTTGAAGATTCAAGAAGATTGTTATTTTCCTTTTGTTTCTTTGTAGTTTGTTTAAAAAAAAGACTTGATTATCTTTGTATTTGAATTTGAGTTCCACGAATGAATGAAATGATGAAGTTTATATTCCTTTTGATATGTGTTTCTGTGTCTTTTAATTATTATGATGTTAAATGCTTAATATCCTTAATAATAAATAATAAGATGACCGAGAGATTTTTAAATAAACATACATGCATTCATGCACTCATTTTCAAAAAATAAAAAAACTCATACACTCTAAGTTTCCTCCTCCAGAGACAATCTGACTACCTTACATCGGTACCAGACACGTCAGACTTAGAACATGATGCTGGAACAAATTGAAGCCAATCAAATGACGATAAGGACTGGCATTGACTCTCTTCGAGGGAAAATGGATCAATTGCTGGAAGCCATGTTGACGTTGGCTCAAAAGGAAGATGTTGTCGAGGCTGCTACTGAAGCCAAGAAACTTGCCAATAAAGTTGGCTCATCAGGGGTGACAAAATAGGGTATTGTTCCCATCCATACTCCTGTGATTAATGTGGATCCCCCAGAATTTTCTGTTGCATCTCCTCAACGTGGATCTGTGGCTGACATGGACTAACAATATGATACTTTTTACATACCTCCACTAACTGTACCTACTGCTGCAACCCTTTTTGATCCCGCTGTTGAAAGGCTTCGAGCCTTAGAGAAAAAGGTCAAAGCTATCGACAGAACCAACATATTTGGGTCATCTGCTGCAAATATGAGCCTTGTTTCAAATTTGTTCATCCCAACCAAGTTCTAAACACATGACTTTATGAAGTATAAAGGCCATACATGCCCAAGAAGTCATCTGGTGATGTATTTTAAAAAAATGGCTGACCATATTAATAATGACAAGCTTCTTATCCATTATTTCCAAGACAATTTAAGTGGTCCATCACTGAAGTGTTATATGAGCTTGGAGCAGAGACAAATTCAAAGTTGAGAAGATTTAGTTGTTGCTTTTCTTCGGGAGTACAAGTACAACTTGGACATGGCACCTGATCGTATGCAACTACAAGGCATGTCAATGAAAGAAAAGGAATCTTTTAAAGAGTATGCCCAACGATGGATAGAACTGATTGCTTAAGTAGAGCCACCATTGTTTGAGAAAGATATGACTGGGATATTCGTGAATACTTTGAAAGACCCTTTATTTGATAGACTGGTAAGTAGTTGAGCTTTTGGATTTGCTGATTTGGTTACTATTGGTGATCGAGTTGAGAAGGGTCTGAAGGACGGAAAAATCCAATCCAATATTGGAGCATCTAATGCATCAAAGAAACCTTATTCCAACTTCCAAGATAGGAAGGAAGGGGGAACTAATATTGTTATGAGGGGAAGAAGAGGTAGAGTTCCTCAAGATATTCCACTCCAACAAGTGGCTGCTATTTCCAAGTTCCACACCAGTCGCCCGCTCAACAGTAGACGTATCAACAAAAACCTTATCAATAGGCTCCTACACAACAGCCTCCACAACGATACCAATAGAATGCCCCTACCCAACAGAAATTCCAATAAAAATCTTCGAGAAGGAATATTGATCTAGTACCTGTACTGTACAGTCAAATCTTCCCTTATTTGTACCAAAGGGGATTATTGACTCTGAGGGGTCTATGTCTAGCCACCTTTCCTTACCCAAATGGGTACGATGCTAATGCTCACTACGAGTTTCATAAGGGTGCGCCTGGTCATACCATATAAAACTCTTATGCATTCCAAAATCATGTGCAAGAATTGGTGGAATCTAAGGACCTAACATTCTCTCCAAGATGTCCCAATGTCAAGATTAATTCCATGCCCACGCATGGGGGTCCAACTGTTAGTTCCTCGAAGGAGGATGAAGAACAAGAATTAATTATGAAAGTTAAAGACATCCAGACCCCTATTGTTGTGATAGGGGAGAAATTAAAAATGTGTGGTTTAATCTCGTCAAATGATGAAGTTGATGATCCAACTGATGAGTACATTGGAAAGCATCTGCAAGAGCTCCTTGATCAGGGTATAATCCAAGTCAAACACCCTGGTAAAATAAAGAAAAAATTAAAGACTGTGGCTGTAATTGATATCATGTATGATGTTCCACAAGGTCAAACTCCTACTACACCATTGATCATTCAATATCCTACTCATTTTCATATGAAAGCGACCAAGCTGTTCCCTGGAGTTACAAGCCCAAAGTTTTTAAACAAGTGCAAGAGGATAGACCTTTGAGTATCAACGAGCAAAATGTGACATCCATTGTAGGTCCAGGTGGAATAACTGGGAATGCCAATGCTATGATAGAAACTGGGAATGCCTAAGACTGGGGCAAGTTGATTTAAGTGAACGAGAAGAAAGACAAGTTTGGGATAGGATACCAGTCATCTTCAAGCATAATGTTGGTGCCATCTAGCAAAAATCAGATCCCTCCTATTGAGGAAATATTTACAAGTGTTGGTCACATCTCTGGTCGCCGTGTAGCGATGATCACTGAAGACGATCATGATGAAGCGTCATCAAGCTGGATTCGTCAAGCTGAACCTGGAGAGGAGATCAAGAATTGCAGGATTGTTGAAATCTCTAAATTATTTCACCATCAAATGTAATTTTACTATTTTTGTCAAAACCCTATGATCTACCCAAGGCATAGTGGCATATTGTAAGGGCCTCCCATATGTTTTTAAACTTTGATTATCATTGATAAATTGACAGTTTGCATTCAATTTTTCTCATTTTTCTTTTATAATAAGATGGCAATATTTTTATGTACGCACTTCCTAAGATAAACTGCATAAATCATAACATGCAGAAACACCACTGAGGTCCTTGATAATGACGTTGCTATGGGCCTATACGACTTTGATTGTCTGATATACCAAGCTAAAGATGAATACGAGGAAGATTGACGAGCTGGCTAGACTACTCAAGCAAGAAGAAAAGGTCATCCAACCGCACCAAGAAGAAGTCGAAGTTATCCACCTGGGGCCCGAGGAAAACAAAAGAGAAGTGAAGATAAACTCCTCTCTTCAAGCTATAGCCAAGACCAAATTGATAGAGCTTCTCCATGAGTATGTTGATGTATTCGCTTGGTCATATCAAGATATGCCTGAGCTGAATACTGATATTGTTATGCAGAAGCTGCCGCTCAAGGAAGAATGTCCTGTTGTCAAGAAAGAGATGAGAAGAACTCATCCAGACATGGCCCTCAAGATCCAAGAGGAAGTGCGAAAATAATTTGATGTTGGATTCCTAGCTATAGCTAAGTACGCATAATGGGCTTCCAACATTGTGTCGGTGCCAAAGAAAGATGGGAAAGTCCGTATGTGTGTTGATTATCGAGATTTGAATAGAGCTAGTCCCAAATATGATTTCACATTACCTCATATTGATGTATTGGTTGATAATACAACTCAATTCTTAGTATTTTCCTTCATGGATGATTTCTCTGGATACAATCCGATCAAAATGGATCCAGAGGACATGGAGAATATAAAATTCGTCACTCCACGGGGAACCTTTTGCTACAAGGTAATGCCTTTCAGATTAAAGAATGTTGGGGTAACATATCAACGTGAAATGGTGTCTCTCTTTCATGACATGATTCATTAAGAGATCAAAGTGTATGTCAATAATATGATTGCCAAGTCTTAAACTGAAGAGGAACACTTAGTCAATCTGCAAAAACTGTTTGTCCGATTGAGAAAGTTTCGATTGGGACTTAACTATAACAAGTGCACATTTGAGGTTCGGTCTGGAAAGTTATTGGGTTTCATCATGAGCCAGAAAGGAATTGAGGTGGATTCTAACAAGGTCAGAGCTATTCAAAGTATGCCCGCGCCTAAAATAGAGAAAGAAGTTCATGATTTCTCGGGGAGACGAAATTACATTGCCAGATTCATCTCACATCTAACTTCCACTTGCAAACTAATCTTCAAGCTTTTGAGGAAAGATCAAACGATTGAGTGGAATGATGACTACCAAGCAACCTTCAACAAAGTTAAAGAATACCTACTGTAGCTCCAGTTTTCATGACACGACCACTACCGTATTTAGTGCTACTTTCGAGTTTCTAATATTTATCTTAAGATGCTTAAAAGCAAGGGGAAGAAATCTAAACTAACCTTGATCACAAGTTTTTTTCTACAAGTGTTAAGAGATCTGGAATCGAGGGTTGGTTATACTAAGGGAATATATTAACACCTTGAGCATCTATAGTAATCTATAGGAACCTTGATTGTATATTTCTACTATTGAATTACTTGATTGCTTATGTTTATCTGCTGTTTAATTAGGAAAGTTTCTCCTTTGTGAAAACTGAGGGAATATTTTTTTGTTTGGTATTTCTATGGTTTCCTATTGTTTTTGGAAGGTGTCAGGATCCAAGGGTTTTTAATTAGTGTGCTCGCTAAGATCTCGCAATCTTATGCCTATGTATTCTAAAAAAGAAACTGAGAAATCAGAGCGTTCATAGTTCGTTCTAATCTATGAGAGGAAAAAATTATTTTGTATCTTGTTTAAAGCCCAAGATGATGAAGCTAAAAAGAGTGTTGGAAAGATTTTACAAATTGTCTTCTTTAAGGGATATATCTCAGTTATTCACTATAATAATTTGAGAATGATGTCATAAGGGAAGAAAGCTTTGAACTTGTTGTGTTTAAGCAATGTTGTCGCTACTGCAAAAATCGGCGCCGGCTATGACAGAAGAGTCGCCACCGTGCGTTATTTATCCCACAAGAGGGAAAGGAAATGCTCAGAGTAAACCTAACGCAAAACGGAAAAGGAATGGTCATCGCAACCAAATTCCTGGATTCGGGAGTCGGTTACGCAAGGGGAAGGTATTAGCACCCCTGACGTCCGTCGTACTTGACGGGATCCACGCTTGTTTTCTATCTAAGGGTGTGTTATTCTATCTACTCTACAGGTCTGGGTTAAAAAGAAAATAAAATGACTCGGCAAAGTATCGCACTTTATGCCTACGTATTCCCGTCTAGAACGAGAAATCAGAGTCAACGTAGTTCGCCTACCTACGGGAAAGGAGGGGAAGGTTGCTCGCTAGGATACGACACCCTATGCCTACATACTTTCATACAGCATGAAAGATCAGAGCAAACGTAGTTCGGGCTACAGAAGACACAAGCTTGTCTGACTGTTTTTTATTACCTTCAAAAAGGGTTTTCCTGATTAAGACTCCAAGCGGAAAAAAATGATACTTTGATGTTTGTTTTGAATCTTTTACGAAAGAAGTGTTTTTTAGTCTGTTTACAACTTGTACTGCACTAAAGACTTGTGATCTGAGAGTGACTACGTCGCATGTCACCCTAAGGGTACCATACTAAGCAGTCAGATTACTGGAGAGTGACCCTCCATCAACCTTTTCTCAAATAGCTTAAGGCTCGTAGCGTACAGCACGCGTTATCCTTATTACTGTGTTTTTGAATTGTTTTGAGATGGGAAAAGAGAAAGAAGCTCTAAAAGAAACCTGGGGTTGAAAGGGGAATAAAACTAACCTAATGTTGTCATGCATGGATAAGAATCCTAATGTCTGTCATAATTCCCTCCTGCACAGAGGAAATCAGAGATCCTAGGGGATAAACAGAAAAGAAAGCAAGCAAATACAGTAAAATGCATGCAATGCAGCAATATAAGCGAGGCAAGGGAGTCCCACTCAACCTCGAACTTGGGAAAACAACAGGCAAAGTGAATCAATATTCACTTCAAACCTAGGGGCCAAGCTACACAAGCCAACAAACAATACAGCTAAAACCCAAAATAAAACAGAGGAGGCAGCCCAAGCAGCAGCACCAAACTCCCACAGCAAATAGTAGCTCTGACAGCAACGGATGATTAACCAGCAAAAAGTTGACAGCAACAACCTTCATCTTCATGAATAACTCCTATCTTCAAGCTTCAATAAACTTTCATCCTTCAATAGACACCAATCTTCAACAAGCTCCCAGCTTAAGCAAGCTCAAACCCCAGCCAGTAAACAACTTCAACCAGCTCTTGACCTCAACAAGCTCCTAGCTTCAACAAGCAAACAAAACCCTAGCTTCAACAAGCTACCTCATATTTTCCTTTACCAAGCTTCAACAAGAACCTCCAAGGGAGAATCATTCAACAAGATCAAGTTGAAATGTTAAGAAGCTCAATGACAACCAAGGGAAGTCACTGAGAACTTAGCATTATGAGAGAGACTGACATCCTCAAAGTTCTACTCTTAAAGCATGCCCTTCATCCCTCCTAAGGAGAGATGTGACTTCTTTAAAAGGACTTTATGTCATTGGATTGAATGGATATGAACAATAAGCTCCATGTTTGAAGAAAGAAGCAAAACTAGTCTAATGCTCTTCCTAAACCCTAGTTTTCCTAAGCTCCTGCCAAGCACTCCATAAGATAAGAAATCTTCAACTCCAAGATCATTCAAGCTCTCCCAAAGCACCTTCAATTGGTCCTCATGATCATCCAAGCTCAAAAGCAACACCACCCTAATCTAAGGGGAACTATTGAATCAAACCAGCCAAATTAGTTCATCAGAAACACCTAGAAGTTAGTCTTAAAACTAATTCTACTTAAAATTCCAAACATGATTGTAAAATCTTACAAAAATTACTAAGGGTTCCTAAACCTCTTATGAATCTCTCATACAAAAACCAGGGGGTTAACCATTCATTTGGACCTAAAACTATGCCCTAATCCTAAAGGTATCATCTTAAAACCCTAATTCTAAACCACCTAATTTTCAATGCTCAAACTAGCCTAAACTTCTCTCACAAAAATATGAGAAAATTACTATGGGTACATGCATTTCTAAGCTATCTAGCCCAAAAAGAATAAACTCAAAATTCATCACCAATCATTCACAATAAAATCAGCAAAATGGCATACCAAACAAATTGAAAATAAAACCAATTAAAATGCAAAAAATGCAAATAAAATAAAAAATGCATGAATTAAACATTTTTCAATCCTATTAAATTCTACATTTTCTAAGGAGTTAGGGAAAAAAATCTAGCCTAAAAAGATTTATTTTTCTATTTATTATGGATTTTAGAATCAAAATGCATTAAAAATAAAAGAAAATCAAATAAAAGAAATAAAAAATGCTGAAATAAACACACGCCCTTGGATCATTGACTAAGTATGCAGATCAAACGGCTTAGAGCGCGTCCACATGTGGTGCTGACTGGGAGCTGACTGGCGTGCCACATTGTTTAATGAAACAATACGTTTCAAGGATTTGGAGGCAAGGCTGAGTTTAAATCACGGCCACACAATCTGTGTACTAAGTCCATCTTGGAGACTGATCCAACGTCTCAGGCTTCATCTTCTCCAAAAGCTCAGGCGACCTGAGATATTTCCAGGCGGTGGTCCACGGTGGAAACCACCATCTTCTCCGGTGAGATGGTGGTTGCAGGTGATCAGAAAACACAAGCTAAATATCGATCTTGACCAGAATTGCACAAGGATTCCAAATCTCCAATCCAAATCACCTAAATCTCACCACATTTCTAGATTCGAGAGCAAACAGAAATTGCACTATGAATTTGATCAACACTAAATCCAAAACTAAAGCCACAGATCCCTTCCTCTTGTTGCACTGATCATTAATAGCTATCCAATTCAAGTCAAAACCTCAAGATTATCCATAACCGTCTTCAAACAGAAATGGTGTATCACACTTAATTGTCTCTAAACACTAAAATTCTCATCCAGAAACGATCTATGATCAGCCTAGGTCCTAACCACATGCAAGATTCTACTCAATTCTTCCTAGATCATGAGGAATTTGAAGGTTTACATACCTGGAAAAATTGGATCAACAGAAGTAGCAAATGCTCAATTCAAGCTTCAAGACTCTCCAGACACGATCAGTGATACACAATGGAGCTTCTTCAACCTTTAAATTGGCTTGATTGTGCTTGCAAATCCAAAACTGATTCTGACTTGGAGCTCTTGAAACTCCACTTGCTATCTCAGCTTCTAGCACGAAATCACCACCAAAAAGAGTCTGAACTCACTCCACTCAATATATAGAAGCTTTCCATGGGCTTTTGAGCCCAGTTTGAAGCCCAATTCAGTGAATCCACAATTCTGATTTTTCTCTTGAAATTTCAACATGACAGTTGTGAAATCTTACTCCCAGCTTGTTCCAGAAGATTCTAACCAACTCCTTGTGGCTTAGTGAATGTGTTCAGATCAAAATGGAGACCTGAATTGCATTGGTTGCTGATTTGGATGTGTGACTTGTTTTGGAAGTAACAACTTTGCAAAGCAAGTCATGAAACCAAGCCTCAATTCAAAAATTTAATATTTCCAATGTCTTTAGAATTTGATTTCTGGTCAAAAAATGTAGTCACTTGCCATGTTTAGGACCTATAACTCAAAAATCACAATTTCCCTCTTTGATTCATTTAAAATCCTTCCTTTTTTAGGCCATTTTGAATGACTTTTGATATAAGCTCATTCAATCCAACATGAATTCACTTTTGACCTAAAAATATCATTCTAAGCACATTTCATGTTGAACAATTTTTCATTTGAGGAATGGAATATGGAGATTTTGGCACATGCTTGAAAATGACCTATAATCACAAATGCCCAAAATACCCCTGGATTGCCAAGATCATAACTTGAGTTCCATAAATCCCCTTGAGGACTTCTAGTACTCTATGGAAAGATAAGATCAAGATATACAACTCTTATGTTGGCCAAGAATCCATTTGAAAACTCCTTGAAGGGCAAAAGTTGCTTGGAAGTCAAGTGACTTTCACAGATAAATTTCAGTGTCCTCTGGTGACCTGTAATTTGCAAAGAACATAACTTGAGTTCTACAAATCTTCTTGAAGACTTATAGTACTCAAATTAAAGGTATTGAGAAGCTATACAAGTTTCATGTTGGCCAAAGATCCATTTGAAACTTGTATCTTGACTTATGTGGCTTGGAAGTTAGGCACTAAATAGGGGATTTTACACTGAAACCCTAATTTAGCAACTTCCCACATTCTTGATCTTTCTTTGCTTAACCTTGGCACAAAACCACAGATGTATCAACATACCAATTCATGCATCCCATGACCTCAAGTTAGGCTTTGATGCTCTCCAACTACTCAATTGAATTAGGGTTGACCCAGATGAAACCCTAGTTTATTGCACCTCAACTATGGCTCTCACACTTGAATCAATGACTTGCCTCAGCTTCAATAAGGCCCTCTATACATCCCATGAGATCCATACACACCTCACATTCACATTCCATGTTTCTCATCCCACTGATGATTCTCAATATTCCTCAGGATAGGAGCAAAACCCACAGGTAGGCACTCAAACTTCTCAAGACTTCAAATCCCTTCTTGATGGCTTGGATGACTTTCACACTTGGATAAGAACTCTTGCTAGACTCTTCTCTTGATAGACACCCTTGATCCCTTGTTGGAGGCATGCTATGTTATGATATGCCAATGATTGAACTATGTACATGATGTAACTATGCAAATGAAATGCAATGAAACATAAATCAGGCAAGAAAAGGTTGAGTAAATTTTGGGGTGCAACAGCTGCCCCTATTCAAACGGCTTGGACCCGATTGGGGTGAAGAGCGAACGGCCTTCAAACAATCGAGGTACGAGACGGTTGAATACCAAGAAACCCGGAAATTTTCCAACCGCAGAAATAAACTGCACTGCTTGGGGAACAACATCCACCAACTGAATCTGGTTGTTACGGCAACAACTGATCCAACGTCTGATAATAATTCTGATTTCAACTTCCACGACCTATGTAACGCCACAGGTACCGAACAACTTTTGCAAAACACCTCCGTCCACAACTGGACCAACCTTGTCAACACAAAAGAGAAACAAAGTCGTCAACACGAATAGAGATTCCGTCGTCACAAGAGTAACCTTGTCCACATCTGGACCCAAATTTCATCAAATCACGAATAAACACCAATCTGTCCACGTCAGGACTCACGTTTCAACAACACAGGAATAGAATTTTGTCCACGTTAGGACGCTTGTTTCGTCAACACGAAGAAATCTCAACTAAAACTTGTCCACGTCAGGACTCCACCTGCCGTCAACACAGAAAAATCCCGGCGACTTCGCTGGGGATGACTCGTCTGCATTTCGTCATCACAAGGGGATCCTATCAACATAGGAATAAATTGTCCATGTTAGGAATAAACCGTCCACGTTAGGAATAAACTTTCCACGTTAGGAAAAAAAATCGTCCACGTTAGGAATACCTCGTCCATGTTAGGACTCACACCTCGTCTCGATTTGTCCACGTCAAGACTCACATCTTCGACCCGCTGAGGAAATAAAACTTGTCCACGTCAGGACTCACGCTTCGCCAACACGAAGAAAGATAAATTTGTCCACGTCAGGACTCGCGCATCTTGTCATTACGAAGAACTATAAACTTGTCCACGTCAGGACACACATCTTACCGATACGAAGGAAGATATCTGCTGAGGATAAATGGTCCACGAAGAGTAATCAATTTTGTCCACGTTAGGACTTCACGTTCCGCCAACCCGAGGAGATAAATCTGTCCACGTTAGGACACCCACGAAAAAATCCCGTCAACATAGGAATAAATTGTCCACGTCAGGACTCATATCTCGTCAACACAAGGAACTCCTATCAACATAGGCAATGAAATTTTGACGACTTCTGGGGAAACCCTTCTGTCAACCAGTAGGAAAATACATCCTTTTATCCATTCGGGAGGATACTCCGAATACCGTTTCTCTTGTTTTTTTTCTGCAGTAGCTAACTCTATTGGTCCCAACCCACAAACCTCTTAGCACTGATGTGACAGCGACTTTGAGGCGGACTCTACTGGGGATATTTGGAAACCAAACTGCCGGACGCCTGTTCCGATAACCGGTGGCAGCTTCTGAAATTTTGATTCATGAAACCCCTTGACGTTAACGTAACAACAAATTTGAAGAAAATAATCCGCTGGCCGGATAAGAGAAACTTCAACAAGCCACTCTGGCGGGGGAACAAGAGAAATTTAAGCAAACAACTCTGCTCGGGGACAAAGAGAAACTTAACCAATTAACTCTGTGGAGAAACTTAACCAATTAACTCTGTTGAGACATCATTGCCAGAGTGGCCCCGACAGCTTGAGCCTGCATTTGCATTTGCATATATCGTCATATTCGCATCTACTCAAACGCGTAGCATTTCCGTGCCGTACGGAGCATTACGCCATTGTCAAACATACGCATTTTGAAACATAAATCAGGTCGGATGACCTTTTTCTTTCAGGTGTGTTTTCTCAGCAAGAGTATGGAGTTTTAGCTCAGATCTATTATCAGGTATTCAAGGTCTCGCCTTGGGACGTGTGATGATGCGGTTCATCTTACAAGGCTTAATTGGTTAAGTTTCTCTTTATCCCCCAAAATTTGCCCTCTTTCAAGGCTTGACTCATTTCTTCAAATTCAATGACATAAGGGAAGCCCATCATTCCAAATTCAAGATTCATGAATTCAAGGCTAGATTCAAGAATATTACAAAGAAAATTTCATGACATTTGCAAGAATGTCACACTTGTTACAAAATCCAAACTCTTGGTAATACTTAGGAAATTAAGTTATTTCTAGTCTTAATTCAAGTTTCTAAAAATAACTTCATGTCATGGTATCCCCCATGCTCCATCAAGTCCACATGACCCCCTTTGTGCTTACAAACATGCAAGGAAAATATTTAAGAGCTAATTCAATGTTGGAATATATCAAGATCAATACCATGCATGTTCAACCATGAGCAATATGAATGAACAAAACAGTCCCATGCAAAAGGTGGCTAGTTTCCTCATGTCACAAAATATACATGTCACAAGACCAAGGGAATGGCATATGATAATGCATCTAAAAATCAGAATTTCAAAATTCTATCTAAAGGTTGACATTGACCAAGAAGGTAGTCCAAGCATAAGCCAACAAAGAGGTGAAAGGATTGAGGGCAATGTAGAGGGCTGCAGAAAAAGACAGCATGGGAAAATAATGCAGAAAAATGCAGCATAGCCATATACATGGAAATGGAATGAAAGAGAGTGACATGAGAAAAGGTGGTAAGAGACATTACCCCATAAAAAATCTGATGTTTGGGGAGAAGGGAAAACCCTAGAGGGGAGAGATAAGAAGGCAAGGGGTTGTAAACAAAGGGAGGATTCACTCTTCACACATTAGACATTCTACACATTGCAAAAACCAGAAAATAGAGAGAGCAAGAGAAACCTTGAAAACCAGAAAAATATAAAGGAAGAAAAACCAGGAAAAAAAGAGTGACATAGAAGCACAAGAGGACCATTGAGAAACAAAACCTTCACAACATAGAGTGAAGAGTGGAGAGCACCTCCAACAAAAATCAGTGGAGGACTTGCAAGAAAGATAGAAAGCTCTTGGGTATCCATTTCAAACCTTTCTCTCTTTACTTTTTGCTTTTATATTAATTTTACTTCCTCTTTTATGTGTTGTTGTACTGAGCATATCATATAAGGTTCTAAGGGGACCAACAAATCAATTTTTAGAACCAATAAAAAGGAAGAAAATCACAAAAGACAGCAAAAAATACAGCAAATACTGTATTTTTCGCTTCAGGTCGCGGCGCGACCCATGTTTGCAGCGCGAACTGTCAAAAACAGAATCAAAACTTTTCTCAGTTCGCGGCGCGAACATGCAAAAAACAGAATGTTCATTTTTCTCAGTTCGCGGCGCGAACTGATCAGTTTGTTTATGTTTTTTTGCTGTTTTTTACCTAAATTTTTTTTTCAAGGAGTTCGCCGTTTTTTTTTGCATGTCTCGATTTTTTTTTGTCGACTAACCTATATGTTTGCATGGTTTTAGTGTGAATATTGCTATTGTCTTTGTTGACTCTTGATTACATAACCATTTTAAAAAAAAAACAAACTCTCGATTTTATCGAGCCATTTTCGACCATGTAAGTCGGCCGCCTTGTGCGTCCGCCATCGACCTTGTTCGTGTCACCTCAAACCTTTTTTAAGCAATTAAACCCTTGACCCAATGTCAAGCGGATTTTCTCAAACGATTGTTAAGCCAATTCACCATATTTAATAAAAGAGTAAAGTTCTCTTTGTATTGAACTAAAGAGAAGGGATTGAGTGTAGACTTCTTCCTTTCCGAGTGTCGAGATGCTCACTGTAGTGTGGGTGGTCTTGATACTTGTCTTTCAATATGAAGACGCTTTCATCCACACCTTTTTCTCCTAAAAAACCTCGGCCCTGTACCGAGTGCATTTTCAAAACACTTACAATAAATAAATCGATTCTCTTGGTATTGAACTAAAGAGAGAGGATTGAGTGTAGACTTCTTCCTCTCCGAGTGTTGGGATATTCACTGTAGTGTGGGTGGTCTCGATACTCGTCTTTCAATACGAAGACGTGACTTTATCTGCCACCTATCTCCCTCTACAACTTCTTTTTGCAGCCTTTGTCACCTAAAAACCTCGGTCCCGTACCGAGCGCATTTTTAAAACTCTTCTCATGACAAAAATTTGAATGGTCGTGGAGTGGTTAGGCGTAGGCCTTCTCCTATCCCGAGTGCTGACGTTTACCGTAGGGTTCTCTGTCGCAAAAGCGCTTACCATTTAAAACCAAAAACACTTTAATAAGAGAATGAAGCTCTCTTTGTATTGAAGTAAAGAGAGAGGATTAAGTGTAGACTTCTTCCTCTCTGAGTGTCGAGATGCTCACTGTAGTGTGTGTGGTTTTGATACTCGTCTTTCAATACGAAGACACTATGTTCGCCACACCCTTTCACAACAAAAACTTTGAGATGAAGAATTGGGTACTACCCGTAGGGGTACTATCCGAGGACCTATCTCGCCCCTAAAAAAACAATTCAACAAATCAAATGTGACATCTTGCCTCGCATGGCGAAAACTTATCTTTCGAAAAGGATATGATACGTCCATTCTACCGCAAACAGGTAATGTCTAAGTCTCCAACGAGCGAGCAGCAATACACCTAACTGCTAGAATGCGTACGATAGCATCATCCATAAAAACATCAACAAATCGTAGACCGAACTACGGCTGCTCTGATTCTTTACTTTTTCAAGTAAAGATACGTAGGCACAAGAGCCACAATCCTTGCCGAGCACGTTCCCCCTTATATCTGTAGTTCCCCGAACTACGTCGACTCTGATTTTCTCATATCCGTTGAGAATACGTAGGCCTAGGACCGCGAAGTCCTACCGAGTCCAACCTTTCTCTCTTCTTCCCTGTTGCCTCATTTCTTAGTTTCTAAACCCTCTTTCTTTACCCTTTGGAAAACACTTTTATAACATAACATTTAAGCAAATAAATTCACACGTCGACAAACAAATGGTTCCCATCGAGTACGATGGATGCGAGGGGTGCTAATACCTTCCCTTCGCATAACCGGCTTCCGAACCCGTTCATGGGTGCTAATACCTTCCCTTCGCATAACCGGCTTCCGAACACGTCGACATTGGGACTTTGTTTAAAAACCTTTTGGGATGCCCTCTTATAAACCAATAGATTGCCCACCCGAGGTGAGAGATACCCTTTTATTGTCTTGCAGGATTTGTAACTTTAATTCTTGATGGGGATCTATTCTCGTGTGCACTCATTGCATTGCATTTGCATAAGCATATCTGCATCATTTTGCATTTTCTTCCCTGACCAGATACCAAAAGCTTACCCATCCTCTGTTCATAACTCTTGGTTAATTTCCCGACACTCCCGTTGAACTCGTGAGAGCTACAAAAAGTTTGAAGCAAGAGGAACGTAGAAGCCTTGAAAAGCCAAGTCAAACAATGCAAACTAAGGTAGCTATGCCAGAGAACGACCGCCAGAATGTTGAGTCCCCACCAGGGTTTACTGTGACGAATAATGCATTGTATGATCTTCCGCTTGATGGCCATCCTCTACAAGTAAACGTTCCTACTCGACCCCAGAGGATGCCAATGACTGATCCCATGAAAGAAAAGCTTCGTGCCCTTGAGGAGACAATTCAAGTTATGAGAGTGTCTGATATGCCCGGATTCGATGCTGCTGATATGTGTCTAGTGCTAGACTTGGTGATTCCTCCAAAATTCAAGGCACCCAACTTCGAGAAGTACATCGACTTTGGTTGCCCGAGGCGTCATTTGGTGATGTACTGTCGAAAAATGGCCCCTTACACTCATGACGACAAGTTGATGATTCACTGTCTTCAAGAAAGTCTGAGTGGGGCATCATTAAGTTGGTACACAGATTTAGAAAGGAGTCATATCCAATCATGGAGGGACCTAGTTAGCGCTTTTCTAAAGTTTTACCAGTTCAATCTAGACACTATTCCCACCCGCATGCAGTTGCAAAGCTTTTCTCAGAATGAAAACGAACCTTTTAAGGGATATGCACAACGGTGGAGAGAATTCGCAGCAAGAGTGCAACCACCACTCTCGGACAAGGAGCTGGCTGAAATGTTCATCAACAGTTTGCATGGTTCTTATCTTGAAAGAATGGCTGGTTGTACGCCAACAAGTTTCTCTGACCTTGTAATTGTAGGAGAGCGCATCGAAAGCTACCTTAAAAGTGGACAATCCCAAGACGCCTCCAGCAGCCAAGCCAGCGAGACTGAATCCTTCAATGATTTCCATGAGGAAGACAAGGATGAAACCAACGCATTCATAGCAAACATTGAGTATTCTCACGATATACCAGTAAAACTCTATGGTCACTCATCTGCTCAACAGGCATCATTACTAGTGCCATGTTATCCTTATGGGAAAATCAGCCATGCTTAAAGCTTCTTCCCACAAGCTATGGGTCGCTCCTCATACAAATCAACAAGCTCATGGCCGAGGTCATCCGAATCAGCGCCGCAATCAGAATAGGCCCAACAACAACTTGGAAAGAAGGACTGCTCCTCTTCATCCAGTCCCTATGTCGCATAATCAGCTTCTCTTACCTTTGATTCAAAACTCATTGGTGGAGCCTAAAAACTCTTAAGCCTATGCCAGAACCTTACCCTCCTGGGTACAATCCCAATGTTCAGAGTGGATATCATGGAGGATCCATGGGGCACTTGAATGAAGAGTGCAAAGCCTTCTAAGCCAAGGTGCAACAACTAATTGACAAAGGGTACATCTCTTTTCCAGAAGGAAGTTTGGTTGTCCATGTCAACCTCTCAGCTGTCTAAGCTCGAAGATTTCAAGGGGTCGTTTCCAGAAGCCATTGGTCCAGACAGGCAGACGTCCTCAACATTGGAAGTCCTTGGGCACTTTTCATCATTTGCATTTGTAGTTTACTTCTTGTTAATTGCTACTTGTGTTTAAACATTGTTGTTTTGGATGGTGATATTAATGAAATAATTATGCGTTTTCCGAATTGGTCACGTCGTATTCACTCGTTATTTCCACTTATCACAGACACATACACTTTTATCCACTCCATTATATCACTGTTGTTTTAGCAAATATTGGAGGGAGGATGACGAAAACGAAATACCCATAATTGCAAACCGTATGCTTTTGGATAGAATCTCGTCAATGATGTACAGGCATTGTTTCAAATCCCCTAAACACCAGAGATATAAGGAGTTAATCCCTAGTCAACCACTTCGAGCCTAGAAGTAGGAGTTTCTTCGGACATTCAAACCCTTACACTCAACCTGGGGCAGGGTAGTTGTTCAGTTAATTCAATCTCGCATTCAAATCAACAAAGCAAAATCCAGAAGACGGTTGTTCATCAATGACCCATGACATGGCAGTCATAATTCACCAACAAAATTCAAAAAAAAAATAAATCAAAAGCCTGCTAAGTCGAGCACCTCAAAAGGGGACTTAGGCAAAATCAGGGCTATCCCGATGGATCTGACAAGCAAAGTCAGTCCATGCAAAAGTTAGGGATCAATAAAGAAATCAAAAGAGGTCCTCAAACCCTCAATAAAAAACAAAATAAGATTCAGTGGCCACCCAAATCAAGGGGCTACTAACATCCATCAAAATAAGGTGACTGCCATTTCGAGCAAACCTTGAACTATCAAGCTTACACCGTCAAATAGGTGCAGAATTAACTGAACGTAGGTTTGGAGATCATCAATAAGAAGGGGTGGGTACAAATAACACTTTGAGCCTAATATCCTTTGCTTCATAAACCATGAACCAAGCCACGTTACAACCCTCGAAAGACCTAATTAAGGCGAGGTTTATTCTGAAAGCATATTATCGCAAGGTTGCGTAAACTGACTCCCCACATATTTGCTAATCATCAGTATTGGTGTCAGTATCCTTGCTATATCTTTCACAACAATCAAATTAGCACAGCGTTTGGACTAACGGTCCATTCGTCTCACTACCACGACACTTAATAAATGACATTTATTTCTAAACTTGCATGAACTTTGCATTAAGATTACCATTCGCGAACAAACAATTTTATTTGCAAGTCAGTAGTTGGCATCGAGGAAATTCCAACAGAGAGCAATCAAACAGGACTGGATCATTCAGTAGTCTGGATCATAATCAAGTATACCTTGTCACCCTATGGATCTGGGGCATTGGCATCCGAGAGCATGGAATCAGTCAGTCTGAGGCAAATCCCCAAGCATCTATTGATTATGGGGAAAATCATTCAATAAGCGGTTGATCAGAAGTGAATTATCTTAAGATTCCACCAATCAGGGGCAGGCCACCCAGAGTTTCTTTGACTTAAGGATAGATCCCTCCAATGTTCAATCAGGATAAGTTAAGTCGCTTCAACGCTCTTTTAAGAGCAAACTACTTCAAAGAGTATATTGAAGCCAACCACTAAGAGTCGGTTAAACAACGATGAATCCTTTCGTGGTACAAACTCTGGGGCAAGCCATCTCGAGGTCGTCTCATGGCAAGCTACTCAAGCAAATTCATCCTCATCAACAACTGTTGAGTTCAAAACGAGTGTCGGGGAATCATACCGTCATCTCACCCAATAACCTTAACCTTCCAAAAAGGCTTTACTGTCATTGGATCCGTCATCCCACAGCCTAAACCTGTCACCTACCAAAACAAACCGAACCTCCAAAGTTCAGTTCTTGTCTGGCAAACCTTTATACCAGTCCCATCCGGTCAACCCTTCACTAAACACCAATTCCCTTCTGATACATGTCAGCCCTTAAACCGGCTCTCATTTGGTCATCCTTCCTTTAGCCTTCCGTTTAACTAGTCCTCGTCTGGAAAATACAATTTCAAAGTCCAGCCCTCATCTGGAAAACCACAAAATCAGCCCTCCTTTGACAACTTAACCTTTTTCCACCAGTTCTGGTCTGGTAAACCTCATCCCAAAGTCCAACTCCCATCTGGCAAACCACAAAATCAGCCCTCCTTTGACAACTTAACCTTTCGCCAACCAGTCCCATCTGGTCTACCCTTCGAATACCAACCCTCATCTGGTACTTCCAACTCAAAGTCCAATTTACATTAGCAACCACTAAAAGTCCGCCATGTCATCACCTGCATTCCCAGTCACCTGCCTGCATCCATGATTATCATATGCATCATACACATCGCATTCGACTTCATAAGCATCTTGCATCATATGCATACCTATAATCATATCATACTCCCCAGCTCTTGCATCTCCACTCTAGCATTTGCATTTGCATTTCCATGTATGGAACATCATTATCATCAAGCATTCACATATGCGAGATCAAGTCCAGGATCAATTTCGAAGATTTTCAAGATCATTATCAGCCCAGTCAGGGGCATTCTCCGCAAGACTGTGGGTGTTCCCCACGAAGTTGTGCAACTTTTGTTGGGTAAATTCAAGAGCTTCAACGCAATCAACAACCCAGTCATGGGCATTATTTGCAAAGACTGTGGGTCCTCCCATAAAACTCAAGATCACCAAAGCAAAATCCAGCACAGTCAGGGGCATCTTTTCAATACCATGGGTGTATTGCATGACGTATTTCAACCCCGTGGTTAATCAGATCTTCAAATCAATATTCAGCCCAGACAGGGGCATCTCCAGTAAAGTCATGGGCGATCCCCAGCAGTTTGAAACCTTGACAATCAAAGGATATCCTCAGCAGGTCAAGATTGACATCTCCAGCAGAGCAGGATCGTTTTCAGTGAGCGGGTGTGGGCTTATCCCTCAGCAGTGGAACGAATTCAGAAATTTGTTTTCCTCATAGAGTTTGAACAACTGGCTCCTTTTCCCCTCAGAGTCTAGGTCATTGACTCATTCCTCAAGCGGAAGTTGTATTTGTTGAGTTTATTGCTCATTTCCATAAGCAAAGGTTGATGTTGATTCCCTCATTGTCTAATCCCCAGCAGGGTGGGTTTGCTCTTAGCGGAACAATTTTACCCAGGAGTTTGCTCAGAAGACCATCCAGGTTTTGTTTTCCCCAGCGTTTGTACTAGACGTGTCTAGTCTTTTCCCCGGAGGAATTAATCCTTCCTCTTTGGCATTTATTTTGCTAAAGTGTTTCCTTTGCATTTGCATCATGCATAACATCCTCCCAAACGCGTAGCATTTCCATTTCGTATGGAGCATTACGTCATATTCAAACATATGCATGTAAAACATAAGCCGGGTTTCCACCCCTTTGTTTTCAAGCGTATCTCCAGCGGTTATCAGTATATTTCTCAATCCTGCGTGGTATCCAGACCTCCAGCCAGGTCTTTGGCAAATGTGTTCATCTTATTGGTCTTCCTAGCGGAGCCTATTTATTCAAGTTCATGTTTCCCCAATGGATTTCTTCACCCAGATGGTGAATCGATGAATGTTCTTCTGAACTTAGGGTTGAGCCGACCTTTGGGTTCGATGCTTGCTTTTTAGCAAAATGAAGTGACGGTGAAGTCAAATGGAGAGAATTGACGACGAGGTCAGATTATGAAGAGAATTGACGACGAAGTCAAACCATTTTGATAATTGACGACGAGGTCAGATTATGAAGAGAATTGACGATGAAGTCAAACCATTTTGATAATTGACGACGATGTCAGATTATGAAGAGAATTGACAACGAAGTCAAACCATTTTGATAATTGACGACGAGGTCAGATTATGAAGAGAATTGACGACGAGGTCAGATTATGAAAAAAATTGACGACGAAGTCAGATTATGAAGAGAATTGATGACGAAGTCAAATTATGAAGACAATTGATGGCGAAGTCAGAGTATGAAGAGAATTGACGGCGAAGTCAGGCCATGTTGGGAATCGACGGCGAAGTCAGATCATGAAGAGAGTTGATGGCGAAGTCAGGTTATGTTGAGAGTTGACGGCGAGGTCGGATTATGTAAAGAATTGACGGCGAAGTCAGATTGTGGAGGGGTGACGGCGAAGTCAGGTGTCCTACCAATTTGACGTTAAGGACTGACAGCGAAGTCAGGTGTTTTGCCAAATTTTATGTGGAGAATTGATGGTGAAGTCAGATCATGTAGAGGGTTGACGGCAACGTCAAAATGGTTTGAGAAATAACGGCGAAGTCAGATGATTTTAATTGACGACGAAGTCAGATTATGTTGTAAGTTGATGGCGAAGTCAAAGGATATGAAGGACTGACGGCGAGATCAGATGTTCTACCAATCAGATGTTTTTACAGATTATGTTGAATATTGACGGTGAGGTCAGATCTCACAAATTTGATGTTGAGTTTCGACGGCGAAGTTAGAATGCTATTAAGAGCTTACGACAAGGTCAGGTGTTTGCATTTGATCAACGACTGATGGCGAAGTCAGATGTTCTACCTGTTATAGGTGCCTGACGGCGATGTCAGAGATTTCATTCTACGGTTGACAAATTTTTGGGTTCTTTTGTATTCAATCACCTTTTACCTCGAATGTTTGAAAGCGTTTGCTTTTCATCCCTTCAGGTCCAAGTCGTTTGAATAGGGGCAACTGTTGCACCCCAAAATTTGCCCTCTTTCAAGGCTTGACTCATTTCTTCAAATTCAATGACATAAGGGAAGCCCATCATTCCAAATTCAAGATTCATGAATTCAAGGCTAGATTCAAGAATATTACAAAGAAAATTTCATGACATTTGCAAGAATGTCACACTTGTTACAAAATCCAAACTCTTGGTAATACTTAGGAAATTAAGTTATTTCTAGTCTTAATTCAAGTTTCTAAAAATAACTTCATGTCATGGTATCCCCCATGCTCCATCAAGTCCACATGACCCTCTTTGTGCTTACAAACATGCAAGGAAAATATTTAAGAGCTAATTCAATGTTGGAATATCTCAAGATCAATACCATGCATGTTCAACCATGAGCAATATGAATGAACAAAACAGTCCCATGCAAAAGGTGGCAAGTTTCCTCATGTCATAAAATATACATGTCACAAGACCAAGGGAATGGCATATGATAATGCATCTAAAAAAATCAGAATTTCAAAATTCTGTCCAAAGGTTAACATTGACCAAAAGGGTAGTCCAAGCATAAGCCAACAAAGAGGTGAAAGGATTGAGGGCAATGTAGAGGGCTGCAGAAAAAGACAGCATGGGAAAGTAGTGCAGAAAAATGCAGCATTGCCATATACATGGAAATGGAATGAAAGAGAGTGACATGAGAAAAGGTGGTAAGAGACATTACCCCATAAAAAATCTGATTTTTGGGGAGAAGGGAAAACCCTAGAGGGGAGAGATAAGAAGGCAAGGGGCTGTAAACAAAGGGAGGATTCACTCTTCACACATTAGACATTCTACACATTACAAAAACCAGAAAATAGAGAGAGAAAGAGAAACCTTGAAAACTAGAAAAATATAAAGGAAGAAAAACCAGGAAAAAAAGAGTGACATAGAAACACAAGAGGACCATTGAGAAACAAAACCTTCACAACATAGAGTGAAGAGTGGAGAGCACCTCCAACAAAAATTAGTGGAGGACTTGCAAGAAAGATAGAAAGCTCTTGGGTATCCATTTCAAACCTTTCTCTCTTTACTTTTTGCTTTTATATTAATTTTACTTCCTCTTTTATGTGTTGTTGTACTGAGCATATCATGTAAGGTTCTAAGGGGACCAACAAATCAGTTTTTAGAACCAATAAAAAGGAAGAAAATCACAAAAGACAGCAAAAAATACAGCAAATACTGTATTTTTCGCTTCAGGTCGCGGCGCGAACTGTCAAGAACAGAATCAAAACTTTTCTCAGTTCGCGGCGCGAACATGCAAAAAACAGAATGTTCATTTTTCTTAGTTCGCGGCGCGAACTGATCAGTTTGTTTATGCTTTTTTGCTGTTTTTTACCTAAAAATTTTTTTTTCAAGGAGTTCGCCATTTTTTTTTGCATGTCTCGATTTTTTTTGTCGACTAACCCATATGTTTGCATGGTTTTAGTGTGAATATTGCTATTGTCTTTGTTGACTCTTGATTACATAACCATTTAAAAAAAAAAACAAACTCTCGATTTTATCGAGCCATTTTCGACCATGTAAGTCGGCCGCCTTGTGCGTCCGCCATCGACCTTGTTCGTGTCACCTCAAACCTTTTTTAAGCAATTAAACCCTTGACCCAATGTCAAGCGGATTTTCTCAAACGATTGTTAAGCCAATTCACCATATTTAATAAAAGGGTAAAGTTCTCTTTGTATTGAACTAAAGAGAAGGGATTGAGTGTAGACTTCTTCCTTTCCGAGTGTCGAGATGCTCACTGTAGTGTGGGTGGTCTTGATACTTGTCTTTCAATATGAAGACGTTTTCATCCACACCTTTTTCTCCTAAAAAACCTCGGCCCCGTACCGAGTGCATTTTCAAAACACTTACAATAAATAAATCGATTCTCTTGGTATTGAACTAAAGAGAGAGGATTGAGTGTAGACTTCTTCCTCTCCGAGTGTTGGGATATTCACTGTAGTGTGGGTGGTCTCGATACTCGTCTTTCAATACGAAGACGTGACTTTATCCGCCACCTATCTCCGTCTACAACTTCTTTCCGCAGCCTTTGTCACCTAAAAACCTCGGTCCCGTACCGAGCGCATTTTTAAAACTCTTCTCATGACAAAAATTTGAATGGTCGTGGAGTGGTTAGGCGTAGGCCTTCTCCTATCCCGAGTGCTGACGTTTACCGTAGGGTTTTCTGTCGCAAAAGCGCTTACCATTTAAAACCAAAAACACTTTAATAAGAGAATGAAGCTCTCTTTGTATTGAACTAAAGAGAGAGGATTAAGTGTAGACTTCTTCCTCTCCGAGTGTCGAGATGCTCACTGTAGTGTGTGTGGTTTTGATACTCGTCTTTCAATACGAAGACGCTATGTTCGCCACACCCTTTCACAATAAAAACTTTGAGATGAATAATTGGGTACTACCCGTAGGGGTTACTATTCGAGGACCTATCTCGCCCCTAAAAAAACAATTCAACAAATCAAATGTGACATCTTGCCTCGCATGGCGAAAACTTATCTTTCGAAAAGGATATGATACGTCCATTCTACCGCAAACAGGTAATGTCTAAGTCTCCAACGAGCGAGCAACAATACACCTAACTGCTAGAATGCGTACGATAGCATCATCTATAAAAACATCAACAAATCGTAGGCCGAACTACGGCTGCTCTGATTCTTTACTTTTTCAAGTAAAGATACGTAGGCACAAGAGCCACAATCCTTGCCGAGCACATTCCCCCTTATATCTGTAGTTCCCCGAACTACGTCGACTCTGATTTTCTCATATCCGTTGAGAATACGTAGGCCTAGGACCGCAAAGTCCTACCGAGTCCAACCTTTCTCTCTTCTTCCCTGTTGCCTCATTTCTTAGTTTCTAAACCTTCTTTCTTTACCCTTTGGAAAACACTTTTATAACATAACATTTAAGCAAATAAATTCACACGTCGACAATCAAATGGTTCCCATCGAGTACGATGGATGCGAGGGGTGCTAATACCTTCCCTTCGCATAACCGGCTTCCGAACACGTTCATTGTTGTGAGACCATCTTATCTGTCCTTTTCTTAAGGTTTTCTCGATATTTTCCTTTCCCCTCATGGGATAAATAAAGTTCGGTGGCGACTCTTCTGTCCTTTTCCTTTTCGCCTTCCCCGTCATTGCGATGTATTTTTCGAGTACCGACAGCTGGCGACTCTGCTGGGGACACCTAGCAAGCCAAACCTAGTTTGTTTGTTGCATTTGTGCTTTATTTGCTTTTATGTTTTATTTTATTTTATTATTGTGTTTCATTCTAACCTGTTGGGTTTATTGGGATGGTTTGTGAGGATAAAGCTTTTTACCCGAGCTTTCGAGTATACACTAAGATTAGGAGGTGGTTTCTTTCTGATTTGCGAGACGTAGGACTCGTTGAGTTGGATCGAATTCCACCGCTCAGATGAGACCCCGTTGGAAAGATTATGTCCTACGTGTAGTCGTAACAGCGTTTTATTTCCGACGTGGGATTCCATGACTCTGAGGACCTTTGTAGAACCTTATTCCAAAGGTTGCTAAAACATAACTCTGTGTTCATCCTTTTGAAGGGATTACCGTCTTACGAGTAGTCGTTATGATGGAAAACTTTTGAGGGTTAGTGCATGGGACTTTGTTTAAAAACCTTTTGGGATGCCCTCTTATAAACCAATAGATTGCCCACCCGAGGTGAGAGATACCCTTTTGTTGTCTTGCAGGATTTGTAACTTTAATTCTTGATGGGGATCTATTCTCGTGTGCACTCATTGCATTGCATTTGCATAAGCATATCTGCATCATTTTGCATTTTCTTCCCTGACCAGATACCAAAAGCTTACCCATCCTCTGTTCATAACTCTTGGTTGATTTCCCGACACTCCCGTTGAACTCGTGAGAGCTACAAAAAGTTTGAAGCAAGAGGAACGTAGAAGCCTTGAAAAGCCAAGTCAAACAATGCAAACTGAGGTAGCTATGCCAGAGAACGACCGCCAGAATGTTGAGTCCCCACCAGGGTTTACTGTGACGAATAATCCATTGTATGATCTTCCGCTTGATGGCCATCCTCTGCAAGTAAACGTTCCTACTCGACCCCAGAGGATGCCAATGACTGATCCCATGAAAGAAAAGCTTCGCGCCCTTGAGGAGACAATTCAAGTTATGAGAGTGTCTGACATGCCCAGATTCGATCCTGCTGATATGTGTCTAGTGCTAGACTTGGTGATTCCTCCAAAATTCAAGGCACCCAACTTCGAGAAGTACATCGACTTTGGTTGCCCGAGGCGTCATTTGGTGATGTACTGTCGAAAAATGGCCCCTTACACTCATGACGACAAGTTGATGATTCACTGTCTTCAAGAAAGTCTGAGTGGGGCATCATTAAGTTGGTACACAGATTTAGAAAGAAGTCATATCCAATCATGGAGGGACCTAGTTAGCGCTTTTCTAAAGTTTTACCAGTTTAATCTAGACACTATTCCCACCCGCATGCAGTTGCAAAGCTTTTCTCAGAATGAAAACGAACCTTTTAAGGGATATGCACAACGGTGGAGAGAATTCGCAGCAAGAGTGCAACCACCACTCTCGGACAAGGAGCTGATTGAAATGTTCATCAACAGTTTGCATGGTTCTTATCTTGAAAGAATGGCTGGCTGTATGCCAACAAGTTTCTATGACCTTGTAATTGTAGGAGAGCGCATCGAAAGCTACCTTAAAAGTGGACAAACCCAAGACGCCTCCAGCAGCCAAGCCAGCGAGACTGAATCCTTCAATGATTTCCATGAGGAAGACAAGGATGAAACCAACGCATTCATAGCAAACATTGAGTATTCTCACGATATACCAGTAAAACTCTATGGTCACTCATCTGCTCAACAAGCATCATTACTAGTGCCATGTTATCCTTATGGGAAAATCAGCCATGCTTAAAGCTTCTTCCCACAAGCTATGGGTCGCTCCTCATACAAATCAACAAGCTCATGGCCGAGGTCATCCGAATCAGCGCCGCAATCAGAATAGGCCCAACAACAACTTGGAAAGAAGGACTGCTCCTCTTCATCCAGTCCCTATGTCGCACAGTCAGCTTCTCTTACCTTTGATTCAAAACTCATTGGTGGAGCCTAAAAACTCTTAAGCCTATGCCAGAACCTTACCCTCCTGGGTACAATCCCAATGTTCAGAGTGGATATCATGGAGGATCCATGGGGCACTCGACTGAAGAGTGCAACGCCTTCCAAGCCAAGGTGCAACAACTAATTGACAAAGGGTACATCTCTTTTCCAGAAGGAAGTTTGTTTGTCCATGTCAACCTCTCAGCTGTCTAAGCTCGAAGATTTCAAGGGGTCGTTTCCAGAAGCCATTGGTCCAGACAGGCAGACGTCCTCAACATTGGAAGTCCTTGGGCACTTTTCATCATTTGCATTTGTAGTTTACTTCTTGTTAATTGCTACTTGTGTTTAAACATTGTTGTTTTGAATGGTGATATTAATGAAATGATTATGCGTTTTCCGAATTGGTCACGTCGTATTCACTCGTTATTTCCACTTATCACAGACACATACACTTTTATCCACTCCATTATATCACTGTTGTTATAGCAAATATTGGAGGGAGGATGACGAAAACGAAATACCCATAATTGCAAACCGTATGCTTTTGGATAGAATCTCGTCAATGATGTACAGGCATTGTTTCAAATCCCCTAAACACCAGAGATATAAGGAGTTAATCCCTAGTCAACCACTTCGAGCCTAGAAGTAGGAGTTTCTTCGGACATTCAAACCCTTACACTCAACCTGGGGAAGGGTAGTTGTTCAGTTAATTCAATCCCGCATTCAAATCAACAAAGCAAAATCCAGAAGACGGTTGTTCATCAATGACCCATGACATGGCAGTCACAATTCACCAACAAAATTCAAAAAAAAAAATCAAAAGCCTGCTAACTTCTTTCCGCAGCCTTTGTCACCTAAAAACCTCGGTCCCGTACCGAGCGCATTTTTAAAACTCTTCTCATGACAAAAATTTGAATGGTCGCGGAGTGGTTAGGCGTAGGCCTTCTCCTATCCCGAGTGCTGACGTTTACCGTAGGGTTCTCTGTCGCAAAGGCGCTTACCATTTAAAACCAAAAACACTTTAATAAGAGAATGAAGCTCTCTTTGTATTGAACTAAAGAGAGAGGATTAAGTGTAGACTTCTTCCTCTCCGAGTGTCGAGATGCTCACTGTAGTGTGTGTGGTTTTGATACTCGTCTTTCAATACGAAGACGCTATGTTCGCCACACCCTTTCACAACAAAAACTTTGAGATGAAGAATTGGGTACTACCCGTAGGGGTTACTATCCGAGGACCTATCTTGCCCCTAAAAAAACAATTCAACAAATCAAATTTGACATCTTGCCTCGCATGGCGAAAACTTATCTTTCGAAAAGGATATGATACGTCCATTCTACCGCAAACAGGTAATGTCTAAGTCTCCAACGAGCGAGCAGCAATACACCTAACTGCTAGAATGCGTATGATAGCATTATCCATAAAAACATCAACAAATCGTAGGCCGAACTACGGCTGCTTTGATTCTTTACTTTTTCAAGTAAAGATACGTAGGCACAAGAGCCACAATCCTTACCGAGCACGTTCCCCCTTATATTTGTAGTTCCCCGAACTACGTCGACTCTGATTTTCTCATATCCGTTGAGAATACGTAGGCCTAGGACCGCGAAGTCCTACCGAATCCAACCTTTCTCTCTTCTTCCCTGTTGCCTCATTTCTTAGTTTCTAAACCCTCTTTCTTTACCCTTTGGAAAACACTTTTATAACATAACATTTAAGCAAATAAATTCACACGTCGACAAACAAATGGTTCCCATCGAGTACGATGGATGCGAGGGGTGCTAATACCTTCCCTTCGCATAACCAGCTTCCGAACCCGTTCATGGTTGCGAGACCATCTTATCCGTCCTTTTCTTAAGGTTTTCTCGATATTTTCCTTTCCCCTCATGGGATAAATAAAGTTCGGTGGCGACTCTTCTGTCCTTTTCCTTTTCGCCTTCCCCGTTGTTGCGATGTATTTTTCGAGTACCGACACTCCTAAGTGATGTCTCTTCAACAATCTTTGCATCATGGGCTCTAATCTGCGCCTCTAGCGTGGCAATCTGCAGCTTCAGCTCATCTTCACGCTCCTTCCGCTTGGTAAGCATGGTATTCCATAATGTTTCCCACTTGCCAAGTCGGGAATAAGCTTTGTTTAAGAGTCCCTTCTTGGAAGCAAGCACCTTGCTAACACCGTTCAAAGCTGCTCCCACCTTTTCCCTCTTGTTGGTCTCTTCAGTTAAATCTGAACCCAACCTATTAATCAATTCGGTCTGTTCCTTCACCGTGAAGGTAGCTTCATTCTTCTCATGACGCAACTGAAAGATCTCTTTCTCTAACTCATCATTGGCTTTCTTCAATTCTTCATTTTCCGCCAACAATTTGTTATATTTCTCCATCTCTACCGAAGTAGGTGCCTCAATCACTGGAAGATACAGAGGTTCCACAACAGGATATGGCATCAGGGAAATCCTAGCTCTCTCGTGGATCCAAGCCAAATAAGGATCATAAGCTTTGCTGTTGCTCTTACCAAGCAAAGCTTTCCCTCTCCTATGGATGTTAGCCCATGCACGTCTCAACCTGATCAAAACAGCCTCATCTAATGAGCCCGTGAGATACAAAGATTCCTGTATCTCAACCTCAATAGGAGCATCTCTCAAGGCATAACCAAACTGTCTCACCAGCAGAGAAAGGTTATAGTTGATACAGCCTTTTCGTCCAATCAAAGGGACATTCGGAAAGCCACTGCAACTATATATAATATCAGTGCCAAGCATGTTTCGATTAAACCGGATGATGTTCTCAGCAGACAGCCCCATCAACCGGGAAGACCAATCCAAAGTATCAACAGCATCAACAAAAGGCCCTGTCTTCGGAAGATGTCCCTGGAACCACCTGTACAAAAGAGGAAGACAACAGGAAACATTCTTGCCACGATGTTTCTCATTCTTGTAGTGAATAGAATGATAAACATCGCCCAAGAGGGTAGGAACTGGATTCTTCGAGGCAAGAATCAAGAAGGCATCTGAGTCGACAAAATCTGGCACATTAGGAAACAAGACAGTCCCATAGATGCAGATAGCTAGAATGGCACTGAAGGCAACCCAACATCCACTCTTCGCGCACTGTGTAGCCTTCTCAACCAGGACAGACAGGTGAAAACCATTGGCTCCGTTTAGCTTGACCAATCCTCAAGGATACTCAGAAGCGTCTAAACTGACAATCTCAGCAAGTATAGCCAACTCAGGCTCAGCATCAACATGTATAAAGGGCGTCTGGTCTAACACAGGAACTCCCAACATAGCAGAATACTCCTCCAAAGTGGGTGCCAGAATATAATCGGGGAACAGGAAGCATCTCAGCTGAGGCTCATAAAACTGCATCAAAGTATACACCCCAGTCGTCTCAAATGCTGAAGGCCTGTACAACAAACTAAGCAATCTCCCATAAGATACTCTGAACTCAGCCCTCACTCTCTCATCTGCTAGAGCAACTAATCCCAGCAAGGCACTGATATCTGGCGAATGCAACCAGTAGGCAACTGTCCTCTTCATGGACTCCATGTCTGGCTAGGAGATACACTAGAATCAGAGGGGAATGATCACACCTGCAACATAAATACACATTAATGAAATGCAAACATGAAAATGCACATGCATATGCAAACAGGAGATCAAGTGCAATGCTGATGAACTGTGCTGCTTTGTACTGAAGCCTGAGAACCATCAAGTCTTCATCTCAAACCAAACCAACCACTCAAATGAACCCTGTAACCACATCTCACTGACAGAGATAAACTAGGTACTCTAAAGTCAAAGGTTTTCGGCAAACAGACCTACCTACCCCTCATAGGTATGTACTTAACTCGCAGACGAGGTACGGCATCCTATGCGGGTTCAACGTCACAGACTTTCAAGAGCGATGATATGATACCCAGAAGGTGTGGCATCATCATCCCTTGAAGCGGCCTCACTTAGTTGAATCCCGAATGATAGGTCCCCAGAGTCGACAATCCTCGGGTCAGACAACTTGTCGGGCCCTAAGGGCCAGGTAAGAAGCATCAAAGAGAATCTCGTCCGAGCACAGATTTCGTGGCTAGCTGGTGCGAGCTAAGCAAGCAGGCTAACCATTACTCTCTACTTCTAAGTCTATGTGCAAACTCAAGCCCAGGTCCGGCTTATCTCTCAATCTAACCCTCTTCCCAGCACAACAACAATAATATAATACTGAAAGTAAAGGCAGAAAGGTAAATACATACAAAACCCCAGACGGGAAAACAAGCGCTAGGATTGACTCTCGTAGGGAACCGTTGGAGTCCCCAGCAGAGTCGCCAGCTGTCGCTACTGCGAAAATCGGCGCCGGCTATGACAGAAGAGTCGCCACCGTGCGTTATTTATCCCACAAGAGGGAAAGGAAACGCTCAGAGTAAACCTAACGCAAAACGGGAAAGGAATGGTCATCACAACCAAATTCCTGGATTCGGGAGTCGGTTACGCAAGGGGAAGGTATTAGCACCCCTCACGTCTGTCGTACTCGACGGGATCCACGCTTGTTTTCTATCTAAGGGTGTGTTATTCTATCTACTCTACAGGTCTGGGTTAAAAAGAAAATAAAATGACTCGGCAAAGTATCGCACTTTATGCCTACGTATTCCCGTCTGGAACGAGAAATCAGAGTCAACGTAGTTCGCCTACCTACGAGAAAGGAGGGGAAGGTTGCTCGCTAGGATACGACACCCTATGCCTACATACTTTCATACAGCATGAAAGATCAGAGCAAACGTAGTTCGGGCTACGGAAGACATAAGCTTGTGTGACTGTTTTTTATTACCTTCAAAAAGGGTTTTCCTGATTAAGAGTCCAAGCGGACAAAAATGACACTTTGATGTTTGTTTTGAATCTTTTACGAAATAAGTGTTTTTTAGTCTGTTTACAACTTGTACTGCACTAAAGACTTGTGATCTGAGAGTGACTACGTCGCATGTCACCCTAAGGGTACCATACTAAGCAGTCAGATTACTGGAGAGTAACCCTCCAGCAACCTTTTCTCAAATAGCTTAAGGCTCATAGCGTACAGCACGCGTTATCCTTATTACTGTGTTTTTGAATTGTTTTGAGATGGGAAAAGAGAAAGAAGCTCTAAAAGAAACCTGGGGTTGAAAGGGGAATAAAACTAACCTAATGTTGTCATGCATGGATAAGAATCCTAATGTCTGTCATAATTCCCTCCTGCACAGAGGAAATCAGAGATCCTAGGGGATAAACAGAAAAGAAAGCAAGCAAATACAGTAAAATGCATGCAATGCAGCAATATAAGCGAGGCAAGGGAGTCCCACTCAACCTCGAACTTGGGAAAACAACAGGCAAAGTGAATCAATATTCACTTCAAACCTAGGGGCAAGCTACACAAGCCAACAAACAATACAGCTAAAACCCAAAATAAAACAGAGGAGGCAGCCCAAGCAGCAGCACCAAACTCCCACAGCAAACAGCAGCTCTGACAGCAACGGATGATTAACCAGCAAAAAGTTGACAGCAACAACCTTCATCTTCATGAATAACTCCTATCTTCAAGCTTCAATAAACTTTCATCCTTCAATAGACACCAATCTTCAACAAGCTCCCTGCTTAAGCAAGCTCAAACCCCAGCCAGTAAACAGCTTCAACCAGCTCCTGACCTCAACAAGCTCCTAGCTTCAACAAGCAAACAAAACCCTAGCTTCAACAAGCTACCTCATCTTTTCCTTTACCAAGCTTCAACAAGCACCTCCAAGGGATAATCATTCAACAAGATCAAGTTGAAATGTTAAGAAGTTCAATGACAACCAAGGGAAGTCACTGAGAACTTAGCATTATGAGAGAGACTGGCATCCTCAAAGTTCTACTCTTAAAGCATGCCCTTCATCCCTCCTAAGGAGAGATGTGACTTCTTTAAAAGTACTTTATGTCATTGGATTGAATGGAGATGAACAATAAGCTCCATGTTTGAAGAAAGAAGCAAAACTAGTCTAATGCTCTTCCTAAACCCTAGTTTTCCTAAGCTCCTGCCAAGCACTCCATAAGATGAGAAATCTTCAACTCCAAGCTCATTCAAGCTCTCCCAAAGCACCTTCAATTGGTCCTCATGATCATCCAAGCTCAAAAGCAACACCACCCTAATCTAAGGGGAACTATTGAATCAAACCAGCCAAATTAGTTAATCAGAAACACCTAGAAGTTAGTCTTAAAACTAATTCTACTTAAAATACCAAACATGATTGTAAAATCTTACAAAAATTACTAAGGGTTCCTAAACCTCTTATGAATCTCTCATACAAAAACCAGGGGGTTAACCATTCATTTGGACCTAAAACTATGCCCTAATCCTAAAAGTATCATCTTAAAACCCTAATTCTAAACCACCTAATGTTCAATGCTCAAACTAGCCTAAAATTCTCTCACAAAAATATGAGAAAATTACTATGGGTACATTCATTTCTAAGCTATCTAGCCCAAAAAGAATCAACTCAAAATTCATCACCAATCATTCACAATAAAATCAGCAAAATGGCATACCAAACAAATTGAAAATAAAACCAATTAAAATGCAAAAAATGAAAATAAAATAAAAAATGCATGAATTAAACATTTTTCAATCCTAATAAATTCTACATTTTCTAAGGAGTTAGGGAAAAAAAATCTAGCCTAAAAAGATTTATTTTTCTATTTATTATGGATTTTAGAATCAAAATGCATTAAAAATAAAAGAAAATCAAATAAATGAAATAAAAAATGCTGAAATAAACACACGCCCTTGGATCATTGACTAAGTATGCAGATCAAATGGCTTAGAGCGCATCCACATGTGGTGCTGACTGGGAGCTGACTGGCGTGCCACATCGTTTAATGAAACGATGCGTTTCAAGGATTTGGAGGCAAGGCTGAGTTTAAATCACGGCCACACGATCTGTGTACTAAGTCCATCTTGGAGACTGATCCAACGTCTCAGGCTTCATCTTCTCCAAAAGCTCAGGCGACCTGAGATATTTCCAGGCGGTGGTCCATGGTGGAAACCACCATCTTCTCCGGTGAGATGGTGGTTGCAGGTGATCAGAAAACACAAGCTAAATATCGATCTTGACCAGAATTGCACAAGGATTCCAAATCTCCAATCCAAATCACCTAAATCTCACCACATTTCTAGATTAGAAAGCAAACAAAAATTGCACTATGAATTTGATCAACACTAAATCCAAAACTAAAGCCACAGATCCCTTCCTCTTGTTGCACTGATCATTAATAGATATCCAATTCAAGTCAAAACCTCAAGATTATCCATAACCGTCTTCAAAAAGAAATGGTGTATCACACTTAATTGTCTCTAAACACTAAAATTCTCATCCAGAAACGATCTATGATCAGCCTAGGTCCTAACCACATGCAAGTTTCTACTCAATTCTTCCTAGATCATGGGGAATTTGAAGGTTTACATACCTGGAAAAATTGGATCAACAGAAGTAGCAAATGCTCAATTCAAGCTTCAAGACTCTCCAGACACGATCAGTGATACACAATGGAGCTTCTTCAACCTTTAAATTGGCTTGATTGTGCTTGCAAATCCAAAACCGATTCTGACTTGGAGCTCTTGAAACTCCACTTGCTATCTCAGTTTCTAGCACGAAATCACCACCAAAAAGAGTCTGAACTCACTCCACTCAATATATAGAAGCTTTCCATGGGCTTTTGAGCCCAGTTTGAAGCCCAATTCAGTGAATCCACAATTCTGATTTTTCTCTTGAAATTTCAACATGACAGTTGTGAAATCTTACTCCCAGCTCGTTCCAGAAGATTCTAACCAACTCCTTGTGGCTTAGTGAATGTGTTCAGATCAAAATGGAGACCTGAGTTGCATTGGTTGCTGATTTGGATGTGTGACTTGTTTTGGAAGTAACAACTTTGCAAAGCAAGTCATGAAACCAAGCCTCAATTCAAAAATGTAATATTGCCAATGTCTTTAGAATTTTATTTCTGGTCAAAAAATGTAGTCACTTGCCATGTTTAGGACCTATAACTCAAAAATCACAATTTCCCTCTTTGATTCATTTAAAATCCTTCCTTTTTTAGGCCATTTTGAATGACTTTTGATATAAGCTCATTCAATCCAACATGAATTCACTTTTGACCTAAAAACATCATTCTAAGCACATTTTATGTTGAACAATTTTTCATTTGAGGAATGGAATATGGAGATCTTGAAAATGACCTATAATCACAAATGCCCAAAATACCCCTGGATTGCCAAGATTATAACTTGAGTTCCATAAATCCCCTTGAGGACTTATAGTACTCTATGGAAAGATAAGATCAAGATCTACAACTCTTATGTTGGCCAATAATCCATTTGAAAACTCCTTGAAGGGGAAAAGTTGCTTGGAAGTCAAGTGACTTTCACAGATAAATTTCAGTGTCCTTTGGTGACCTGTAATTTGCAAAGACCATAACTTGAGTTCTACAAATCTTCTTGAAGACTTATAGTACTAAAATTAAAGGTATTGAGAAGCTCTACAAGTTTCATGTTGGCCAAGGATCCATTTGAAACTTGTATCTTGACTTATGTGGCTTGGAAGTTAGGCACTAAATAGGGGATTTTACACTGAAACCCTAATTTAGCAACTTCCCACATTCTTGATCTTTCTTTGCTTAACCTTGGCACAAAACCACACATGTATCAACATACCAATTCATGCATCCCATGACCTCAAGGTAGGCTTTGATGCTCTCCAACTACTCAATTGAATTAGGGTTGACCCAGATGAAACCCTAGTTGACTGCACCTCAACTATGGCTCTCACACTTGAATCAATGACTTGCCTCAGCTTCAATAAGGCCCTCTAGACATCCCATGAGATCCATAAACACCTCACATTCACATTCCATGTTTCTCATCCCACTGATGATTCTTAATATTCCTCAGGATAGGAGCAAAACCCACAGGTAGGCACTCAAACTTCTCAAGACTTCAAATCCCTTCTTGATGGCTTGGATGACTTTCACACTTGGATAAGACCTCTTGCTAGGATCTTCTCTTGATAGACACCCTTGATACCTTGTTGGAGGCATGCTATGCTATGATATGCCAATGATTGAACTATGTACATGATGTAACTATGCAAATGAAATGCAATGAAACATAAATCAGGCAAGAAAAGGTTGAGCAAATTTTGGGATGCAACAAATGCCACTTTTTCCTTTATGAATTCTTTACATAATAAGAGAGGGACCTTAACTTGGATATAGGATCGACAAGTGTGCCACTTACATTAGTTAGATGAAAGAAAAGTTTTTGAGTCATGACAAGAAAGGGACTCCAGCTTGGATTTGGAATCAACAAGTGTGCCACTTACATCACTTATCTAGAAAAAGTTTTGATTGTTTGATTTGAATTATAGTGATTAGAAGAAATGTCTTCCTACAGAGATGACTCAAAGTCTCGTCTGTGAGGAGATTGATTTATGTATCTTGATTGAAGCCTAAGATATGAAGCTAAAAGATTGAAAACTGACTCAACTGGGGAGTTTTATTTGTCTTGTACAAAGCCCAAGATTGAGGTTGATTGACTGGAGAAATTATTTGTGTAAAAGCCTGAGAGAAGGCTAATGACTGTTGAGGAAATTTGAAGAGACTGACTCGATACTGAGGATTTAACTGACTCTTTTTGGGGATTTTTATTTGTATCATGTATAAAGCCCATGATGAATGAGGCTAAAAGATTTTTATTTGTATCCTGTAAAAAGCCCAGGATGGTGAGGCCAAAAGACTTTATTTGTATCTTGTACAAAGCCCAGGATGGTGAGGATAAAATATTTGTTGTATAGATGGCTAAGACTTGACTTATGATTTTAAGAAGCCTAAGGGTCCTTGCATGAAGCCCAAGAGGAGGCTGTGGGGAATTGAATGAGACTTCCCAAGTCTCCTTGTATGAAGTCCAAGAGGAGGCTATCTTGCTGGGGAGATTCTTTGTATGATGTCCAAGAGGAGGCAATGATGCTTGTATAAGCCTCAAGAGGAGGCAAGGGAACTAGCTGTTTGAACTAAGTTGTGATTGAAGGATCCTATTGTTTGACCTATGTCTAAACTAAGGATGATATGAATGTCAAGAGAAGCTTAACAAAATATGAACAAACATGATTGAATATTCTCAGGTATAAACATGGATATGACGTGTTTGAATTTATGGAAGATTTTTGCATCTGTAGGGGTTTTTGAATGTTTTATTTGTATGCTTTATTCACAAAGGTGTTGGGTCTTACACTCTAAGAAGAGGCTCAAGATAGTTTAACAGTTGAATGTTTTGAGAAATTGAAGAAAGTTTTGAGGAAGAGGGGAAGGGACTTACACTCTAGTAGAGGCCCAAAGAGGTTTTGATGGTTAAAAAAAGCTGAAAAGTGATAGGTTTTACACTTTAATAGAGACCCGAAGATTTTGATGATTTGAAAGCACAGGGTTGGGACTTACACTCTAAGCAGAGGCCCATGAATTTATTGAGAGTTGATGCTAGGTTTAGGTTGAATTTGAAGTTTTGAAAGATTGAAGTTTTGAAAATAGAATGAAGATTTTGAAAATAGAAAGAGGGATGGAACTTACACTCCTAGTAGAGGCCCAAGGATTTTGATAATTTTGAAAAGTAAATGGTTGAGACTTACACTCTATTAGAGACCCAAGATTTGTTTTGAAAACACAGTGATTTTGAAAATTGAGAGGAGGGACTTATACTATAGTAGAGGCCCTAAAATGTTTATTTATGTACAAAGGGATGAGACTTACACTCTATTAGAGGCCCAAAGATTTGTAAAACTTTGAAGTTTTGACGTGTTGATTAATGTAAAAACCCTAATTTCAATTTTTAAAGATATTTTTCCAAAGAAAATCAATTAAACATGGTATTTTTATTCGATGAATTCATTAACCATGTTATGAACAATGATCAAAGTTTATTCAAAGGTGTATTATCCACATGAATATTTAAAAATAAATAGGTTTAAGAAAAATCAAAGAAAGAAAATATTTTAAAGTATTTAAAACAAATTAAAATAAAATTCTTTTAAACTAATAAAAAATATATTAAATAAATATATTTTTTTTGTAATTTTTGTGTGGATAGAAATAATAAAATATGTGAACCACATGTGTATAAAAATTCATTTGAAAATAATTAAAATTGGTTATAGAAATTAATTTTTGAAAATAATTTGAAAATATGAAAAAAAAATGAAAATATTTAAAAATTTGAAAAATGGCGCCAAGAACAGCTTCTTCTTCCTCGCGCACCACCACCATCAACAGATTTGCAAAACCTCTTCTATCTCACTCAATTCGTGATGCAATTGAACGATGTAAACATGAAAATTGCTCGCTTTTGAGCAAGGAACACATTGGTGGTGTTTAATTGCATTTATTCTAAGTGTGGGGTGAGATGATATATGATGAATAGATGAACCCTAGTTTTTGCAAAAACCATAATGGAATTATATACATGATTGATTAATGGCAATTGATTGAGGGTAAACAATCTACATACATGTATAAACATAATGGAAACTTGAAATTTACAGAATGATGCATGAATTATGAAGTTTGAAAGTTCAAGGCTTACCTCTGCAAGAATGAATCAAGTTATGTAATAGAGGTGTTACAGATGCAGGATGATAATCTGGATAACTCCCCTAGCCCTCAAGGAATATGTTGAAGTTATTGGAATGGTTTGAATCCTTCTGGATTGAGTAGCTCAAATCCATTTGATAAGTGATCAAGTGAGGTTTGGAGATGTTGATCCTGGTGTTACAAAAGCGATTAGATGGTTTGAATCACTTCTATAATGTTTATGGGAGGTGTTTGGGTCATTGATTTGGACTGAATTTCTCAGGAATAAAGAATTCAATTTCTCACTTTTGAAACTTAGAACTTTGGAATGAAAGAGGGAAATGAGAGAAAACTAGTGTGATGTTGTTTTGGTGTGATTCAAATGATCAGAAATGCCTCCTATTTATAGGAGAGCAAGTTTGTTTTGGGAGTAATAGTGTTGGATGAGGGATCACTCTATTATCCAATGGATATGGCTATGTAGCATGATTTGTATAATAAGGTACCACAAGTCTCCTCTAGCATAGCTAGGCATTGACTCTAACCAATTTTGCAGGCTTGATCCTTTATGGTTCTTGGATATGTCTTGACTGGTTTGTACTTGATTCATGCCACTTCTATGCATCACATAAATTCCAAATGCCAAAATTGAAATTCAAGGCTTTTGTAATGATGAGTTTGCACATGCTATGGATATAATTCTTGACTTATTAGGCTCTATGTTGTGATTCTTCATCATGATTATGCAGAAGGCATGTGCATTGTATCTTGAATGTTGATCTTATACGGTGACAAGGCTTGCAAAGTCACCAACTTGACAAAATCGTGTGGCATATGCAAAACTATCTTGGAAAAGTTAGTTGCATCATGTCATGTTATGAACCTTATAACTTCTTGCTCAAGTTGAATCGATGGATGTTCTTGTACTTTTTAGAAAGATGACATGATATTCTTCAACATTGACGTTCATAGTTTACATTGATTCTACTTGGATCAAGATGAAAACTGCTCCTACACACGTGAAATGCTAATCTTGAAACTTGTTAATGCAACACGCATGTTTGTCTTGAAGTTTTAAAAAGAGGTATCACGATAACTTGTGACAAAATCACTAGTCAGGGTGTAAATTTATTTTTATAAAGCCAGTACCAAATTTGAGCATAGTTCATAGGAGTCAGGAACGTTATCTCATCGAGTATGCTTTTGAAGTAAACCTTACTTCAATTAGGACTTTTGAAGGTTGTATATGGGTTTAGCTCACGATTTGTAAAACAAAGGAATAAGGGTCAAAGCATATTTGTACCCACCCATATTTGAAAGATGTTCACTCTCTTTTTGAAGATTTAAGTGTTCAATCAAGCTGATTGAAAATTATGCCCCAGGTAAAAAATAAGGGTTTTATTTGGGAAAAACAGATCCTTCAAAAGGCTTAAAGGAGTTAAAGAGGGACTAACTTCCTTATATTTCTGTTTAGGAGGTTTGAAACAATGCCTTACATCATCAGTAGGTTTTTACTCAAAAGCATACAACGAGAGATCTCGCATTTTATTTCATCATCCCCCTTCCAATTCTTCACCAAAGTGAGGAAAAAATTGGTATTATAAATCATGAAAAAACATTTTATGAGTGAATACGAATGGATTTCTTCAAGACAAACATTTTATTGTATTAACATTCAAAATAAACAAGTTCTTACATGCAAATTATTCTTTTAATCAAAGAAATAAAAGTACATATAAGCAAACATAATAAATAGTCTGATGAGCCCTTCTAAAGGATTTTCTGAAGTTTTCACATATATCAGCATAATGGTGTTCCATTCACAAATGGGCTTTCTCCTTAGAAGGTTAGCATTTCATCATTTATTATTTCTTGAACTTTCTCTTGGAAAACTTTGCACTCTTCAATTGAATGTCCCATAACTCCATCATGAAATTCACAGCTGGTGCTCAAGTTGAACCACGGTGGGCGAGACTTCATGGTTCTAGTTCTTATGGGTGTCATCAATGTTAGTTCTTGATTGACAGGTATTTTGGCAAAACTAGAAGTAATCACAAGATGTCCTACAGGATGTCGTGACATCTGTCTGTCAGGAACAACAAGTTGTTTTAGGCTCTGTAACAGATCTTTTCTCATGATGTCAAACAAGATGACTTGACACTCATGATCTAAACATTCTGTATGAATGAGTGTGTGACCATATCTTTTTGTGTAATCTAGCTTCACTGTTCTGGTACAGATTTTGTGTGGCTTTCTATAGCCAGTTCTGATACATTGATTATGGATCAGATTGGATTTGATTTGAAGATATTTTCAGAAGATTGTTTGAAGATTGGGAGATTGATTTGATTGGATCTGATTGACCAAATCAAATCTAGATGATTGTTGCTATTGATGTAGATTGGAATCTTCTCAAATCCTGCTGTTATTCTTGTCAATGCCCAAGCCCATTCTGCATTGCTATTTAAGGAGGTGAAACCCTAGCTTGAAGATCAGCGAAGCAAGGATTAAAAAGTGTGTGCATCTGTTTAAGGTTTAGGCTTCATGTGTGTTAGTTTTGTGAGCCATTCACTCATTGTTTAATGTGTGAATTGGATTAGGCTGTTAATTGTAAATTGTTCACTCAAAGCTTTTAAGCAAGAGTGTATTGTACTTGATTAAAGCTTTTAAGCAAGATCAAGTTGTGACTTTGAAGAGTGTCTTCTAAAGTCTTCTTTGTATTAAAAGTTATCACTGTTGTGATTGAGAGGGAGTGAGAGGTGTCTCTTGTCTAGTGGGTTCTAGGCAGAAATTGCATGGGTAGAGATTAAGTGAGGAGTTGTAAACTAGGAGTTTAGCTCTGAATTAATTCTACTATTAGTGGATTTTCTCCCTGGCTTGGTAGCCCCTAGATGTAGGTGTGTTTTCACCAAACTGGGTTAACAATTGTTGTGTCTCTTTTAATTGTTTTTTGTTTAACTATGTTCTTTGTTCTTGACAAACAGATATTTGTGTCGTGAACATCTCCTTCAACATCTAATATCTGATACTAGAATTTCAATTGGTATCAGAGCAAACATTCTGCTCTGGTTCTGGGTGAGATCTAGGGACTATACTTTCTGGTACCATGGACAAAGAAGGAGGATTTGTGAACATACCACCTTTTCTAGATGGGAATAATTATGACTATTGGAAACCCATAATGGTTGCTTTCTTAAAATCTATGGACAACAAAGCATGGAAAGCTGTCATAAAAGGATGGGAACATCCTGTGATTATTGATAAAGATGGAAAGGCTACATCTAATTTAAAACCTGAAGAAGAATGGACAAAGGAAGAAGATGATCTGGCTCTAGGAAACTCCAAGGCCTTGAATGCCTTGTTCAATGGAATTGATAGGAACATATTCAGGTTGGTCAACAATTGTGTTGTTGCTAAGGAAGCATGGGAGATTCTAAAGACTACTCATGAAGGCACATCCAAGGTAAAAATGTCCAGACTTAAACTCCTCACTACTAAGTTTGAAAGCCTGAAAATGAAAGATAATGAGAGCATACATGACTTTCATATGAATATTCTTGAGATTGTCAATGCTTTTAGTGCTCTTGGTGAAAGAATGTCTTAAGAAAAACTGGTAAGATAAATTATTAGATCTTTTCCCAAGAGATTTGACATGAAAGTAACTGCCATCGAGGAGGTACAAGACATCTGTAAGATGGGAGTTGATGAATTCATTGGCTCCCTGTTAACCTTTGAAGTAGGAATAGGTGACAAAGCTGACAAGAAAAAGAGTATAGCTTCTGTGTCAAACACTGAAGGAAGAGATCATGATTATTCTGATGAGGATACAAATGAAAGCCTATCAAAGGCCATGGTTCTACTGGGAAGACAATTCAACAAGGTAATAAAAATGATGAATATAAAGACAAGGGAAAATGTCAAGAACATCTCACCTAACATCAGTAGTTCCACTGATGCAGGAAGAAGAGCTAGGTCTAAAGAAAATTCCTCAAACAGCAAAGGGATGCAGTGTTATGAATGTGAAGGTTTTGGTCACATCAGATCTGAATATCCTACCTATCTTAAGAAGGAAAATAAAGGGTTAGCTGTCTCATGGACTGATGAAGACTCTGATAGTGAGATTGAAGAAGAATCTGCCAAACATGTTACTGCCTTGACTGGAAGATACTATTCTGATGAAGACTCCAGTGAAGATGAATTAACCTTTGAAGAACTAGTAGCTTCCTACAAAGAAATGTGCCTCAGAAGTGAAGAAGTCTGCCAGCAAGGTGAAAAACATAAGAAACACATTCTCAAGTTAAAGACTGAAAAGGAGAAACACCTGACAATTATCAATGGTTTGAATAATGAGATTGCTGAACAGACTGAAACTATTGCTAAATTAACAGATGAAGTTTCTCAACTGACCTCCCAACTTGACCAAATGGGAAAGTCTATTAGAATGATAAATAGTGGTACCAAAACCATGGAAGAAATCATTCAAACTGGAAAAAGAACTGGAGACAAGACATGGTTAGGATTTCATGAAGACAATAACTCTGCCCAACCCTACAAACCTTCTGGATCAAGTTAGATGGTGTTCCAGCAGATGTCTTAATATCACTGCAGAAAACAGACCAATCAACCTAGAAAGTTTCAAAGATGGAGATGTCATCATTGTGGTCACATAAAGTCCTTTTGTTTCAAACTGCATGGATATCCAAACTCTACTACTCAGACTAGACCTAATCACAACACCCTCCTCTCCAAGAAGCAATGGGTTTCCAAGACTCCTGTTACTAAACAATGGATACCCAAGACTCCTATTACTTGCTTCATAGCTCATATTTTCCCGAAAGCCTCTACTAGGGAAATTGGTACTTTGACAATGGGTGCTCAAAACACATGACAAGGATCAGAAACATGCTGATGGACATCAAACCTCACTCAACCAACTATGTGACCTTTGGAGATGAAGCCAAGGGGGAAATCAAGGGAGTTTGCAAACTAAACTGCTCAGGAACACCAGACCTTGACAATGTGCTGTTAGTCAAAGGGCTAACTACCAATCTGATAAGCATAAGTCAATTGTGTGATCAAGGTCTAAATGTCAACTTTACTCAACTTGAGTGTTTGGTTACTAATAAAAGGGGAGAACTGATAATGAAGGGAGTCAGATCCCAAGACAACTGTTACAAATGGGCTTCTCAGGACTCTAAATGTACTCTTGCCAAAGGGGATGAAAAAGGAAGGTGGCACCAGAAATTTGGGCACTTACATATAAAAGGAATGGAGAAGACCACATCTATGGAAGCTGTCAAAGGTATACCTCAGCCAAATATTAAAGAAAGAAAAATCTGTGATGAATGCCACATAGGAAAGAAAGCAAGGATGTTACATCAGAAGACTCAACATCTCACTACTTCTAAGGTACTAGAACCTCTTCACATAGACTTAATGAGACCTGTGCAGGTGGAAAGTTTTGGTGGAAAGAAATATGCTTATGTTGTTAATGCCCTACAAGAAGAGGTTGGAGAATTCATGAAAACTGTGAAGTATAGAAACAGGACTAAAGCAGAATACATAGCTGCTGGGAGTAGGAACTCACACCTTGAATGGATGAAGCAGATACTCACAGAGTATAATGTCACACAAGATGTCATGAAATTATATCGTTCCTACTCAACATAACAGAACTAAGTATATTGATACTAAAAGGAAAGTCCTTACTCTTGAACCTGTCACGACAGAAAATCAACAGGCCAATATTTTTTCCTTGAATGCAAATCAGGTTGAAACTTTAAAAGGAAAATTAGGGATTTGTACTTATAAGGATTTATAGCAATTACTGCAAAAAGGGATCTCTGCTTTTAAAAGATGTTTGTTTCTTAAAATAGAGATGTTCCAACATCCCTCTTTATTACATAACATTCCCTTGTCTACTCGCGCACGATATCCCACTCAAATATTTCCCTCCAACTACCTCTTCAACTCTCATGCCTCCACTACTCCTCAGACTATCTTCCTCTCTCTGCGTATCCTACCCTTTGCAACCTACTTCCAACCCTCTCAAAACTTCTTCTCTCACAGAAACATCAAAATGTCTCCCAAATGTGATGCTGCCTCCACTAAGACTTCCCACACTGATGCTCATCCCATGAGCATCTCTTTTGATGATGTTCTTGATGTTACTCCACCCAATGTGGTTCTTGGTGATGCAAGTGAGGCTCCTAAGACTGCACCTTCACATGCAAACGAGACCTAACAACCCTCTAAAGGTAAAACCTCTGATTCTTCCACTGACAACATTGATAGAATGAAAAACAAGGAAGGCTCTGCCTATATGGACAAATCCATTAGGGAACTTGTCACCAAGATTCTCTATGGAGGTCATAATGTGCAAGGTATCTCCACCTCATTGTCTCGTGTTGATCCTTCCCCTAGCTCTGATGAGAACCCTGAAAAAAAATGTTGATATTCCCTCTCCTGTTAACAACCCTAACACTGAGAACTTAGAAAAACATGCCAGTTCTGTGATGCATGCTAAGGGTAATGATGCTGACCAAAATGATGATGAAGCCAAAGATGCTGGTAGAAATGATGACATGAATGATGTTCCTGACAATATTATAGATGTTGAAGATGTGCCATCAGATGATGAACTCATCAAAAATGTTGCCCCTGGGATTTCCAAGAGGCTAGTGACTAGGAAAGGAAAAGTTGTGCTTGAGGAATCCCCTTCCAAAAGCCAAAAGAAGAGAACTCATGTTGGACCCCCCAAGACATGGAGCAAGGTCTCTATTGCCTCCAAGAAAAGAAAGGTAACTGTTGAGAACACTGAATCTGATGAAGATGTTGTAAAAGACGTTCCTGACATAACCTATGTGAAGAAATCCACTGCCAAGAAAACCTCTAGACCAATGCCTGCTGCTCCTCTGGACAATATTTCTTTTCATTCCATTAGTAGTGTGACCAAGTGGAGATATGTGTATCAAAGAAGTATTTCTCTGGAAAGGGAGCTGAGAACAGATGCTCTAGAAATCAAGGAAGTAATGGACTTAATCAATGAGGCTGGATTGCTCAAAACAGTCACTGGCTTCTCTAAATGTTAGGAAGGACTAGTAAAGGAATTCATTATGAACATCCGTGATTCCATTACCGACAGGAACAACAAAGAATATATGAAGGTTTTTGTTAGAGGGAAGTGTGTGAAGTTCTCTTCAGCTGTGATCAACAGATATTTGGGACGAGCAAATGATGGTGTTGTACCCCAAAATTTGACCAACCATTTTCTTGTACTTGGCTTGTGTTTCATTTCATTTTTGCATTTCTGCATATCATAGCATTTGTTCTTGAGGCATGGGATCAAGGTATTTTTGTGGCTCAGGGTTCTCTTTTAGTGCAAGAGTCTAAACAGCGAGCATCAGGGGGTCCGGCATTTATTTTGCCCAGTGATCGAGTGGTCGATTTTATTTTATTCAACAGGATCATTTCCAGCTCAGGAGATAACACCCAGGCTGCCTCAGGCATTCTCACAATTATGATATTCAAGGGCAAGTTTCAGAGGCTTAATAGGGCTCAAAACGGGTGAAAACGGGCAAATGTGCAAGTTTCCCTCCAAATGGTGCTATTTTTGAAAATTTGTGAGTGGTTAGCCGATTAACCTGTTAGACTATGGCACGAATCTAGAAGGGGGGGGGGTTGAATATATCCCCAATTAAAATTTGAGTCGGCGCTACCAATTAAAAATTGGTTTTGAAAAATTGTTTTAAGTGCGGAAGCGGCCGAGGAAAATATAGTCTAAAACGAACGGTTATTGGAAAACCGGATATGCGTAAGCCTTTGGATTAATGACAATATGGAAAAATAGAATCACAACACTAATCACACTTATCAATGATCTAATTCAGTTGTTAGGATTCCTAGTTCCAATGATTCAAAGAGCAAACCAAAACTAGATACACAAGTAAGATAATTTTGGTTTAGGCAATTTGTCAAACACTTGGTGTGCAAAACACTCCAAGTGATATTTATGTTGAGTAAGTGATTCCAACTAGCCTAGTACAATGTCTTATTGTACTTTGGAGTCAAAAACAGAGTTTTAACCTCTTACTCAATTTATATCACAGTTTGACAATAGTGCTTATACAAAAATCACTTATTTTTGAGCTATAACATAAATGCTGAAAAATAGAGAAGACAAGTATTTGGTGAGGCAGTTCCCCCGTCGTCCTCGCTTCGGGGTACGTCTGCCCTCAATTCTAAAACTAGAATTGGGATAGATTTTATAGATATCACATGTTGAATGTAACATTTTATACAAGGATTGAGTAACAAATATACAACAGAAATCTCAATATGTTGAAAGTTGCTTTCACTCCTTGCCCCTTGATTCAAGATGAATCAAGTCCTCCGATTGTTGTTGATGGACCTCCGATTCCAGCCACCTTATTAAATAACCCGTTGTTGTTCAAACCTCCGGCTCCGGCTGATCTCAACAGCAACAAATCGAACCCGAGATCTTCCCTTCAATATCACTGAATCCGCTACTAGACTTGTGAAGAACACCTCTTCACAATCACCTTCGCTCAGTTGACCCTTGATGAAGAATCTCGTCCAAAAACCCCCAAAATTCAAACCAATCTTGGAGGGTAAAACCCTAACGATTTTATTTAAGAAAGAACCTGTCGCAAGCTTCAACCCGAACTAGATTACCCAATCTAAGCTTCGAACCTTATCACCTTTAATCACTCACAATGCACTTCAAAAATGGCTGTGTGTAATTGATGTGTTGTGAGATGTTGAAGATGAAGATGATGAATCTTGGACACCTATTTCACTCTTTCTTATTCTTGAACACATGAATAAAATATTATCAAATGTTAATCTGACATAAGTGGTTAAACAAGTATATATAGTACCAACCCAGTTAAAGACATAACAATATTTCAAATAGTAGAAGGAAACATTTAAAAACAGGATTTCCGCGCGAATGGTCGACCCCAGCAGGTCTGTGCGTCGACACATGGCCTGTGTTTCTGGAAATCTGGAAAATGTATCAATATGCGTCGACCATACAGTTGGCGTGCGCTGACCCGTTGACAAATATTTCCTTCATGCGCCGACCCTATGGTCGACTCATGCCTTTATGCGCTGACCCGTTGGAAAATATTTCCTTCATGCGCCGACCCTATGGTCGACTCATTGCCTTCATGCACTGACCAGTGGGAAAATGCTCTCATGCATGCGCCGACCCTATGGTCGACTCATGCCCTGCAAATCTGCAAAAATCAATCTTTTTGTGGTTTTTCATGCCTCTGGTCATGATTGCATTTTAACTACACATAGTATATTTATTACAACAGTTTTAAGACAAGTATAAAAGGATATGGTAGGTGATACGTTGCATCTGTTTAGTAGATTTGGAGTTTATAATTTCCAATCTATCCAAGGCTGTAATTTTTCATCATCGAAACCTGTATTGAACAATGTCTTGCAGACTTGTGTGATGTGTGGCGATTTGCCTCCACATTCTCCCCCTTTTTGATGACGACAACCTGTATACAACCAAAACAACCAATATGCAATGTATACACAAGCTCCCCCTTTCTTTTGTAATATAAGGCTGCAGAACAAACAACCATCAACTGTTGTTAATCATCAACTGTTGTGAATATCCTGACTTGGCTTTGGTGATTGCTTGCTACATGTTCTTCTCCCCCTTTGACAACATCAAAAAGAGAAGAAGAACGCATCAATTAACAGAAAACATACAATAGGTGATAGTTAATTACCAAACTTCACACATAAGAATGATAATGAACAAAAGTAACTTGAATTAATAGATAATTAAGAAAACATGCAAATAGGTGAATATTCAGGCAAACATAACACGGAAAAATGGAAAGTACACAGAAGAAACAAATATGCAACTATGTAACTAATATCCCCGACCCCGACCTCGGCCCCTCCCCCGGTATGCAGTATCGGGATTGCGGTAAGGATCCGAGAAGTCCACAAACGCTTCTACGGACATGTTGAGGTGATGAAGACAGTCAGTGATTTCCAGGTCTTTCCTTTCATGCGATGCAACAAGAGCTTCAAGACGGGCGTCCATCCGAGTCGAAAATGAATTTAACCTTTCATTTTGAGTACGAAGCTCAGCTCTGATCTGCTCCATTTGCGTATCTTGACTCCTCATGAAGGTTTGTTGATCTAACTGCATAGACTGCAGCATATTAATTACTTCAGAGTTGTTCGATGGTGGAGGAGGTGATGAGTGATGGGAAGGTTGATAGTTTTGAGGATAGCCGTGATATGGGTCATAGAATCTACCCAGGGTAGTCCAGCCTGTGTATTGCCATTCACCCCATCCCTGATTTATGTAACCTTCTTCTTGTTCTTCAGATGGAGCTGAATGCTGGAGCCAATCGGTATTTGGAGACGCATGTTGAACTGGCGATTAATGATAGTCTTGCGTCTCACATACAGGTTCTTGTACCTCTGCAGCTGTATTTTCTTCATCATCGTCCTGTTCACCTTGTTCTTCACTTTCCTCTTCAGAGTTGTCATCGGAACTGTCACGAGTCACCCGAGGAATATTGGCTCGACGGACAAATCTGTATGATTGTCGTTCATCACACCAAAAATACCCCATCATGGCAAGGGTTTTGGTGCTAAATTCTTTGTCAGAGGGGACTGAAACACAAGGAAATGTTGGGTATACAACATTTGTTGCGGCAAGAATTTCTGAAATAAATGACCCATAGGCTAGAGCAGTGCCTCTACCTGAGTCTCTCAGAGCAAAAATCCTGCTTGCAATATAGTATGGCCAGTTTATTTTGATCATATGTTTCAATATATAGATGAGATGTACCTCAGCTTGTTCGACACGGGACAATCCACCTTTTTTCGGTCGTAGGATGCAAGCGACAATCCACTGAAGGATGCGCTCCCCTGTTAGGAGTTTCCCGGTTATGACCGTTCTAGGAAAGGAATCATTGTTGACAATGGCATCTGGATAGGGTCTTTTGAGCATGTCATTCAGAGCGCTCTTAAACTCATACCCTGGCACCGTACGAGAGTTCGTTACCTCATGATGAGGTGGTGCATCAGCATCGACAGTCAAATCAAAATACTTGTTCCAGACTTCAAAATTTATGTTTACCAGTTTATTGCCGACAGATGTGTGGAAATATTGACCTTGAAAGTTATCACGCAGACTTGTGTAGAACACCCGGACTAAATCCTCACTATACTTTGTGTTACACTCCAGAAAATTGAAGAACCCCTGAACCTCCAGCAGAGACAGAATTTGGGTAAGATGCAAGCGCTCCGCCGTTGCCTGGTAGAAGGCATGTTGTGGAACGATTGCTCTTTTGCTGAGATTCTTGTTGAAGTTTTCAACAGCAGGTGGATGAACTAGGGAGACAACGGTAATGGGGACTGAAGCGGATGATGATGAGGCCCTTGATCTCTTACCTGTATTTTTGCGAAATAGAGAAGCCATTGATGATGATTTCTGGAGATTTTGTAGAGATGAACTTTAATGGTTTTGAAGAGAGTAGTTGAGGATGATTTTGGAGAAGATGATGACAATTCCCTTTAATAGAGAGAGGTTTAGGGTTTTTGGTAAGAGGGAGGAGACAAGAGGACACAATAGATGCCTAGATGCAATTTACAAGACAAATGTGTCGCTACTGCGAAAATCGGCGCCGGCTGACAGAAGAGTCGCCACCGTGCGTTATTTATCCCAACGGAGGGAAAGGAAACGCTCGAAGTAAACCTCGCAAAAAACGGGAAAAGGTATGGTCATCGCAACCAAAACCTGGGTTCGGGAGTCGGTTACGCAAGGGGAAGGTATTAGCACCCCTCACGTCCATCGTACTCGATGGGATCCACGCTTGGTGTTTATAAGGAAAAGGGTGTGTTTATTTATCTACGCTAATGGTCAGTCTGAAAAGAAAAGAAAAGGACAGGACTCGACAGAACATACGGTGTTCTGGGCCTACGTACTCCCTCGTGCAATGGGAAAGTCAGAGTCAACGTAGTTCGACTACCTACGTCTAGACGGGGGGGAGGTTGCTCGCCAGGACATCGCATCCTGTGCCTACGTACTTCCACACGGTATAAAAGATCAGAGCAAACGTAGTTCGACTAACTACGGCTAATCTGGGGTTTCTCACACAGCAGTGAGAAATTAAACTGGTTTTAAGGGTTCGGGACCCTATGGGAAAAACTACAGTTTGGTCTCAAATGCCCTCGGGCGAGAGAAAAGGGTAACGTCAGTCGTCAGCGGGGAAGTCTCGATCGCACAGCATCGAGAGAACAAAAGGTTAGTTGTTAGTGTGCTCGCTAGGATATCGTATCCTATGCCTACATATTCTCGTCTGGTACGAGAAATCAGAGCAGCTGTAGTTCGGCTAACTACGACACAAGCTATTCAAGTGTTTCTATTGTTTTGAGAAAGGAAAGAGACACCCTAAAACTATGGTTGAAAAGGGGAATCTACCTACTGCTATCATGCCTGGTTGACCCACCTAATGTCTATCATAACCCCTCCGCAGCGGAGAAGTTAGAGCTCCTAAGGGATCATGGCAACAGGGTTAAACAACAAACAGGAATCAACTGCAAAGTAAAGAAATACTGGAAATATGCATGAATGCAACACCCAAACAAACAAGGCACAGAGGCCACAAACCACAGAGGTAAGGGAGCTCAGCTCTACCAAATACCAGCAAGCAAAGCCACTCAATAACAAACAAGCAGAAGGAGGCCCACCTCAACTTCTCATGCACACAAATCCTACTTCTAATATGCACCTACCTCAGAAATATCTAGATGAACCCCTAAGTCTAATGCAGCACAACACCACACAAGTCAAACAACACAAAGAGAAGGCGAACCAGCCTGACAAACTCCTATCCAACGAGCAAGACCCCTAAACAAAACCCTAATCAAACCCCTGAGCAAAGCCCTATGCAAAACCCTAATCAAATCTCTAAGCAAAAACCCTAAGCAGAACCCTAATCAAATCTCTAAGCAAAAACCCTAAGCAGAACCCTAATCAAATCTCTAAGCAAAAACCCTACACAAGAGAAATCAATCCAGTCTTCAAGCTTCAAAACAAGCTTACCAAAGAAAGGGAGCTAAGTAGGCAGACTCATGGTGCCTTCCTCAGGAAAGTACCAGGAGGCTCCTACTTAGGAATCATATCCCATGCGGCTCAACAACTGTGATTGGTTTACATTCCTCCTCAGGAGAAACTAAACTCACATGAAGGCTCCAACATCATTGGATACTTGAGAAATCCTACATGAACTAAGGGAACTAAGTGAACAAACCCATAGTGCCTTCCTCAGGAAAGTACTAGGGGGCTTCCACTTAGGAATCATATCCCATGTGGCTCAACAACTGTGATCGGTTTACATTCCTCCTTGGGAGAAACTAAACTCACATGAAGGCTCCAACACCATTGGATACTTGAGAAAGCCTACATGAACTAAGGGAACTAAGTGAACAGACCCATAGTGCCTTCCTCAGGAAAGTACTAGGGGGCTTCCACTTAGGAATCATATCCCATGTGGCTCAACAACTGTGATTGGTTTACATTCCTCCTCAGGAGAAACTAAACTCACATGAAGGCTCCAACATCATTGGATACTTGAGAAATCCTACATGAACTAAGGGAACTAAGTGAACAGACCCATAGTGCCTTCCTCAGGAAAGTACTAGGGGGCTTCCACTTAGGAATCATATCCCATGTGGCTCAACAACTGTGATCGGTTTACATTCCTCCTTGGGAGAAACTAAACTCACATGAAGGCTCCAACACCATTGGATACTTGAGAAAGCCTACATGAACTAAGGGAACTAAGTGAACAGACCCATAGTGCTCTCCTCAGGAAAGTACTAGGGGGCTTCCACTTAGGAATCATATCCCAGGTGGCTCAACAACTGTGATCAGTTTACATTCCTCCTTAGGAGAAACTAAACTCACATGAAGGCTCCAACATCATTGGATACTTGAGAAAGAGATGAGAAGAAAGAATGAAAGACATCCATAGTGTCTTCCTCAGGAAAGTACCATAAATTTCCCTCAAACTTCAGGATCTCAAACCTCACAAACAGAGAGCAAGCTCCTAGACTAGGTCCTCAATCTATGCATCCTTGCAAGCTCCATCAAGACTTCATCCAGCCTCCACCTTCAAGAAGAAACCACAGGCCCTCAAACCACAAGAAACTATCTCTGAAGTTCAACCACAGTTGAACTTCAAAGTCAGAAGCCCTCAGGACCTCTCCTATTCTCAAGCTCAAGAAAAAATAACAGAACACCCTATAAAAATCTACCAAAAATCTAGGGGAAACCTACATGCCTCTATGATCCCAAGATCAAATCTCAAAGCCTAAGTCAACTTCTAAGGCTACTAAACAATCCCTAACATGTGAATGGTCAAGGGTTAACCAGCAAGTTATGGGGTCTCTATTCTCTAACCCTAAAACAATATCAATCAATCTCTAAAAAATCCACAAAAATTCTATCGGGAGCATGCATCAGTCTAGTATAACATACTAAAAAACTAAAGCAAAAATCAATACCAAATGAGAGAAATAAAATCAGCAAGGCAGACACGCCACAAACCAATTATTCAATATCAATTAAAATACAAAAATGCAAACAAAAATGAAAATGCATGATCAAATTAATATTTTTGCACTATAAAATCCTAAATTGAATTATGAACATATAGAAAAAATAAGGGAATTAATTGGCACTCCTATTATTTTTTATGAATTTTTCCCTAACAGGATACAAAACAAAGAAATAACAAAGAAAATAAAAAAGAAATAAAACAGGGGGGGGTGCATTAGCAACACGCATCAGTCATTTATCCAATTGGGCTTACGCTAGGGGGTGCGCTTAGCAGTCAAGGCCTAAGCCCAGACCAAACTCTCATTATTCCTCTCACGCAGGGGGGGATGACGAGCAAACGGGGGGTGAGCTTCAGCAAACTCACACTTGGGCTTAACCCAGCCCAAACCCTAATCCAAGTTATCAATTAACAAAACTACCTTCTTCCCCCAAAATCCTCATTCACTGTTCACCATCCTAACCCTAACATGCCGCTCCCCCCAACCTCTCTCCTCTCTGAAACTCCTCTCCAGAATCCTCAAACACACTCACTCAGATCAATCTCCAAAAATTAACACTAAACCTCAAATCTTAAAACGAGAAACCCTAAATCAATGAATGAACATCAATGGAGGTGGTGAAAAGGGAACGAACCTGGAGTGAAGTAACTGAGACGATGAAGTTTCTGGAATTTCTTGAAGGTTCGCTTGAAGATCAACAATTTTTCTGGGAAAAACTGAAGAAGATGAAGATCTTAGAAGCTTCTGAAAAAGTAACGCGTGTTGATGATAAGTTGGAGGGATGTTCTTGAGACGCGGTTGAAGAACAACTTGTTGCGGTGGAAATAGGATATCAAACTATTAATTAGTTTGAATCGCAATTCAATTCACAACCGCTCTTTGATTTATCCGAAGGAAAAGGTCAAAAGAGGGAAAATCTATTTTTGCATCGTAAACACAATGCGGGGAAAGATCTAGGGTTCGGGGGTTGGTTAAATTTAGGGAAGGTATTAGCACCCTAAACTTCTGTAGTACTCTACAGGAACCTTTTGTTCAAATGTTTACTATTTTGCTTTATTTATTTGCTTAAGGTATATGTACAAAGGGATTAAAAGTGAGAAAAGAGACCTAAGGGGTTAATTCTAAGTTTACTCGGCAAGACATCGCATCTTGTGCCTACGTATCCTTACGGGAGTGGAATCAGAGTAATCGTAGTTCCCCTCAATAGGGAGGTTAGAAACTTCTTGACTGTGGTCAAGGTCTCAAGGGGAATAAACGCATCTTAAGGACACGCTTACGTGGAGTGTAGAAACTTCAAATCTCTACGTTGAATTGTTAAGTTGTAATTAGGGTTAAATTAGGGATTCCACGGCGGGAAACCCTAAAATGAGCGCGGCGGCTCTTTGACCTAATGCTAAGGGTAAAATTGTAATTTTGCCTGCGGCGAGGCATTTGTGAAAATTAGGGTTTGATCCATTAAAGGGGTAAGGCTATTGACTCGGCGGCCAAAAGGCTGGACCTAATCCTTCGGAAGGATAAAACTGTAAAAAATGTGAAAATATGACAAATCATTATATGGAGGAATAATTAAGGTACAGAAATAAGAAAAGTAATAAAGGCAGAGGGTATAAAGAAACAAAGAAACATTTCTGAAAACATGAAGAATATGAAAATATGTAATAACACTTAGAATGAAGTGAGGGAGGAAAATAGTGTGGGGCTGTGGCCACCACAAGCACATCTCAACCTCAAGCATGCAAATGAAATGCAGGAATAAAGAAAATAAAAGGTACACAAAATGACACGGCAAAGGAGTTCCTTACGAAAAGGTTTTAATTTTTTAATATTTTAATTATGTATATAAAAAAAGGTTTTAATTTTAAAATGGAATTACTTAGTTAAAAAAATTTAAGTTTAAATTATAAAAAAAATGTTAAGTTTAAATTATATATAAAAAAAATGTTTATGGGAACAAAAAGGTTTTTTTTTAGAAAAAAATGTTTACGGGAACAAAAAAAAGGTTTTTTTTGGGAAAAAATGTTTACGGGAACAAAAAAAAAGTTTTTTTTGGGAAAAAATGTTTACGGGAACAAAAAAAAGGTTTTTTTTTTTGGGAAAAAATATTTACGGGAACAAAAAAGGTTTTTTTTTGGGAAAAAATGTTTTAGTTTTAATAAAAAAGGTTTTGATTTTGAAAAAGGTTTTGATAAAAAAAAAATAACAATAGAATTGCAAATGCAAACAGACAATTAATGGACATGCAAACAATCCTATACGACACAATCATGGTTCATACAGATCAAAATCTACGGATCTAAACAACAATGAAGGTTAACATGGCAAGGATGCAAATAAATATGAAAAATGCAAAGGATTTAGTAATTTAACGGACCTAAACACATTAACATGGCAAAATATGCACATAAACATGAAAAGGCAAAAGGTTTAGTAATTTAACCTACGAAGCGGAGGTTTGCTTCGGTAAATGTGAAAAAGGTTTGAATAAGGGAACACTGGAGAGCTCCAATCCTTCTTAAGAGTTGTGGGAACGACCGCCTTTCTCCTCTGGGGATCTCCTTTGTTTCTCCCTCTTTCTCCTCTTTTCTGAAGAAAACCTTCTGACCCCCTTTTCAACAAAGCAACACATGTATATATAGGGAACAAATTAGGGTTAACACCAAATTGTCAATAATGTCCCTAAAGCCCATTTTAAAGCCCAAACTAAATAATTAGTTAAGAGAAAAAATAAAATTAAAATAATTAAAATAAACTAAAAATAAAACTAATAATCCTATTGATTCCTAAAATCAAAAATATTATAAAAAGAACAAAATTTTTTTCAATATATTTTATTTTATGATTTTTTTTTGGATATTTTTATGAATAATTTAGAAAAAAGTGAAAAAAATAATATTTTAAAAAATGATTTAATTAAAATACGAAAATAATAATTAAATAATAATAAAAAACTATTTTTGTTATTTTTTTAATGAAAGATAGAAAAATTTAGAGTAAAAATAATAAAGAACAAAAAAAGTGACAAAGGTGAGATTTAATTTTTAAAATAGTTAGAAAAAAAAAGATTTAATTTTAAAAAAGAATTTAGAGGAAAAAAAGATTTAATTTTAAAAAGAAGTTAGAGAAAAAAAGATTTAATTTTAAAAAAGTTAGAAAAAAAAAATTTAGTTTTAAAAAGGTTAGAAAAAAATATTTAATTTTAAAAAAGTTAGAAAAAAAGATTTAATTTTAAAAAGTTAGAAAAAAAAGATTTAAAGTTAGAAAACAAGATTTAGCTTTAAAAATAGTTAGAAAAAAAGATTTAATTTTAAAAAAGATAGAAAAAGATTTAACTTTAAAGAGGAGTTAGAAAAAGATTTAAAAAAAGTTAGAAAAAAGATTTAATTTTAAAAAGAAGTTAGATTTTTATTTTTTAAAAAAAATATTAGAATTTGATTAAAAAATGTGTTAGAAATTAATTTAAAAAAAGGTTATAAAAAATTTACTCTTGAAGAAAAGAAAAAAAAAGTTAAATTTTAATCTAAATCCTAAAAGTTAGTAAGAAGAGCTTTAAATAAATAAACTAAATAGAAAAAAAAAGTTAATAAAAAATATTAGTAAAGTTATAAAAAAAAATTTAATTAAATTATTATTAGTTAAAAAAACAAGATCTAAAAAAAAGGTTAATTTATTAGGTTAATAAGAATTTAAAATAAAAATAAAAAAGAAAGGGTAAAATTTGGGGTATTACAGTTGCCCCTATTTAAATGGCTACACCGGACGATTTGAGTGACAGAGACTCGTGGAATCGTGGTGGAGAGATTTAAATATAGATAACCGAAAATTTTGCCCTTATATGCGACGATATGCAATGCTATGGACAAAACTGGAACGACTTAATGCAGATGATGCCATGACTATGATATGATGCGTATGCTGGAATAATGAATGCGAAAATGCTGACGAAACATGACGACACCGAGACAGACGCCACGAGAAGAAACACACTGGGGAAAATGACGCGCTGAGACACAGTACATCACTGGGGAATTCTAAAAATGATAGTCAACTGGTGCGAATGACCAATTGTCACTTTTAGAAAAGGAACGAGATCCTCGAATGGAGATGGTACCTATGAGACGGCCTCCACTGGGGAATCTAAAAATAAAACTGGATCACGTACGATTGTAAGATCGATTACAGAATGCTGGAGCATTGAGCAAGGAATAACATCCAAGCTTCTGTAAACTACCCCTCGTGACAGGATCAAACGGACTTTTCGGAACTCCGTAGCAAATATACAAGGTAAATACCGACTGTATGCCAAAATAAATGGACTTTGATGGGAATTGCCCTGATAAGCTTCTCGAGGGAGAACTGTCACTTATCGTTGGAAGGGACTTATGTGCAAAGAATGAATAAGCACTCAAATAAAGAGGCTGCTGCTTATCTGATAAATAAATCTTCTCGCATTTAAGGTCGGCGCCTGGAATACGATTCTGATTCTTCTCTTACTGAAGGATGCTTCAAGATTATGTTCTCCTGAACATGAAAAGGGTAAACTAAACTTCCTCATACTTCAGGATCGTGCTCTCCTGAATATGAAACTGGATGACTGAATATACTCATATTTCAGAATCGTGCTCTCCTGAATATGAAACTGGATGACTGAATTTACTCATATTTCAGAATCGTGCTCTCCTGAATATGATTTGGTTGTAAATGAATTTTTCCATACTTCAGAATCGTGCTCTCCTGAATATGAAAAGGGCTAACTGAACTTCCTCATACTTCAGAATCATGCTCTCCTGAATATGATTCCGCTCCTTCTTTTACTAAAGGGTAAATGAACTTCTTCATAATTCAGAATCGTGCTCTCCTGAATATGATTTCGCTCAAACCTTCCCGTAACTCAAGATCGTGCTCTCCTGAATACGATTTGGTTCAAAACTCAAGACGGCAGGTAAATGGAAGCCCAACTGCTCCATGGAGATGGCCATTTGCTGCGAGTCATAACGAAGATAGGATCGGTTTCTTAGGTGAGAAATGTTGTATACCGACGTTGTAAGATGTAAAGTGTTGTGAAGTGTTGTAACATGTAGGATTGTAAAGTGTTGTACTGATAGATTTTCCAGGCGTGAACTGGCGTGTATCTGTAAAGGATTGTAGTTGATTTTCTTGAAAGATAGTGCAAAAAAAATGCACGTCCGGGTACAGTGATAACCTTCTTGGGCGAGATAGTCGCGTATCTGTCATGGTATGGTGAAAACCTTTAGATGGTGCAAAATAAATGCACGTCCGGTTGGGATTGACGACCGACAAGACTGAGGTTCAATCTAGGATCGAGCTAGAAAGAAAACTGGTAATCAAGACTCCATCGAGGGAATGATCTCGAAGGGTAGATATCTTATCCTGGCGAGGAAAGATAGCTGAAGTAACCGTCATCCACGAGGATCGAGCTCCGTAGGGAAACTGGAAACAAGTAAATATTTTATGCTTAGGGCTGACAATCTATTTGGAGAGAATGGACGAACCCAGTTATTCGGCGGTAACAACCAAATGATGGTGAAACACAATGAACCTGTGAATGCTAATGCATATGTTAATGTGAATATGTTAATATGAATGTATGTTAATGTCTATGTATGTGAATATGCAGGATGTTATGAAATGAGTATGTAATGAGTATGTAATGAATATGTAATGAATATGTAATGAATATGTAATGAAATAGGCATGTGATGCTTATGCCCTTGCGTATGCTGACGAAACAGACTAGAGACGGGACGAGAGATGAAATAAACATCTCGACGGAAATACCCTGCGTTCTCTGCAACCAATACGTCAATCATGGGAGGGAATGGTAGGATCAAATCTGGTTTCAAATGTTCTGAATTCTCTGGGGAGAAAGTGAATCTGCTTGGGTGTACAGTATCACGTCTTCACATGGGGAGAAGAAAACCTGAGGGACACTTTTGAGTTACCCAAGAAAAAGTTGTCAGCTTATAGTCTCTCTGGGGACTGTGATGAGGCAATAGTTTAGGAGCCTGTTGCAACACTGAGATTTACTGGGGAGTGAAGGCCGCTGTGAGTAAAATCCCTCGGGTGCACGAAGAAAACATGGTTTTGATCTTGAAGGACCTTGTAGTAGTCGCCATTTGTTTTCCTTTAAAACACGGTGCCCCAGGATACTTGTGTTGTGAGGTATGGTCATCTCAAGAGGATTTTATAGAGAACACCGAGTCCGGTTGCCCCATTGTTCTCAAACTCTTTGAGAGATTTGTCAGGTCTCGACGTAACTGGCACAAATTAATCGTGTTACGACGAAATCTTTGGGAAATAGCTCTTTAAGAATGTCAGACTCGCGTTGGTAAGCGAACTGGGAAACTGCCTGCCCCTGTTTAGCAGGATCATCAAGTTCCACGGGTTATGTCCATATGTAAATCTCTAAGATATCAAGCAAAGTCGTCATGCCTGAAATGCCTATCCTGAGCTTGTCAATGTACACATATATTTGTCTTGAATTTTTGTTTTGAAAAAGATATCGCGATAACTTGTGACCGAAATCACTAGTCAGGATATAAGTTTAAATTATAATGCCAACCTGAATTGTTTTCTGAGCATAGCTCGTAGGAGTCAGGAAACGTGATTTTGTCAAGTATGCTTTCAACCGAAGTCCTACTTCAATTAGGTCTTTTAAAGGTTGTATCGTGGCTTAGTTCACGGTTTAAGAAACAAAAGGATAAAGGCTCAAAGTTATATTTGTACCCACCCATTCTTCGTGATGTTCTCCAATCCTAATTCAGTTAACCGGATACGAACGCTCATATCTCAAGCGGATTTGCTATGGTTGAGAACTTATCAAGGCTTTGGACATGGCAGTCGCTCACCTATTACACGATCTTGTTCTTTACTAGGGGTTCTAAAAACTACTGGTTTGTTGTTCTTATTCCCTAACTTTTGCCTGGACAACGTCTTTTGATTTGACTTTGGAGTCCAGCGGGATGCCCCAGTTTTGCCTAAGTCTCCTTCATAGGTTTTGACTTAACGGGCTTTTATTATTTTTTTGAATATTCTTTTATGCACAAGTCGTGTAAATCTTTCGAAAGGCTCGTGACTGCCCCACTCCTTAGGTAACCGAGGGATAGCCATTGTATTGGACTTCTTAAGATGCTAAGGATAAATTCTCGAAGGTTGGCTCTTCCTTTTTAAGAGTCTAAGCGCTCGATCGGTTTAACTGAAACCTACCCTGCCCCAGGTTAGGATGAAGGTTCTTAAAAAGAAAGAAAAAACTCCTACTTCAAGGCTCAAAGAGGTTAACGAGGGATTAACATCCTTATATCTCCAGTGTTTGGGATTTGAAACAATGCCTTACATCATCAGCGGGCTTTAATTGAAAGCATACGACAAGAAATCTGACGTTTTAGGTTCGTCATCCTCCTCCCAATTCTCTATCAGAACAAGAGATCGGGTAAAGTTGGCATTATAATTTATGAAAAATATGTTTTGAATGAGTGAAACGAATGGACTTATTCAAGACAAACATATGCGTTGCATTAATCAATCAAAGATAAACAAATTCGTACATGCTAAATATGCTTAATCAAAGAGAAATACGTATAAATAAACAAATGAACTGTCGGAAAAAATCCTTCTAAATGTTTATGAAATCTTGCATTCAAGAGTAAACAGTTTCCTTTGGCGGAGCCTCAATGGAAAGGACGTCTGGTTTATGATCACTGTGAGTCGTCATGGTTTGCCCCAGTTACGCTGGTCACATCTTCAACAGTTTTCAGTCGTTGCTTCAAAATAAACTTCCCAGATTCTTTGTTGATCTCGGTCATATCATCTTGAGGGTTACTGAAATGAAGCGGGCTAGGCCTTTGAATAATGACTGGATTCGGCTGATAGGCGTAGCATGCTTTGCAGAATTTGCACTTGACGAGTGAGGAACCCCGAAAGGAGTCTCGGTCTTCAGCTGAGCATCGCCAAAAGACAACTTCTTCGTTTCTAGCAAATTTCTGACAACTTTCTTAAGAGCATAGCAATTCTCTAGATCATGGCCGGGCGCACCCTCATGAAATAAACAATGAGCGGTAGCGTTGTAACTTGCAGGTAACGGATTAGACGGAGGACCCAAAGCACGGGTGATAATCAGACCTTGTTGTACCAAATGGGGGTATAACTCAGTGAAAGTTATCGGAATTGGAGGACAAGGCTTATACTGACTCTTACGGCATATTCTGGCGAGGAGCCGGACTCTTTGGCTGTTGAGGAGCAGGAGTATTGGGCGCCTGTAGATAGTTGACAGGAGGCGGATAAACAGGAGGTTGTTGCATAGGTTGATACATAGGAACCTGTTGATTGAAAGAAGGTGTAATAGCTGCCACATAGGGTTGTTGAGCATATTGGACTGGGTACCCTTGAGGTTGAGCATAACCTTGCGGATGTCGATAAAAGCGTTCCCTTGGTCTACCAGAGGATATAGCATTAGTCTCACTCTCCTTCTTTTTCTGGGAGCTATACGGAGGTTTCTTCGGCTGATCCTTAGAAGCGCCATGATTATTTATCATTTTACCACTCTTCATACCCAATTCAATCTTGACACCCACAGCAACGATGTCGGAGAAATTTGAAGTCACACTACCCACCATTCTTTCGTAAAATTCTGGACGGACTGTGTCGACAAACCAATCAGCTAACTCTTTTTCGGTCAAAGGAGGTTCTACCTGCGAAGCAGTCTCTCTCCACCTTTGGGCATATTCTTTGAATGACTCAGAATTCTTTTGTGACATACTCAGCAACTGTCTTCTGTCAGGAGCCAGATCCATATTGTACTTGTAGTGTTTGATGAAAGCGTCAGATAAATCTTGAAAGCTCTTAACGCGGGATTGGTCCAAAGTTAAATACCACTTGGAAGAAGCACCCTTCAAACTGTCTTGGAAGCAATGAATCATCAGTTTATCATTCTCAACATGGGCAGCCATTTTGCGATAATACATGATCAGATGACTCTTAGGACAGGTGGCACCTTCATAGCGATCGAAGTTCGGAGTTTTGAACTTCGGGGGAATAACTAAACCCGAGACCAAACAAACATCCCTTGCGGCAGTCCCAAAAATTTGATCACCCTCTACCTTTTTCAATCTCTGGACGATAGTGTTTACTTCCTCACGAAGCTTATCATGTTTCTCATAACCCTCAACATTCTCATCAAGATTATCAAAAACTGTCTCATTGAAGTACGGTTGCGCACGAGTGTGTACAACAGGTGGTGCAAAGATAGGAACCCCCCTAGAAACTTCAGAAAACAAAGGCACGGCTTGCTGAACAGGTTGATTAATCGGAACAGTGGCTTGAGGAGGCACAAAACCCGGAGCAAGACCATAAGGTGGGTCCCTTGCTACGGTCACACTTGGTGGAGGGTCCACAGTAACGCCGGTAATCTCAGAAACAACAGTGGGCTGGGTATCCATCTTAGCATTCATGACATGTAACAATTCCATCATACGCCCCATACCCCCTCGAAGGTCTTCGAGTTCATTGCTAAGGCGATCAATCTCTTTTGCCTGATCCTCCATTCTTTTCCGAGTTTGAGCTCTGGTGTTGTATTGGTGCCGAGAACTCAGGGTGACGAAACTGGAAGGTGAGAGAACCGAGTGTGAGAAATCGGGAGACACATGTAATGCAAAAGTATGATGCTAAAATGTGAATGTAAATGAGGATTTCATGGAATTCAAAACATTTACTAATGCCGTGGGGTACCAAGGAAATCTTTTCCTTGTTTTTTCATTTTATATTTTTTTTTAATTTATTTATGGTATCCCGCGATATCCATAAATGATGTTTGAGCTCCATGAAATACAATGCAATGAGATGCTTTATGGATGCAATGCATGAAAACACACAAAGTCCTAGGTTAAAAGCTTGCATGAGGTTCAAAGGCAAATACCCTCCCCTGAAGTTAGATGGTTCATCCTGTCCTACAAAAGTAACCAGGTTCTAAGGGATCTCAATATCATTGATCCTTCACAAGGGTGGTTGTTCAGGAGGCAACTTACTTACCAACCAAAACCCTCCGAGTTTAAGATCTCAATGAGCGTAGTATCGAGTGTCAACCAACTTCAGTCTGCACCAAAGCCGGCTACCTCACTACCTTCTAAAGGCCAAGATGAGTTAACTAGGGTTCTAACAGTCAGTTAGTGCATTGACAACATATGGCAGCCTCAATATTATCCTCAACTTGACTTAAGGAATATAAGCACCAACCAAGAAGTCGCACTAACTATGGCCACCAGATCAACCGTATCGATATACGTCGTACAGTTTCCTTGGTCTATTGCCATTTACCTAAGGTACACTAGATCCGGGTTAGGACCTATCTCACAGCACAAGGAACAGTCCCACAATCAAAGCGCAAATATATACATGCAAATGAATAATAACACAGATAGTAATAAATATGAACAGGTTAGGGATAACCCTCAAAAGTTAGGAGCTCCCCAGTGAAGTCGCCATTTTCTGTTGCGGTGGAAATAGGATATCAAACTATTAATTAGTTTGAATCGCAATTCAATTCACAACCGCTCTTTGATTTATCCGAAGGAAAAGGTCAAAAGAGGGAAAACCTATTTTTGCATCGTAAACACAATGCGGGGAAAGATCTAGGGTTCGGGGGTTGGTTAAATTTAGGGAAGGTATTAGCACCCTAAACTTCTGTAGTACTCTACAGGAACCTTTTGTTCAAATGTTTACTATTTTGCTTTATTTATTTGCTTAAGGTATATGTACAAAGGGATTAAAAGTGAGAAAAGAGACCTAAGGGGTTAATTCTAAGTTTACTCGGCAAGACATCGCATCTTGTGCCTACGTATCCTTACGGGAGTGGAATCAGAGTAATCGTAGTTCCCCTCAATAGGGAGGTTAGAAACTTCTTGACTGTGGTCAAGGTCTCAAGGGGAATAAACGCATCTTAAGGACACGCTTACGTGGAGTGTAGAAACTTCAAATCTCTACGTTGAATTGTTAAGTTGTAATTAGGGTTAAATTAGGGATTCCACGGCGGGAAACCCTAAAATGAGCGCGGCGGCTCTTTGACCTAATGCTAAGGGTAAAATTGTAATTTTGCCTGCGGCGAGGCATTTGTGAAAATTAGGGTTTGATCCATTAAAGGGGTAAGGCTATTGACTCGGCGGCCAAAAGGCTGGACCTAATCCTTCGGAAGGATAAAACTGTAAAAAATGTGAAAATATGACAAATCATTATATGGAGGAATAATTAAGGTACAGAAATAAGAAAAGTAATAAAGGCAGAGGGTATAAAGAAACAAAGAAACATTTCTGAAAACATGAAGAATATGAAAATATGTAATAACACTTAGAATGAAGTGAGGGAGGAAAATAGTGTGGGGCTGTGGCCACCACAAGCACATCTCAACCTCAAGCATGCAAATGAAATGCAGGAATAAAGAAAATAAAAGGTACACAAAATGACACGGCAATGGAGTTCCTTACGAAAAGGTTTTAATTTTTTAATATTTTAATTATGTATATAAAAAAAGGTTTTAATTTTAAAATGGAATTACTTAGTTAAAAAAATTTAAGTTTAAATTATAAAAAAAATGTTAAGTTTAAATTATATATAAAAAAAAATGTTTATGGGAACAAAAAGGTTTTTTTTTAGAAAAAAATGTTTACGGGAACAAAAAAAAGGTTTTTTTTTGGGAAAAAATGTTTACGGGAACAAAAAAAAAGTTTTTTTTGGGAAAAAATGTTTACGGGAACAAAAAAAAGGTTTTTTTTTTTTGGGAAAAAATATTTACGGGAACAAAAAAGGTTTTTTTTTGGGAAAAAATGTTTTAGTTTTAATAAAAAAGGTTTTGATTTTGAAAAAGGTTTTGATAAAAAAAAAATAACAATAGAATTGCAAATGCAAACAGACAATTAATGGACATGCAAACAATCCTATACGACACAATCATGGTTCATACAGATCAAAATCTACGGATCTAAACAACAATGAAGGTTAACATGGCAAGGATGCAAATAAATATGAAAAATGCAAAGGATTTAGTAATTTAACGGACCTAAACACATTAACATGGCAAAATATGCACATAAACATGAAAAGGCAAAAGGTTTAGTAATTTAACCTACGAAGCGGAGGTTTGCTTCGGTAAATGTGAAAAAGGTTTGAATAAGGGAACACTGGAGAGCTCCAATCCTTCTTAAGAGTTGTGGGAACGACCGCCTTTCTCCTCTGGGGATCTCCTTTGTTTCTCCCTCTTTCTCCTCTTTTCTGAAGAAAACCTTCTGACCCCCTTTTCAACAAAGCAACACATGTATATATATGGAACAAATTAGGGTTAACACCAAATTGTCAATAATGTCCCTAAAGCCCATTTTAAAGCCCAAACTAAATAATTAGTTAAGAGAAAAAATAAAATTAAAATAATTAAAATAAACTAAAAATAAAACTAATAATCCTATTGATTCCTAAAATCAAAAATATTATAAAAAGAACAAAATTTTTTTCAATATATTTTATTTTATGATTTTTTTTTGGATATTTTTATGAATAATTTAGAAAAAAGTGAAAAAAATAATATTTTAAAAAATGATTTAATTAAAATACGAAAATAATAATAAAAAACTATTTTTGTTATTTTTTTAATGAAAGATAGAAAAATTTAGAGTAAAAATAATAAAGAACAAAAAAAGTGACAAAGGTGAGATTTAATTTTTAAAATAGTTAGAAAAAAAAAAGATTTAATTTTAAAAAAGAATTTAGAGGAAAAAAAGATTTAATTTTAAAAAGAAGTTAGAGAAAAAAAGATTTAATTTTAAAAAAGTTAGAAAAAAAAAATTTAGTTTTAAAAAGGTTAGAAAAAAATATTTAATTTTAAAAAAGTTAGAAAAAAAGATTTAATTTTAAAAAAGATAGAAAAAGATTTAACTTTAAAGAGGAGTTAGAAAAAGATTTAAAAAAAGTTAGAAAAAAGATTTAATTTTAAAAAGAAGTTAGATTTTTATTTTTTAAAAAAAATATTAGAATTTGATTAAAAAATGTGTTAGAAATTAATTTAAAAAAAGGTTATAAAAAATTTACTCTTGAAGAAAAGAAAAAAAAAGTTAAATTTTAATCTAAATCCTAAAAGTTAGTAAGAAGAGCTTTAAATAAATAAACTAAATAGAAAAAAAAAAAAGTTAATAAAAAATATTAGTAAAGTTATAAAAAAAAATTTAATTAAATTATTATTAGTTAAAAAAACAAGATCTAAAAAAAAGGTTAATTTATTAGGTTAATAAGAATTTAAAATAAAAATAAAAAAGAAAGGGTAAAATTTGGGGTATTACACAACTGATGATTTCCTAGGGAGTCCGGGAGATCTTGAATATTTCTGGGGATTCGATGAAGATTCGTATGAATCTGGATGATGATGACGAACGAATAACAATGAACGCCAAGAACAACACGATCAAGCTGGAAAATCTTGATCAAATCTGGCGATTTTTGGAAAATGATGGATGTTCACGGTGAGAAGGATGAAGATTGGTGGCGATTGATGATCGGAGAAGAGGATGAACTTCGTGAAATTCGCAGTTTCCGGCGAGATCACCAGCTTCCGGTGACCGGTATGGTGGAGGGAGGTGTCCGGGCCGGTGGCTGCATGGCCGGTGATGAGATGCTCCGGCGAGGATGAGGTGAGGCCACGTGGTGTTGTGCGTTGGCAGAGAGGGAGAGATGGTGGGGACGTGGCAGGAGGAGAGGGAGCCAGAGAAGAGGACGCGTGTGTGGTGCTGGTGAATTGGAGAAGTGAAGTGGGGGCCTTACAGAAGCACGCGTGGCATGACTTATAGGGTGACACATGGCATTTCCATTTTTCTGGACAAACAAAATGGACTGATATTGATGTGGGCCTAAAAAAACTACACTCTGAGCCCACGAAAAAATAGCTCAATAACCCCAAAAAATCTGAATGAAAATGATTAAACTCAATTAAGAACTAATTAAAGCTAAACTACAATTTAAAATTGATTATAGATTTAAACTTCAATTAACTAACAATTAAACTACAATTAACTCTAAATGAAGATTAAACTATCCTAATTAATTCTAACAAACTCAATTAAAATCTAAACAAAAGATTAAATCCTAATTAACCTAATTAAACCCTAATTAAATCTAAAATGATTAAAATCTAGCTAAACTCTATTAAACCAAATTAATTTCTAAACTCTACTAATTTCTATTTAAAAAACTATTAAAATCCTATTAAATCTCTAATAAAATCTATACCATTTATTTAACACTATTAAAAAAGCTATTAACCTATAAAAAAAACTATTTAAATTCTAAAAAATGATTTAAAGCTATTAAAAATATAAAAAATCTATTTAAATTCTAAAAAAATCTATAAAGCCTATTTAAAAATCTACAAAAGGCTATTAAATCCTAAAAAAATGCAGACAAATGTAAATGACCAACATAAAAGAGAGCGCGAGACCAGATCGAAGCGAACAGTGAACCCCCGGGCATCAGAATATCCCAAAAACCACCATGTAAGCTGAAAACCCCGAGGAGCGCACAATTCCCCGAAAATAAAACCCTGATTATCTAGACTGGATCTGAAATATCCGGTAAATGAAACTCAAGCTGTAACCCTGACATCCTCTGTCTGTGCACCAATGTCATGTATCTGATTTGCGAATACGAATTGAACCATGAACCAGATAGGAGAACCGGTTGGTCAAATTTTAGGGTGCAACAGCTTCCCCTATTCAAGCGACTTGGACCTGAAGGGTTGAAGAGCGCTCAGCCTTCAAACATTCAGAGGTACGAGACGGTTGAATACCAATAAAACCCGAAAATTTGCCAACCGTGAGAATATACTGTAAAACTGCTTGGGGAATAAAATCCAGAAAACCGAGTCCAGTCATTACGGCAACAAACTGATCAATCATCTGATAAAGAACTCCTGATTTGAATGCCAGTTTTCCGCGTGATACCCCATATAACAAACTCGAGGGTTGCAACAAAACACCTGATCCTCTCACACCGCCTGCTGATAGACAGGAAGAGAAATATACTCACATCGTCTAAAGATAGACAGAAAGACACCCCTCCCGAAGGAAAACCATCAATACTCACGTCGTCTAAAGATAGACGGAAAGACACCCTTAATCCATACTCACCTCGTCTAATGATAGACGGGAAGACACCCATAATCCCGAAGGAAAAAATTCAATACTCACATCGTCTAATGATAGACGGGAAGACACCCATAATCCCAAAAGAAAAAATTCAATACTCACATCGTCTAATTATATACGGGAAGACACCCAAAATCCATACTCACATCGTCTAAAGATAGACGGGAAGACACCCATAATCCCGAAGGAAAAAAAATTCAATACTCACGTCGTCTAAAGATAGACGGAAAGACACCCAAAATCCATACTCACATCGTCTAAAGATAGATGGGAAGACACCCAAAATTGAAGGAACAAATCAATACTCACATCGTCTAAGGATAGACGGAAAGACACCTATAATCCATACTCACATCGTCTAAAGATAGACGGGAAGACACCCATCCCGAAGGAAAACCATCAATACTCACATCGTCTAAAGATAGACGGAAAGACACCCTTAATCCATACTCACATCGTCTAATGATAGATGGGAAGACACCCATAATCCATACTCACATCGTCTAATGATAGACGGGAAGACACCCATAATCCCGAAGGAAAAAAATCAATACTCACATCGTCTAAAGATAGACGGAAAGACACCCATACGTCCATACTCACATCGTCTGAAGATAGACGGGAAGACACCCAAAATCCATACTCACATCGTCTAATGATAGACGGGAAGACACCCATAATCCCGAAGGAAAAATTCAATACTCACATCGTCTAAAGATAGACGGGAAGACACCCAAAATCCATACTCACATCGTCTAATGATAGACGGGAAGACACCCATAATCCATACTCACATCGTCTAATGATAGACGGGAAAACACCCATAATCCCGAAGGAAAAAAATCAATACTCACATAGTCTAAAGATAGACGGAAAGACACCCATACGTCCATACTCACATCGTCTAAAGATAGACGGGAAGACACTCAAACTCACATCGTCTAATGATAGACGGGAAGACACCCATAATCCCGAAGGAAAAATTCAATACTCACATCGTCTAAAGATAGACGGGAAGACTCGCTGGGGAAACTCACCATCCGTATGATCTGACGATAAGAAACCCGCTGAAAAATCCTGAAACTTCACATCGTCTACTGATAGACGGAAAGAACACCACATGCTAGAGAAACCCCATCTTGAAACCCCACTGGAAAATTAACCGAAACTTCACATCGTCTACTGATAGACGGAAAGGAAGCCACTTAGAGAAACCCCATCTTGAAACCCCACTGAAAAATTAACCGAAACTTCACATCGTCTACTGCTAGACGGAAAGAACAACCACTTAGAGAAACCCCATCTTGAAACCCCACTGGAAAATCACCTGAAACTTCACATCGTCTACTGATAGACGGGAAGAAAACCACTTAGAGAAACCCCCATCTTGAAACCCCCACTGAAAAATCACCTGAAACTTCACATCGTCTACTGATAGACGGGAAGAAAACCACTTAGAGAAACCCCCATCTTGAAAAACCCACTGAAAAATCAACTAAAACTTCACATCGTCTACTGCTAGACGGAAAGAACACCACTTAGAGAACTCAAGACGTCTAATGATAGACAGAGAAATCCACTTATTGGAGGAACACATCGTCAATATGAATTGACGGGAAGAAAAAGTCTGTCGATACCAGATGACTGATTGATCAAAGCATAACTGTTGTATGATCTGAAATACGAATAAACCGCTGAATTGTCTGAACACTGCTGCTGGATGAATGCCCCTGAACTGATCACAGAGTAGTTCACGTGCCATACGAGGCTGATAGAAAACCTGGCTTATGCTTCGTATGCATATGCATATGTTTGAATCTTCCTCTGACGTAATGCTCCATTTGGGATGGAAATGCTACGCATTTTGAAAATGAAATGCAAGTATGATGCAAATATGATGATGCATGCAATATGCTGATGCAGGCTCGGGCTGCTGGAGAAAGTCGGGTACAGAAAACCACTTCAGCAAAATAAATGCTGAAGACGAAGCCAACTCCGCTGGGGATAGACCGGATATCACAGAATTATTCCAGCAAAATAAATGCTGGAAGAGTGAAGTCGACTCCGCTGGGGAAATTGGAAACTTAACCAAGCACTTCGTCGAAGTAACACCCTGCTGGGGAATAGAACTCTGCTGGGGAATAAAACTCTGCTGGGGAATAGTAGATGTGCCAAGTATGATTGGACTTCTCTGGGGATAGCTGACCCGTGCCAATGAAAAATTGGACTTTGCTGGAGAAAATAGACGGAGTCCTCCTGCGTACTGACGACGATTGGATTTGGAAACTGACGCGCCAACACGGATGGGCCTCACAGTGACCGCCAACATGGATTTGGTCCTTTAGGCTATCTGTGATGGGTCAGGTATAACTGACGCTGGAAAACATTCTGTCTGAATACACCATTTCCTGGTTGAAGAGTCAAAGGACAGTAACACGACTTCCTGACATTCGCCTCGCACTCGAAAATTGGCTGAATCTGCTCGAATAGCTCTGAATAACCCTGCTGATACGGAGAAGAACAATCCTTTCGCTTCTGATATGCCCCAGCCTGCGGGATCTCTGTGGGGATAGTCCTCGAAAGGAAGTCTGAAAATCTGTACCCTGACGGTCTGATAAGAAATGCCCCAGCATTCTGAACTTCGGAGAGATACTTCCCACCAGACGCTTCTCGAATAAGGAACAACTTCTGCGCTCTTAAGATGGCCTGCCCCTGACCGCAATGACTTCGCCCCTGATTATCTGATTCAGAGTAGTCCCCCTGACTACGACATATTTACCGAATCTCAACCTGATTGCCCCATGATAACTGACTTCAAAAGGCTGACCTGACTGGGGATCACTGGATGTAGCTTGCCCCTGCTCTCGGAACATTCGGGCGTTCTGCATTCTATCCTGGCCATACCTTCCATTGTAGAAACTTTCCTACTGTCAAGCGCTTACTCCCAAGTAAAACAAGTTGTTCTGCGTAAAAGACATATTAATGCAACACATATGACAGCTTTGACATCCAATCTGTTCACTGGGAAAAGAAAAAAAAACAGTTTATGGCATAAAATGCACACACCATTTATCAAGAATATCAACATCAGTACCAACATGGTATGAAGAACCCTTTTAGGAGTCAGAATCGACGCGACCTTCACCGAAGTATGCTTTCGAAATAACCTGCTTCAATTAGGACTTTTGAAGGTTATAACGTGGTCAGGTTCACGGTTTTGAAGGAAAGGATAAAGGCTCAAAGTTTATTTTAACCCACCCACTCTCCTTGATGTTCTCCCATCCTACGTTCAGCTAATTCGACCTTAGCGCTCACCTCTCAGAGGCTGAAAGATAGGAGTGATAGTTCGAGAAACCATGAGTTTTTGGAGTGACGGCCACTCACTTTTTGACACTTGAGGTCACACGACTCGTATTTGATTCGAGGATTTTTCTTTTGTCCTCCTTTCATCTTTTTCTTATCCCTAACTTTTGCCTGGACCGACTCTTTTTGAGTTTCTTTTGATTTTTTAAGTCCAGTGGGATGCCCTCATTTTTGCCTAAGTCATTTGTTTTGAAGTTTTGACTTAGCGGGCTTCTGATTCTTTTTGCTTCCTTCTTTTTCCGAACAAGTCGTGTGACACTGGTTGTCTGACTCATTGGAGAATGATGTGACTGTCTCACCATTGATTTAACCATTGTGGTTTTTTAGGCACGACCTCTAGAGGTGTGATTGATCCTCGAACGGACACTCCTTTTGCAACTTGAACACTCGGCCAAATTAGTTAACACCTACCCTGCCCCAGGTTAAAGATGGAGGGTTTTTCATTTTCAGAAAGAACTCCTACTACTAGGCTCAAAGGGGTTGACAAGGGATTATCTTCCTTATATCACCGGTGTTTAGGGATTCGAAACAATGCCTGTACATCATCAGCAGGTTTTATTTCAAAAGCATACAATATCGGAAGTTGCATGTCGTTCATTTTCGTCATCCTCCCCAGATTCCTCTTGACCAGGCGTTGGACATTTGTAAAAACAATTAGTGAACACGAATGGATTTAATCAAAACATGCATATTTATTTCATTATCATCAATAGAATGAAAATAAGAAGTTTTACGAGCAAGATTGCAATTCAAACAGGAAAGAAACTACAAACGTAAAGAAATGACAAGATAAAACAAAGAAAAATGCCAGGTTCCGAGAACCGGGCTTTCACATTTGTCCTGCTGCTGAACCAGCCATCTCCACAATCAGTTATTAGAGGCGACTCGAAGTTGTCTTGATCTGCTTTCAACGACCCAACCAAATTATGGAGCCCCTCCTCCTCATTCAGATGATTTTGGGCCCTTCCTGCCCGAAGTTGATTGCTGCACTATCAAGTAGGTCCTGCACTTTGTGCTTGAAGGCCAGACAATCTTCAATGTGGTGCCCTGGTGCTCCTGAATGGAAATTACAGTGCTCCTTAATATCATACCCTGCTGGAGGCGTACCGGTTAGCGGGGCTAACTTCCTCTTCTCAACCAACTGCAATCGTAGCAACACCTGAAGCAGTTCGGCATATGGCATCGGAGGCACACTAAATACCCTCAACGACCTCTGATTTTGAGCTCTTCGCTGATTGGGATGCTGCTGCCTTTGCCACTGTTGAGATCGTTGCTGTCGTCGCTGGTATCGGGTTGACTGTTGAACAACTTTTGTAGCAAATACAACATCGGTTTCTTGACTTTCACCGCACTGATTAAGGCACTCCTTATGCTTAGCCATTTTCTTTCTCAGATCTTCCCCAGGAATAGGCAACAGTTGTGGGCATGGAGATTCCGACACCATGGAGTCCAGGATACGTTTCTGACCTACTGCAGCATCCATCATCTAAGCATCAACTGGGATAGGACCCATACGTACAGCTACACCGCTTGGCGTGAATTCAATATCTTTCGAGTCAATCAGGTCTTGAACATCGTGCTTAAAAGCATGACAACCCTCGATGTCGTGTCCGAGTGCCCCAGAATGAAATTCACATTGCTTACTGGCATCGTACCCATAAGGAAGCGCTCCTGTGGGTGGTTCCATTGTTCTTTTCTCAACCAGATTAAACCTCAATAAAGTCTGAAGGAGCTCAGCATATGTTGTAGGTGGCGCCTCAAATATCCTCTTTGGCTTCCCCTCCTGAATCCTCTGTTGAGCCGGGTGTATCTTTTGTTGCTGTTGCTCAGGTTCTACAGGCACAGGTGGCACGAGCTCCTTCACTGCGGCTTCAAATAGCTGATCATCCCCCTTCCTAAGCACATTCTTGACAACCTCCATGATCAAGCTCATTTGGGTCTTCAGCTGACTATTTTCCTCTTTGAGGATCTTCTGCTCCAGACGCATCTCTTGCATGTCTCTCATCATCTGCCCCAGCTGGCTTCGGACCTCAATCAATTTAACCTGATTCTGATCCATATCTCTGAAGGAATTCCTGCAACAAACTGGACGATGAGGAAATAAGACCCACGGTTCTGATGTACCTGTTAAATCATAATGCAATGCAGAAAGCAAACACATATTCATGACAAGACAAAGAGAAACTCAAGCTATAAGCACCCAGACGAACACCGCCCACTCATGTACAACCAACAAAAGCAGCACGTAAGCACAAATGAGTACGAATACAATGACCCCAGCCAACAATCCTGGTGGTGGTCAGCAAATACTAATGCACAAAAGCTAAACGGGTGAGGCAGAGAAAACAAATGCGACACCCGACACAGAAACCTCTAGAAACTTCTCCCATATCCAACTGAACTCTCCGTTTGACATTCTTCAGAACACACACTTCCCGTGGAGTCTTCCATGATATTAACTGACGAACCCGCACAACTGGATGACGGAGCATCGTTAATCTGAACAAAACCCTGGGGCGCGATGAAAATCCGGTTAGAGTATAACAGATCCTGAACCTGGCTTCTAAGCACCTTGCAATCATTTGTTGAATGCCCCTGTGCCCCAACATGGTACTCACAGCGGGCGCTGGCATCAAAACCTGGAGGATATGGTGGAATCACTGGATTAGTCTCTTTCGGCACTATCAATCCACTTCTGACCAGATCTGGCAACAACTGACTGTACGACACCGGTAGCTGAGTAAACTGCCTTTCAGGTTTCCTTGGTCTTCGTTGGGCGTGCTGACGCGATCGACGACAGGATGACCGTTGACTTGAAGTGTCTGAAAACCGATCCTGAGATGCTAGAGATTCTGAGACGACATCATTTCCTTCTTCCCACTCTTCTTGAGAACTGACAACTGATTCATTCTTATCAACTGGGATATAAGGAACATCTCGAAGCTTTCCATTCTTGAGTCCCCTCTCAACAAGCTCCCCCATTCTCATCAGGCCCACAAAGCTTGTGCAACCGAACAATTTGTCATAATAATGGCCCTTCAGAGTACCCAAGAAGATGTCAACCATTTCTCTTTCCTGAAGCGGCCGTTGAACACTAGCAGCCAATTCTTTCCATCTTTGCAAATACCCTCTGAATGATTCATTCTCCACCCGAGATAATTCTTGCAGATGTACGAGACTAGGAGCCATATCCAGGTTGTAATCGTACTGCTTCAGGAAAGCTCTGGCTAAATCCACCCATGATCGAATCTGATTTCTCTCTAACTGCACATACCACCTCAAAGATGCCCCAGTCAGACTATACTGAAAGCAATGGATCATCAGCTTGTCATTTCGTACAAACGAAGTCATTCTCCGACAGAACATCATCAAATGTTGCTTCGGACAGCTAACTCCCGCGTACTTTTCAAATTCTGGCATTTTGAACTTGTAAGGCCACACCAGGTCAGGAACCAAACACATGTCTGCAGCATTCAGGTTAACAGCATCTTTGACCTCCAAAGCTTTAACTCTTTCTTCCAATCCTCGGAACCTTCTATCACCTTCAAGAGCTCTTGAGTTTACAGTCCTGGCCACTGGGATATATCTGCATGGATTCCTCTCAGGGAAAACAGCACCTTGATTGTCAACAAGAGGAGGACGTTCATTGCGGGCAACAAACTGCTCATGTCGATCTCGGTTCTCAACAGTAGGCTGTACCACTTGGTCTGCAGTAACGTTGTTCGCTTGCGGGAAGTCTTCCATAGAATCATACCGATGGTTGGACGCCATAGTAAACCCTGTCAAGGTGTTAGGAGCCTGGAGATTGCCTTCAGACATAACTACCAATTACCTGTAACTGACTACACTGCTTGATTCTGCTCAAATCTGCTTCAGCCCCTTGGTCGTCTTCAACACTCCACTCTTGCCTCGAACAATCCCCCGAGAATCACCCTCTGGTGAAAACAAAGGCTGGATAAGTGCTCTGGCCAGCTAGAGAAATGCTATGCAATATGATTTATGCAGACATAATACAAAAAATGCTAACGTGCATGTGTGCATTGGGGATATTTCCCCTCCAATTCCAGTGTCAAGGTAGCAAGACAAGATAAACCATAAAGACAATATTTAGAAAAACCCTCATATATTTATTGGACTGACAGTCTTGTCAAGACGTTACACAACTATGTTCCATACAACTGAGATGATAAAGGAGGATCCCAACCAACATGCCTGGTGGTGATCTCAACACACAGAATACAAGAGAGAAATCAAGTGCGGGTACGGTCGCAGAAATCCTCGAACAGCTTCTTCGTCTCTGCGTGATCCGGTCGATAAATCAAGCCTTCTATCAACTGATCCCTTTTCCTGACCGTTCCATGGATATCTCTGACAAAATCTTCCCAAGCCTTATCCTGGGCACCATCCTCAGGTTTGGGCCTCTTGATGTCTGCTCTGCGCTGACAATCTTCCAGATTCTTCAAGGTATCAATCAGTTGGCGTTCGGCCTCGTATCGACGGCATGCTTCTTCTTCAAGCTCTTCAGTCTTCACTCTAACTTGTTCTCCCAACTGAGCAACCTGTGTCTTTAGCTCTTCTTCCTGTTCTTTGCGTTTGGAGGTAACTCTGTAATATCATCAGGGAACACTTCAGGAAATTCTTTCACCACCACCAACTTCTTCAGTGACACTTTTCCGTCAAAAACTAATGATGCAAATAAAGCAAACATTTTAGCCTCGTCTTCCAACAAGATCCTCAATTCCTTACTAGACAAGGAATCCGCTAATGCTTCTCCTTCTGGAGTAAGAAATAGCAACACTTTCCGAAAACAATCAATGTAAACTCGGTTAAACTCCAACTAGTTCATACCCAGAATAACATCCAACTTACCAAGCGGCAAGCAAATCAGATTCACTCCAAAATCTCTACCAAAAATAGTCAGTGGACACTTCAAACACACCAAAGAAGTAGTCACTGAACCAATAGAGGGAGTCTCAATAGTCATCCGCCGCTCAAGAGTAGTCGACACCAAACCTAACCTCTTCACACAATCAACAGAGATGAACGAGTGGGTCGCACCCGTATCAATCATAGCAGACAAGGGAACATTATTGATGAAACAAGTACCTTGGATAGAACGATCCTCACTAGCAGCTTGAGTTCCCACCACCGCAAACACTTTGCCACTGGTCTGAGACGGTTTCGGCTTCTCACAATGCGTATTGATGTGGCCCTTCTCACCATAGTTGTAGCAAGTAGGCATAACAGTCCGACAATCAGCCATCACATGGTCCGGCTTACAACACTAGAAGCACTTCTTCACTTCATGAGGACAATCATTGGCACGATGACCCGCGCCACCGCACCGGAAACACTTCCCACTAGCAAACGATCTCCCTTCTCTGGGCTTCTTATAAGCAGAACCCTTAAACTTCCCCTTATCAGTAGGAACACTATAAGGAGTACCACAAAACCTTTGCTTACCCTTACGATCATTTGCAGCCTTGTAATGCGCAATCCTCGCCCGGTTATCATTATCATAAATCCTGCTTCTGCTTATCAGCTCAGGATAATCCCTGATCTTTTGACAAGCTATTCCCATCTTCACTTCCGGACGCAGCCCATTCTCAAACTTCAAACACTTGGAGGTCATCACTCCGTCAGTATTGTAATGAGGACAATATTGCACTAACTCTTCAAACTTGGCCGCATGCTCGGCCACCGTCATATTACCTTGCTTCAGCTCCAGAAACTCGATTTCCTTAGCACTCCTGATATCCTCCGGAAAATACATCTCTAGAAAACCAGTTCGGACCACATCCCAGGTAATTGGAGTCCCTGCAGTCTCCAACCTCTGGCGACTGTTGTCCCACCAAGCTTCAGCTTCTCCCTCTAACATGTGAGCACCGAACCTCACCTTTTGCTCATCGCTGCAACCCATCGTTCTGAAGATCTTCTCAATCACCTTAAGCCACTTCTGCGCCGCTTCAGGGTCCAAAATTCCTCCTTGAAATGTCGGCGGCTTGTTACTCTGAAACTGCGCCAAATCCCTGAATTGTGCACCCGCAGCGTGGTTCTGATTGGCAACCACCTGCGCCATCGTTTGCATAGCTGCAGCCAACGCAACATCATTCCTTCCCGCCATACTGCTCAACAACAACAACGCCAGGTTAACAGAAAAACAAACTCTATCCTAAGGACAAACTCAACTACTACACTGGCCGGACGGACCGACCTGCTCTGATACCAGCTTGTAACACCCTGTTCCCCAAAATAACATAAATGCAATTAAAATAAATAATTATCAGAGTATTCATACCAAAACGGGATGTCACAGAAATAAACTCAACACAAAACATTTTCATTAAATGATTTTCAACAAATATAAAACACCGGAAATTTGTCATCATATATATACATATAAACATCATATACATGGTGCTCGGTCAACTGCCCAAAATATACAAGATATGCTCACCAAAAAGATTCATCGAAACATGATACGCCACAGAGGCACACAAAACCATCAAATAAACATAAAACTCCCCAAATCCCCGGTGTTACGTATCAGAGCATCCCTACGACTCGCCACAAACCAAGCTAGCTACACACATGGATTATCTGTACTTCCGAAGAAGCACAGACCACAACAAAAAAAGGGGTGAGAAATCGCGATCAAAATATAACGATAAAAATGTACATGAATAAAAGGCAGTAAACATACAATTATCATTTCACATACGTCAACCCGGACCTACTGTCCCACACCAACACAGCATATAAACAATGCAACACATGCAACTCAACACTATGACATGCGGTACCGACTCAAACTCAGGATAGATCGCATACACTCCATCTGAGCAACGATCTACCCCTACAAGCTCCCCTTCGGAGTACGGGCAAATAACCCAGAATAGATCACATACACTCCACCGAGCAATGATCAATCCCTATCATGCTCCACTAAGCACAATCAATCTTAGGATAGATCGCATACACTCCACCGAGCAACGATCTATCCCTACCACGCTCCTCCTTGAGCACGCGAGTGAATCACATACACTCCACTGAGCAATGATTCACCCCGTCAATATGCTTATGCAAGACCCAAATGCACACAGCAAACACCAGCACACACGGTGCACACGATCCTTCGATCGCATTACATCATGTATCATATATATATATATATATATATATATATATATATATATATATATATATATATATATATATATATATATATATATATATATATATATATATATATATATATATATATATATATATATATATATATATATATATATATATATATATATATATATATATATATATATATATATATATATATATATATATATATATATATATATATATATATATATATATATATATATATATATATATATATATATATATATATATATATATATATATATATATATATATATATATATATATATATATATATATATATATATATATATATATATATATATATATATATATATATATATATATATATATATATATATATATATATATATATATATATCACACATCACCGCATTCCTACGCAATCACATACACCGAATTCAATCATTCAAATTAAACGAATATCAAGGAAATCATATTCCACACCATACATATACTCCCCATAGTTCAATACCAATATCATAATCAACCATGACCAACAAGGATCTGTCGCTACTCGAAAAATGCATCGCGCAACGACGGGGAGGCGAAAAGGATAGACAGAAGATTCGCCACCGAACTTTATTTATCCCATGAGGGGAAAGGAAAATATCGAGAAAACCTTAAGAAAAAATGGATAAGATGGTCTCGCGACCAAGAACGGGTTCGGAAGCCGGTTATGCAAGGGGAAGGTATTAGCACCCTTCGCATCCATCGTACTCGATGGGAACCGTTTTTTTGTCGACGTGTGAATTTATTTACTAAAATATTATGCTATAAAAAGAGTGTTCTAAAAGATAGAGAGAAGGGTTTAGAAACGCGAAAAGAGAGGTAACAGAGGGAGAAAAGAGAAAGAACAGACTCGGTAGGACTTCGCGGTCCTAGGCCTACGTATTCTCAAAAGATATGAGAAAGTCAGAGTCGACGTAGTTCGGGGAACTACAGATATATGGGGGAATGTGCTCGGCAAGGATTGTGACCTTTGTGCCTACGTATCTTTACTTGAACGAAGTAAAGAATCAGAGCAGCCGTAGTTCGGCCTACGGTGTGCGGGAAAGTCTTGGTAGACGCTGCTATCGTGCGTATTCTAGCAGTTAGGTGTATTGCTGCTCGCTCGTTGGAGACTTAGGCGTTACCTGTTTGCGGTAGAACGAACGTAGCATGCCTTTCTGGGAAAGGGTGGAAAAGAGAAAAGGGTGCTCGCTAGGATTGTCGCAATCCTATGCCTACGTATTCTCAACATGCAAGAGAAATCAGAGCAACGTAGTTCGTGCCTACGGTGCGGATAACCAGTGTGTTTGGGGAAGATGCTATCGTGCGTGTTCTAGCAGTTTAGGTGTTTTGCTGCTCGCACGTGGGGAGACTTACGCGTACCTGTTTGCGGTAGAACGGACGTAACATATCCTGTTTGAAAGATTGGTTTTCGCCATGCGAGGCAAGGTGTCACGTTTGATTGGTTGAATTGGTTTTAGGGGCGAGATAGGTCCTCGGATAGTAACCCCTACGGGTAGTACCCAATTCTTTATCTCAAAGTTTTTGTTATAAAAGGGTGTGGCGAACGAGGCGTCTTCGTATTGAAAGACGAGCGTCGAAACCACCCTCACTACAGTGGGCATCCCTACGCTCGGAGAAGAAGAGGTCTACACCCAATCCTCTCTCTTTAATTCAATGCAAAGAGAACTTCGTTCTCTTATTAAAGATGTTTTTGGTTTTGAATGGTAAGTGCTTTGCAACAGAGAACCCTACGGTAAACGTCAGCACTCGGGATAGGAGAAGGCCTACGCCTAACCACTCCACGACCATTCAAGTTTTTGTTATGAAAAGATTTGAAAATGCACTCGGTACAGGACCGAGGTTTTAGGTGTGAAATTTGTGGAAGGAAGTTGTGAAAGCGAGACGGTGGATAAAGTCGCGTCTTCGTATTGAAAGACGAATGTCAAGACCACCCTCACTACAGTGGGCATCCCAACATTCGGAGAGGAAGAGGTCTACACCTAATCCTCTCTTTTTAATTCAATACAAAAAGAAATTAGTTTATTATTGAAAGTGTGCTCGGTACGGGACTGAGGTTTTAGGAGGAAAAGTTTAGAAGCGTCTTCGTATTGAAAGACGAGTGTCGAAACCACCCTCACTACAGTGGGCATCCCAACACTCGAAGAAGAAGAGGTCTACACCCAATCCTCTCTCTTTAATTCAATACAAAGAATATGATTTAAAAATGTTTTCGAAGATACACTCGGTACGGGACCGAGGTTTTAGGAGGAAGGGTTTGAAAATGTAAAGAATTGGAAAGAAAGACGTATTCGTATTGAAAGACGAGTGTCTAAACCACCCACACTACAGTGAGCATCTCGACACTCGGAGAGGAAGAAAGTCTACACTTAATCCCCTCGTTTAGTTCAATACAAAGATGATTTGATTTTGAAGATGGTTTGACAATGTTTTTGAATCGAGTCGGGACAGGTGACGAAGAGAGAAAAGAGGTGGTCTTAGATCCAACGTCATTTATCAATAGCTTGACTTAATAACGGTTTACGGAGGTCTCGTCATCGACCTAAACGGCAAAAAAATGGGACAAAATGCCCAATAACAAATGAGAGATCTAATTTCTATAAATAAAAAAAAATAAAATAAAATAAAATTCTAAATAAAAAAATTACTAAAGCTTTTAAAAGAAAATTATATAAAAATTCTAAAATATAAAATATTAACACATTTTCCTTAAAAAAGGAACTTATTAAAAAGTATATTGTAAACCTTAACTAAAAGCTAGTTATAATATGGAAATCTGAAAATTTATTTATAATATTTAAAAATCTCTTTAAAAAACATATTATATAAAGAACATATATTACATATTTTCAATAAAAGAAAAAAAAAGGCTACTAAAAATGGGGGTTGGACACGGTTAGGCCCAAGATCAGAAAAAAAATCCAAATAAATAAATAAAATAAATAGAAAAAAAAATAAAAGAGAAAGAAAAAAACCATCTTCTTCGTGCGTTCGAACTGCTTTCAACTCTCTCACTGTTCATCTCTCTGCTTTTTGCCTCAGCTCATTTTCTTTCATCTCTCTCGCCTTTCTCTCTCGGTTTCGTTCACAAATCTCTCTGTTCACCTCTTTCTCTGGTTTTCACGTCTCTGGTCGATTTGGAATGTGGAAGTTGGGTTTCCTGGTTGGAGCTTTGATGAAGCTTGTTGTGGGTTTTGGTTGGAGATTTGCAAGAGATTTGTTCAAGTGTGTTACGATTTTGATTTCACGGTGAGTTGGAGGAGTGTTTTGGGTATTTTCGGGTTGGGATCCTGAGATGACGGAAGTTTAAGAGGTTTTTGCGGTTGAGATTGAAGGATTTGAAGAAAATGGTTTGGTTGATGTTTAATGGTGGATTCGGAGATTGGAAGGGGTATTGGATGGTTTAAGTTTTCGTTTGTAGGAATAAAGTGGACTTCTGGGTTTTAGTTTTCGGTGTGCTGTGAATCGCGAGCGGTTTCGACGGTTGTTGGATTTCCTGGGTTTTTTCACGGATAAGAAATGAAGGTGAAGATTTTGTCTGATGGTGGTTTGTGTTGTTGCTGTTCGAAAACGGAAGGAGAAAGAATAGTTGTTGGTGAAGAGTGGTTGATGGTTGTATCCGGGTTTGCTGTTGGATTTTTCAGTGGTTTGAGGGTGAATCTGTTTTGAAGGAGGTGAGTTAGGAAAGATGAAGATGGAGGCTAGGATGATGAAGATGAGTCGTGCACTGTAGCGGCGACCGGTTTAGGATTTAGGGTTGTGGCTGCTGAATGTTAGCGGCTAGGGTTTGGTCACTGAGATTAGGGTTGATGGAGTGAGGGAGGAGATGAATAGTAACTTTTATATGGGGATGAGCGACACGTGGCAGTTGATTATGATTAAAGGCTGAATTTGATTAACTTAATGATACTGGTTAATGATATAATGTGTTGATTAATTAACAAGGTAACGGTAATTGCTGATAAGAACTTAAATAAAAATGTGGATGACTAAATGAATATGCTGACTCTAAAAAAAATAATATTAATACTAATAATAATATGAAATAATCCTATTAAACTTCTAACTAATCAATAATCTAATTACTAAATAATTCTACAATTAATTTCTAATTAACCTCAACTAAACATCTAGCTAGATAACTAAAACTAAACTATTCATTAAAATAAATCTAAAGAAAAATCTAAACTATTCTAATATAATAATAAAAAAACTAATAATAAACAATCCTAATAATAAATTAACAACTATTTTAAACTAATAAAGAAAAATCTATTTCTATAAAAAAACAATATTAATCTCCTATTGAAAACTATTTAAATTTTAATCTATTAAAGACTATTTTCTAAACAATTATATTAAAATAAAAATAAATCTAGAAATTATTAAATTAAATCTAAACAAATTTTATTTTTAAATTAAATACAAATTATCTATTTAAAATTCAATTTAAATTCTAAAATAAAATAAACCTATTCTAAAATTAGATGCTGAAACAGAATATACAGAAAATAATATTTGCAAGGAAAAAAAAAAGAGAAATGATCACATAATTACGAAAATACTCTTAGGCCACGTGTCGCGCTCCTATTGGGCAAAAAAGTCGAGATTTGAAGAACGCCCAATCAGGGGGGACACGTGTCTAAATGGTACGAAATTAAGTGAAAAATGCGAAATGGAAAATACGAAAATATTTACAAAAGTTGGGGATAAATTTAGGGTATGACAGATGCCCCTATTTAATCGGCTTAAACCTAGTAAACGAAATGTCATGGCATTCGTTCTTTCGAGGTAGAAGATGATTAAATATAGAAGACTCTGAATTTGTCCGAAAAAGAGAAAACAAAAGTATGAGAAGTGAAATACAAACAAACCTGGCACCCAAAAGGACGTAGAGGGATAAGCTTCTCTGAAGAGATTGTCACCTATCGCTGAAGACGGATAGTCAAGTCTGCTGGAGACAAAGCACTGGGGATCGCCCATGACTTTACTGAAGATGCCCCTGTCTGGGCTGAATGTTGATTTGAAGATCTGATTAACCATGGGGTTGAAATACATCATGCAATACATCCATGGTCTTGAAAAGATGCCCCTGACTGGACTATATTTTGCTTTAGTGATCTTGAATTTTGTGGGAGGACCCACAGTCTTGCAGATAATGCCCCTGACTAGGCTGATGATTGCATTGAAGCTCTTGAATTTGCCCAACAAATGTTGAACAAATTCGTGGGGAACACCCACGGTCTTGCGGAAGATGCCCCTGACTGGGCTGATGATTGCATTGAAGCTCTTGAATTTGCCCAACAAATGTTGAACAAATTCGTGGGGAACGCCCACGGTCTTGCGGAAGATGCCCCTGACTGGGCTGATTATGATCTTGAAAATCTTCGAGATTGATCCTGGACCTGATATCGCATATGCGGATGCTTCATGATGATAGTGATGTTCCATAAATGGAAATGCAAATGCAAATGCTAACACGCGGAGATACAAGAGCTGGGGAAGTATGATACGATTCTAGGTATGTGTAATACCCTAATTTTTACCCCTAAGATCCCACATTTCATTTGCATATCATTCCACAAACAAGATCATACTTTTTTATTCTCTCAGGTCCCTTGTTGTTTCTTACTTGCTTTGTGTTTGTTTCTGTTTACTAACATCTAACCAAAATACCAAAAATATTTTTCAATTTGTTTGTTTCTTCTTCTTCTCTGTGTGTTTAGGGTTTTGCAAGGAGATTGATGGCAAGGACATTCATTCAAGTCTAAATCAAATGGAAGTTTGACCTCATCTTGGTCAAACTATCAAGAGATTGCTTCAAGTGCAAATTGGTTGTGGCAGTGGGTTATTTTTTTTCCAGGAATGATGATCATTCAAGGTCAAGTGGTCTTGTGGAGAATCATCAGTTTATCGAGCCGTGTATTATGAGTATTTTGGCTATTAGATGAGGTTCATTGGACATGACGGTACAGCTGCAGATTCCACATTTCTAGAGGTTCTTTACACCATATGGATTCAATATTATAAGGAGATACCAATGATTGTTGAAGTGCATCAGGTTGATTATCATGAATTCTATATACATTGGTCTAGTGTCTGAAGAAAATTCACTGTAGGAGAAAACAAAAGCTCTTAAACTGGTTCAGAAAGAGAGCAACATGTTGCGGTTTCCGTGTCAGTCAAGTTACTGAGTGAAAATTCTCCAAAAGTACTTGTTGTTGCTGATATTAAGAAGAATGCTACAAATGTCTTTATTGTTAAGTGAATTCAGAATAATCAGTTCACTATTGGATTAAGAGTCTCATATTATGTTTTTGTTAGTGATGTGCTGGAACTTTCTGGAAAATATCAAAAGCACTTTGGCCACTATCTATTATTTTGGCACCTGCTGCAAAAAAATATATGTTGATGTATACAGCTTTTTGATACAAGTGAAGCCATATCATCTTCATTCTGATTACTTGAAAAAACATTGTCACCATGATTCTTTTTCATTACTCCTTGCTATGCCACAGACACATGACTTGAATTTAAAAGCTCTTGTACTAGTCAACAAATTTACCTGGCCATTTTATCAGAATGTTGTTGTGTCTAGCTCTGAAGTTACTCCTTCGTTTTTGGTTGCACATTCGGGAAACTTGATTCTCCTTCGTAAATCAATGAATTCAGGAGCCGATATGAATGTGAGATTGTTCCATGGCTATGCTTCACAGCTTGCATGTGAAGATGTTTTACTTGAATCAAGCTATGTCGGATGGGCTAAATTTGATGAGTTTCTTACGTAGTCCAACATGGTTCGTCCTCGTGTTGCAGTTCACGCACTTGTCTCTGTTTGTTGCAAAGGATTAGTTGAGGATGTGGCTTCCTATTTTCATGTGAAGTGTTTCTTTGATGGAGATGTTTATCCCTCTGAAGAGTTTGGGCTGCTCAAGGGATGCTTCTTTCATGGTTTAGATCCATACAAAGAGTTTGTGCATTCAATTGCAACTAGAGAAATAATTGATCGCTCTTCTAGAGGATTATCTACACCAGGAACACTATTTAAGAATTTGATGGCCATTCTCCGAGATATGGTCATTTGCTATGATGGAACTGCGAGAAATGTATGCAGTAATTCCATCATCCAGTTTGAATATGGCATTCAGTCTGAAGAGGCAGCCCAACACTTGTTCCCTGCCGGTGAGCCAGTAGGCGTTTTAGCTTCAAACCCTGCTTATAAAGCAGTCCTTGATGCTAGTCCTAGTAGCAACTCTTCATGGGAGTTTATGAAGGAAATGTTTGTTTGCAAGGTGAACTTTAAGAATGAACCAAATGATTGTTGCCTAATTTTATACTTGATTGATTATGATTGTGGGAGGAGTTATTGCTGCATATCTGGTTAAAAATCAGTTGAGAAAAGTAAGCCTCAAAGATGCAGCCTTGGATTTCATTGTTGAATACCAGCAATAGCGAAGACGCAGTGAAATTCCTGAAGATGCAGGCCTTGTTGGTCATATTCATCATGATGAGGCACTATGTCTTTGTTCTTCTGATGCTGAAAATGGCAGCCACAGGAGCAAGGGTTCAAGGAGATCTGCACCTTATTGGAGCAACAGATTTCTCATTCTTCTTCCGCCGATAAGTCTCAGATTTGGAGCCAAATTCAAACAATACTCTAATTTCCCCGACTTCAATAAATACCTTGCGTTCATCTTTTCTCAGGCTCAGAAAAATGCGGCAATAGCTGCTTGGTCTGCATTGAGAAAATTGTCAGAGAATCAGTTATCTTCCTCAACTTCATCCTCATTTTCTTCCGAGTCTAAAAACAATGAAGAACAAGAACATGTCATTATTGCCCGTGATACTCGAGTTGGCAAGGATAACCAACCATCAACTCAGTTTCCAGTTTCTCGGGAATTGTCTAGGAAAAGACCAGTTCCTCATGATAATGAACAATTGGCCAATGGTCACGAGGCCATTGCTAAGCGGATCCGTTCTGGTCCTGACTCTGACTTTACTTCACCTGCTCAAATAAATGATTCTGGGCGAGATCTTAGCTCCATTAATGGAGTGTCGCCTAATGTCCCTGTTTTGGAAAGTGAACTAACTGCCGTGGAGCAAATGATTGCCGTTATTGGTGCATTGATTGCTGAAGGAGAAAGCAAGGAAGGCTCTTGAAACACTAAGTGTCAAAGAAAACAAACCTGCAGCTGCTGATGACGAAGATATGGATCCAACGCAATACCTGGAGAATAGGCTAAAGCATCTTGCAGCTGAAAAAGCAGAAGGGAGAAATCCATATCCACACAAATTTGCTGTCACTATGTCTATTGATCAATACATCAAGGAATATGAAGGTTTAAGCGATGGGCAACACCTCGAGGATGTTTCTGTGTCTTTGGCTGAACGAATCATGCACAAACGTGCCTCTGGTGCAAAGCTTGTCTTTTATGACCTGCATGGTGGTGGTTTTAAGGTTCAGGTTATGGCAGATGCGAGAAAATCGGACTTGAATGAAGCTGAGTTTTCCAAATTCCATTCTAATGTGAAGCGTGGTGATATTGTTGGCATCACAGGTTTTCCAGGAAAAATCAAGAAGGGAGAGCTTAGTATTTTCCCCAAAACTTTTGTGGCGCTGTCTCATTGTTTGCATATGATGCCAAGACAAAAATCTGCGGCTGCCGTTGATAATTCAAATGTGAAGAAAAATGCATGGGTACCAGGAAGTACCAGGAATCCCGAAGCATACATTTTGAAAGATCAGGAAACTAGATATCGGTTACGCCATTTGGATTTGATGATTAATCCAGAGGTTCGAGAAATATTCAAGACTAGGTCGTTCTTGGACAAGCTTGATTTCTTAGAGGTTGAAACACCTATGATGAATATGATTGCTGGGGGTGCTGCTGCTAAGCCATTTGTAACTCATCATAACGACCTTAACATGAGATTATTCATGAGAATTGCTCCAGAACTCTATCTCAAGGAGTTGGTTGTAGGTGGGCTGGACCGGGTTTATGAAATTGGAAAGCAATTTAAGAATGAGGGTATAGATTTGACTCACAATCCCGAGTTTACTACCTGTGAGTTCTATATGGCTTATATGGATTACAATGACGTAATGGAGATAACAGAGAGCATGTTGAGCGGTATGGTCAAGGAACTTACAAAGGGCAGCTATAAAATCAAGTATCATGCAAATGGGATTGATAAGGATCCTATTGAAATCGACTTTACTCCACCATTCAGAAGGATTGACATGATTGAAGGACTAGAGCAGATTGCTGGCCTCAGTATTCCCAAAGACTTGGCGAGTGATGAAACTAATCAATATTTGAAGAATGCCTGTTTGAAGTATGAAATCAAATGTCCCCCTCCTGAAACAACTACTCGTTTGTTGGATAAGCTTGTCGGGCACTTTTTGGAGGAAACATGTGTCAATCCCACATTCATCATAAACCATTCCTAATCTTATGAGAGCCCTCGGGCAATCTTATTCTGAATTGCTCCATATCATATCTGATCCACCAAAAGGAAGTGAAAATCTTCTGACACTGGTGCTGCAAATATTGACTCAAGAACACTTGCCAAGAATAATTTCAGCAGGAATATTCAAACCAAGCCGGAAGTTACGTCTCCACCTATTCGAGCAGAATGTGATAAGCTACCAATTCTGCCTGTTTCAAATGCCAATTCAATTTCAGTGCGCCAAGGATTGATGCAACATCCTTTCCGTCAAAATCAATTCTAGATGCATCACCACATTCAAAGCTCATGTATTCATTGAGTGATAATTCTCGACAGTTTCAGTCCCAAAATTCTAAGTTGAGCTCAGTTATCCAAAGATTAACTAACAGGGTATCCGCAGGTTTAAATAACAGTGTCATTGCTGGTCAATTGAATCCCTATCCAGCTTTCTAATCAGCCATTCATGGAGAGAAATTGAGTCATGAATCAGTTGGGGAAACATCACATATAATGGTCTCTTATGACACCCATGATAGCTCCCGGTTCGTCGCGAATGATGGCCAATTTTTCTTCCACAGCTTCCAATCAGATTCAGTTCCTACTCAACTCCTTGAACATGTTGGGTTGGAAATGATCTTCTTGTTATTATGATGTCTGCTGATGATAGGATAAGTATTGTCCTGAAGGAATATACGGCAACATGTTCTTCATCCGCATTTGAAAAAAACAAGTCTGAACAGATTAAGTTCTACACAATGAAGTTGTGGTGATCTTTCTATTACCGTCTGCAACATATTGAGCTGGCTTTAAAATTTGCTGCCGAATCTTTGGCTGATCCTGAGGAGTGTTCGAATTTGTTTGAAGATTGGCAAGTTGCACTTGCTGTTGAATCTAAAAGCTGCAGAACAAGGGGCGATTACTAGCTTGCAGAGGAGTATGTATACCATGCCTACAAGCAAAACAATGAGCGGCATCCTCCCATCATTCCTCGATCTGATATGTGTGGAGTAGATGCACAAATTAGTTTAGACTGTAATTTCATGCTGCTGCAATCTTTATTTTTTGACCTTCTTTTTGATGAGTCAACAGAGGATGTGCAGAAGAATCGAGGACCACAGTTGGGCAGCGGTTGAAGTTGGTCTGTGCTGATTGTCTTGGGGCCCTGTTTACCGCCAATCTATGTCATTTAGAAGATGGATTTTCTACTGGATAAGAAAACTGCCTGTGCAAGCTGGGAAAACTCCACCACTGCTGCAGTATTATGGCTAAGAGATCGGTTTTAAGATTCCATCATTACCGCCAACGGCGAGCCAAATCTCATAGATTCAATAAATGGTTTTATTGTCAATGTATGCCACCATTTTCTTTACAATGATACTTCATGTCAATTCTCCATTCAACAATGCATCGGTGGCGGTAGATTCATTGCTATCTGTGCATTTTGGTTCTATGATAAAATCTATTGTTTGCTCAAATCTGAAGGAGCTGGATCCTTTGGAATTCTTAGATGCTTTAGTTGATGAAAACATACTCCATGCCAAAGCTGCACTTGATGCTTTAAGTGTGTTTGCCGAAACACTTGTATTTCTCGCTCGTTCAAAACACACTGATTTTGTAATTCATCTGGTATGTCTCACAAGAATCAAGTGGTGGATGCTGGTCTTTCAACTACTTTTGGTGGGAATACAAAGCCAAAACGAAGGGCCAAAGGATATGTGGCTTTGAGACGCCCAGCTCTTGACTCGGTAGAAAAAGTGCAGATACTGATGATCGCTCCTATACTGTTGGTTTCAAAAATGAGTTGCAGTTACAAGAAGAAAATTTGAAAATAAAGATGTCTTTTTCTAGGTAGGAACATGGTTCAACCTCCTTTGATTCATAGTCACTCTAATATTGCAAAGATTGTCCATAAATTGTTACTACAAAAGCTTCTTGAACATCGCACATGGACTGTCGCCTCCAACCGTAACATGATGACGCTGGCGGTAATGATAATGTTGATGATGAACAAGCAGTGAAGCTGGAATTGATGATACACCCATTTCAACAATGTTCTTGATAGACTATAGGTGGCGTATGTCATCATAATTAGTTGTAATTCGTATGCAGCAACCTCGAGTCCTTGTTGTGCCAGATTTTCTTCTTGCAGTGGCAGAGTTTTTTGTGCCTTCTCTTGAAGCACTCACTGGAAGAGAGGAAACAATGGATCCAAATAATGATCCCATTAGCAGAAACAGTAGCATAGTGCTGATGGAAATAGTTTACAGGCAGGAATAAGATGTGGTGCACCTCTCCCCATCTAAACAGTTAGTTGCAGATTATGTAGGCATTGACGAATATACATATGATGACAGTGGAAAAGGATCCTGCTTTCAGCGACTCTGATATGAGCCAAGAAGAATTATTGTTCCTGCCAGTATCTCCCATTCCCGATGTTCCTGAACAGCAAGATAAATTCGAAAGTTCTTCAAAGCTGGTGGACAGCAATAACTCTGGATCCACATTTTCAGAGGAGGCTGTTACAAATAGACATATGATGAATCATGCCTCAAGTCCAGTAGAAAATGATACTGTGGAAACACGAATTAAAAGAAATCGGAAACCAAGGAAGATTCTGAAGTTGCAGACAAATCCAAGAAAAAGTGGAAATAAGCCATATTAAAAGTTTTACCAGACTGCTGTACAATTTTTCAGCCAAGCCACTTGCAACAGGGTGAACAGAAATTTATCATTTATCCAAGCCATGTGAATATAATCTCAGCCATGTTACACTCCAAGCTGACCCCACAAGCTTTTAAAGTTGTTTCTAAGCCATGAGCTAATTGCAAAAAGTGACCATCCACGTCATGTTTAAATGAACTGCAAAGTAATAAAGGCAAAACGACGTCTTGAGCTACAAAGAGGGAAATTGCAAAAACGACATGAAAAAGCTTCTCCACAGGTCACACATAACTTGCATCCCAAAACGCAGAAAAAAGACCCAAACGACAAATCATTTTCACTCATTCTCATCTATAAATACCACACATACCTCATTCATTTCTTCAAGCTTGAAAAGCCAGAAAACTTCTGCAGAAATATCACCCCAACCTCTAATTTTCTTCAGGCTTCAATCCTCTTCACCTCTCATACTTTCTTCGTTCATCAAAACCACTTCATACGATATTCACTCTTCACTTTTTTCTTCCAAATTAATCTCAAACAGAAATCAATTTCGAACTACAATTCATTCAGAAGAAGAAGAGAAGCAAGAAGAAGTTTGGATTGATTGTTGCTCCTGAGTTTGAAGGTAGTTTGAGCTTCACCGTCATTTCCGATCTGTTACTTTTTGTTGTGTTTCTTTGAATTGTTGGCACCATTGTGAAGAACTCTTGATTCTGATCACAACCGTGCTGGTTTCGCATCCCGCCGCTTTGATTTGAGTAAGCGTTGAAGCTCCCATGGCCGTGAGCAGTGTCGTGAGAGCTTGAAGAACAGAAAGAAATTGTATTCTGTTCTTTCTCTTTTCTTTCCTTTTCATTTATTTTTATCTCAATTTTCTTTTCTTTTTTTTTAATTTCTCTTTTTTTACGTGGAGCTTTCCACTTTTTTTTTTTTTATACTAGTTTTATTAATAATATTTTAAAAAAAAAAGCTCTTAAAAAAATTATTTGAAAATATTTTGATTAATTGTTGGTGGTTTTGGATCTTGAGTTTTGATAGGATTTCATCAATATCAATGGACTTTGGGTGTTGATTTTTATCCACCAAGAGAGGTGATTGATATTGATGATAATTTAATCGATTTAAGATTCAAATTGTGATTTATTTTCATTCTTATTTTCTTTCTTCCCTTCTTTTTATTTTTGATCGATGAAATCTATGGATCATAGATTGTTGATTATCAAGGTTGATTAATCTTCATTATTTCAAAACTATGGACGAATAATCATTGAGATAATTCTCCTTACTTTGGAATAGTGATAGATTACCTTTGATTAATTGATGAAAAATCTTGATTATGATGAGATCATCACCTCTTTTCTTTTTGTGTGGCATGTTTTAGGAGAGTGATTTATATATCATTTCTCTAACATGTGTTAACACTAACATTTTATTGACCGGCCTCAGATAGTCGTGGTTTCTACATAAACCCGATTACGATTGCTTAACATAGCGCTAAAGTGTCCCTTAATCGGAAAATGATCATTCGTGGCTCAAACTTACGTTTAAAAGTCCAAGTATGTTTAGTTGCTTGTCTTAACTCCAATACCTATGAAAATCATTGTTAGGAGGCTTTGATTCTATCAATCCTCTAATGAATTTTCATTAATCTTGGTCTAAGTGCAAGAATTAATCATCATTGATCATATGTTCTAACCACTAACCACTAATTCACTAACAATATCCTTGTTTAATTTTATTTATATTCTCTTCTTACTTCTTATTTTTTACTTTTATGCTTCCATTTTATCATTTCATACCATATCTTTGTTTATGTTTATGTCATTTCTCTTTTGTCCACTTGGACCATATCTTGTTCAAAACACTAATAAAAGGATAAAAAAATCTCTAAAAAATTTAGTGTTGTTAACTTTGTGGTTATGCTCTTGGACTACTCTTAGACCTTGGACTTTATGGACCTTTGGACTTAGAATTAGGGCTCTCATTCCTATGCTTGGAGTATTGTGGATCTTAGCCTTTATTTGGCTCGCTCATTAGCTTATGCTTTAAATCGGATGGAATTCTTTTTTGCTTGCTATGGAGTGTGCTACAAGTCGGTTAGATCTTTCTTACCTCTAGCTCTTATTTTGGTTTTTAGGATAGTCACTTCATCTCCTCCCCCTTCTTAAATTTTCAAAACTTTCTCCCTCTTTCAAAACCTTCTTGGTTTCAAACTTCAAAACCGCTTTCGCAATAAAACCTTGACTTTCGTCAAGTGATTTTTAAACTTTTTTTTTTTTTAATAAAAGTCAATCAATGTTAATCATGCTTTGACTAATTTCAAAAGACATAAAAAATACAAAAACTCATCAACTCTTTTTGTGCCTTTATGCACTTTTTCACTTTAAAAAAACTTTTCATAAAGTTTAGACATGATTCATTTCTATAGTTGAGATGTAAATCTCCTATTCCCCATATTATTAAGACTTTGACATTTTCCACATTGATGTTGAGTGATAGTTTTGTTGATAATCCAAGCAAATCCTCCATCTTTATGTGACGCAGATGTTGTCTTAATACTTGTGGGTGGATAGTCGCAGTTTTCTCCTTGAAATGACGACTTGTCTTTACATTTAAAATCAATCAAAACCAACAAATTTTTGTCATTTGTACCACGAACTACGGGGTTTTGATTCCATATTGCACTTTATGGGTACGTAGGCATGAGACGATAAGTCTCTCCAAACACAAAAATATAAAAAATAATTCTCTTCTCATCTCCCCAATCTCTTTTCAAACAAACAATTTTCAAACCAAAAAGCGTAAATATTTCAAAGGGCTCCTATAGAGTACTATAGACGTTTTGGGTGCTAACACCTTCCCATTGCGTAACCAACCCCCTTACCCCGATCTCTGTCTCGTGTTCTTATTTTAGAACTCTTTGGTTTTGTTCGCTCTTTTTCCTTTCCTTTATTTGGATAAAATAAAAGTGCGGTGGCGACTCTTGTTTTCTTTGAGTTAAGTTAGTCAATAACTTACGCTCACGATTTTTACCGCTACAGAAAAGTGGCGACTCTGCTGGGGACTCCAACGGTTCCTAGTGGGTTTCGCCTACTTTGATTTATTTATTGTTTTTTTGTTTGACTTGTTTGTTATTGATTGTTCTGTTTTGGTGCCTGGTAATCTGTGTGGTGAGATAAGTCCTAACCCGGACTTGAGTGCACTTATGATAGGAGGGTGGTATAGTCTTGTTGGCTTACGTGGAGTAGTCCTTACTAAGCTGACTTGAGATCCCCTGCTCGGTGGAGGCCCCTTTGGAAATTACTGATGTCTTATGAGTAGTCGTAATTGATATTACTTTTTCCGACTGGGAGCCTGAGAAGCTGAGGACCTTAGAACCCTTTAACCCATCTTGGCCTTATTAGGACGTGGTGCGGTGGCTGTTCAGGTGTAGACTTGAATTAGTCGTTACGCGATACCACACTCAGACGAGTTTCTCTTGAGAATATTGTTGGCCGACGAGTAGTCGTTTAAGCCGATAATATCCAAAAGATGGAATTATGACTCTGGGAACTTTTTAGAACCTTGTTCTACAGGTGATGATATAACCATAGTACATACCATTGTGGGTTGGTTGGTTCTTACCTTTGGCTCCATGCTCGCGCCGAACCTTTGAACCTGTGTGCTTTGTATGTCTTGTTTGTGGGTGTTGCATCTTACATCTATTCATTCATGAGCATTTTTTTCTCAGTTTGCAAGGAACTCAGAGATTTCTTTTTGCAAATATCGCAAAATTTTTTTTTTTAGAATCATGGATATTGAAAGAAGTAACACTAAGAAGTACATTTTCACGAGTTTTGACTTACAAGAGTTGAGAAAGCTTGGATCTTTGGTATCTAGTCCTGTAGATTTCAAATGTTGTTTAGGAAACTGTTGATTATTCTGAGGACTGATGTTGAAGAGGGGATTCTTAATACCTTGGTCCAGTTCTACGATCTGTTGCATCGTTGATTTATTTTCCCAGATTATCAACTATTGCCAACTTTAGAGGAGTATGCCTATCTTATGGGTGTGTAAGTCTTCATTGAGTTTCTTGAGCGACGTGTCATGAAGAGATCAAGGGAACCAGAGGATTTCTTTTCCTCTAGCATATCATCATCTGCTCATCTTCCTACCTCCGGTTCTTGGAAAGGGTATTGTGAATCGACTCGTGAAAGAGAAAGACACCATGAAGATCAGCTATGTAAGATAAATCAAGAGGCTTCACAAGAAGTATCAGCTCAGAGTTGGGTCATTTTCAGACACGATTCCTTAGAACTAGATTTCATTCTCTCTTGTGTTGTAAGATTGATGAAACTGTACTTCAAAGCTGTAATTCTTTCAATATTAATGAAATGAGATTTTTGGTATATCCAGTGTGTTATCTTAATGTAATGTTTGCAAACTGCTTTATAGTTCCTTGAAAACTTGCATTTGCATTTGCACATCAAGCATCATTCTGCATTGTACCTTTCCTTTCCCAGGTGTCTTATTTGCTTCCTGTTCTTGGTCTTTGTTCAGACAAGTTGTCGCATCACTACAATACTCGAGCTAAAGATGGATCAGTTGCAACGAGAGAACCGCGAGCTTCGCGAGGAATTGGCTACTTTGAGGGATGGTATGGAAAGGATCTCTACTTTGGTTGAAACTCTGGTTGTTGCTCAGAATCAACTTTCTCCTCATGTTTCTCAGACTCCACTACAAAAGACTGTGATTTCTGAAATCATTTCAACACTCAATTCTATGGCTCCCATTAGCGCTTCCAGTCATGTTACTGAGATGTGTCTCAAAGAAGGTGTCCAAAAAGGATGGTTGACCAAAGGAAATGGTTCTTCTAGCAATTCTAAGAAGTATGGAAATGGTTTTTCCAAAGAGAAAGAACAAGCTGCTAACGCTATTTCGCAATAAAAGCGTAGAAGATCTCGTAACCAAAGTAAGCAACAACATACACAACAAAAGATTGATCAGCAAAGTTGTGTTCAAAAGCAAATGCAGTTTGATCCGATTCCGATGTCGTATGCAGAATTATTTCCTGTCTTAATACAGAAGAATCTTGTGAAGACCAGGTCTCCTCCTGCTGTTCCAAAAGATATTCCATGGTGGTATAAACCAGAGACTCGTTGTGCTTTCCATCAGGGTGCACCAGGGCATGGTCTTGAAGATTGTTTTCCTTTGAAATATGAAGTGCAAAGACTAGTGCAAAAAGGAATTTTGTTTCTCAAAGGCACAAACGTCCAAGTCAATATGCTGCCTAAACATGGTAACGCCACTGTAGTTGAGACGCATGCTGCAATTCCGAATCATTTCAAAGAAACTCAAGTTCGTCCGCCACTTTTTGAGAAAGAATTTTTCAAAATCCAAGATGGTTCGAATGGCCAAAATAGTGGAGAAAATTTTGCTAGTGATTCCCAAGTAGGAGAAAATGTTGAGGTCCATGCAATTCAGAGTTCTCCTCAGATTATGCAAAATCCAGTCCTGAATAAGCCAAAAGGAGAGACTCACCCGTTTGATCCAATCCCAATGACTTACAATCAATTATGGTCTTATTTTTCCCGAAACTCGGTAGTGACACCCAGAAAAACCAGAGTCATGAAGTCTCGCCCTCATTGGTACAATCCAAATATCAGTTGTGAGTTTCACGATGGGGTAATGTGCCATCCGATTGAGGAGTGCAAGGTTTTCCAAGAAATGGTCCAAGAGATGATTGACGATGGGGTGTTGACTTTCGAAGGAGGAAGCCCATTTTTGAATGGAACGCCTTTATGTTGATAAAATATAAAACTCGAGGAAATTCATATTGCTGGTGTTAGTGGAGTGATCTGTAGCAGTCGTGCATTTGCTTCTGTTTCTCCAAAAGAAGTTGAGGATATTCTTTCAAGCTTGGATTGAGATAGTCTCCTCAGATCATTAGTTCATTTACTGCAATTTTATTTGTAATCTCTCATGTTTGTTAATGTTTTGTTTGCTTGTAGAAACTTGTTTGATTTTGAATATTAATCATAATACAATGAGTATGTTTGTCTTGAAGAAATCCATTCGCATTCGCTCATAAATTGTTTTCCTGCATTTGCAATACCAACTTCTTGTTTGAACTCTTGGAGGGAGGATGATGAGGTGAAAACGCAAAATTTCTGGTTATATACTTTTGAATAAAACCCTGATGATGATGTAAGGCATTGTTTCAAATTCCCAAACACCGGAGATATAAGGAAGATAATCCCTTGTTAACCCTTTTGGGCCTTGAAGTAGGAGTTTCATTTTTAAATGAAAAAATCCTTACGTTTTAACCTGGGGCATGGTAGTCTTCAGTTAATTTGACCAAGTGTTCAAATTTCCAAAAAGAGTGTGTATTTAAGGACCAACCACGATGGTTATCCTCATTCCTAAGGAAAGAGACGGCCACAACCCTTTTAACAAGACAGATAAGTCAATGTCACATGATTTGTTCAAAAGAAAAATAAAAGCCCGCTAAGTCGTATAATTTGAAAACAAGTGACTTAGGCAAAAATTAGGGAAAAGAAAAAACGCGAAAAGCGAAAAGAAGGGATTACAATGAAAAATCATGAACAAATCTATGTGACTACAAAAAAAAAAGGGGGGTGACTGTTATTCCTTGAAAAGCCTTATTGGCTCTTAAACCATCATTTTTATTAGTTCCTCAACAATCAAAATCCTTTGAGGGATGAACAGTTGTGTCTAATTAGCTGAATATAGGATTGAAGAACATCACGGAGAATGGGTGGGTGCAGATAAACTTTGAGCCTAAATATCCTTTTTTCTGAAAACCGTGAACCAGACCACACTATAACCCTTGAAAGACCTAATTGAAGCAGGGTTTATTTTGAAAGCATACTTTAACGAGATAGCGTTCCTGACTCCCATGAGTTGTGCTAAAAGACTTTTGTTGGTATTGCATGTGCATTCAAAAATCAATGTCACATCTTAACTAGTGATTCGTTCACAAGTTTTTTGCGACATGTTTTCAGTAAAAAAAAAAACTTCAAGATAAACATATGTAATTGCATTAGAATTATCATTCTCAGAATTAAGCATTTTTCTGCTTACATACATTATTTGACATCATGGAAGCTTACATATGCGTATCAGTGATGAACATAATCTTTTGAAGCCTGAAAGTCTGATGAGTAATTGGCAAATTATTTCAAGGAATGATCATATCCAAGGGCGTGTTTCTTGAAGACTTCGTTGAGCTTGAGCAAGTTTGTTTTCCCAGTTGATGCTTTCGCAGGGGCAAAGCTTGAATACTCCATCAGTAAAAGAATATGCCGACTACAATTAATCTGGGGAAGTTACGTCGAGATTCGACGAATCTCTCAGAGTTTGAAGATATTGGGGCAGATTATTTCAAGGAATTATGAACTCGATATTCTCCCGATTAGAGTTTGTCCTTGTTGATGTTCTCCTCGATACAGTCTGTTGACAATCTCTCAAGCAAAGTTTGGTCTTATTGATGCATTTCTTAGTTGGGCACTAGTTCAAGCATTTTAAACTTGGATTCCCCCTGCGAAGTCTTGATTCAGATTTCCTCAGCCGAGCATGGTTCTTCTTCCCTAACCTGTTTATGATCAAGCATATTTAAGTGTGAATGTGATTGTTGGATCCCATCATGTTCTATGGTAAAATTTGATGAGGAATCTCTGGCAGGTTTCTACCTCCTCCGTTATGATTCTTTGCTCTTATGGCCAATCTGAATCATATTTCCTTTCTAAGAAGTGTTGATATAGCAATCAACTGTTGGGTTTTCTCTCACCCCGTGTTGAGTTTTAAAATCCCCTGCAGGTTGACTTTTTGATGTTAACTTCTTAATTATCCCCGCAATTCCAAGTTATTTCTCTCGAGGTTGTTAGTACCCAGAGAGTTATCCTTGCTGATCCCGTGCAGGGGATGTGCATTTATTACAAATGGTTGTGAAAGATAGAATATGACCCTCATCAGGTTCTTATTTTCCTCAACAGAGTTAGTCCTTGCTCCTCTGGTAGAATTTATTGGCAGTTCCCCAGTAGAGTTGTGTTAAGGTTTCTCTAGTAGGGTTTGCTGATATACCCTTAGCAGAGTTTTGTTCCTATGGATAACCAGATGGATATTATTCGGTTTTCCCAGCTAAATCTTGATTCAAAATCTTCTCCAGATGAGTATGTTTCCTTCATCCAGCCAGGTTATGATCAGACAGTTGAGAAATTTGAAGATCACCTCTCCTTGATGTTATTTCCCATACGGAGACTTATCTTTAATGATTCCTAGCAGAGGTTATGCATATTTACTTTGGATTATTCCACAAGTAGAGAACAATGTTGCTTACTTCTAAGAAGTGTTGACATAGCAGTCACATGTCGGGTTTTCTCTCACCTTGTGATTGGGTGTGGATTTAAAATCCCCCACAGTTTGACTTTTTGCTATGATGTTAACTTCTTATTCCCCGGGCAGAGTTGGAAAATTTGTGTTGCTTTGTTTTCTCCAACAGTTTTTTTTCTCGAAGCGGAATTCATATTGTTGAATTTTTGATGGTTGAAGATTGATCTTTGGGGTTTCCTCCCCAAACGATATCTTTATTTCCTCAGCGAGGTTTGAGCCTTGTAGTAGGATTTATTTTCCTTTGATGGCTCTTGTGTATCTCTTGCAGGGTTTCTGTTGCTGATCCCCAACATGATCTCCAATGATATCTCTAATTTGCTGAGATAAGCCGAGTATTTCAGTGGTGTTGTGATGTTTTGTTCACCCTCTGTTCGCCTTTTTGTCTGTTTTGTAAGCATATTCATACTCATATGCATTACATGCGCATTCATTTTGGTTGAGCATAGCATGCTTTTTGTTGCATTGTGCATCTTGCATTTTTTGGTGTTTCCATTTCGTCGGTGTTGTTATCCCCGCAGAGTGCGTGTGTCCTCTCTCCATTAGAGTGTCCACCCTTAAGCAGAAAATACCTATCCTTTCTAATTCCCCACTGAGTTTATGCCTCGTGGAAGATGTTTGTTTAGCTTTCCTCCCCAGCTTTTATCTGGATGGAATTGTTCCCCAGTTGAGTTATTTCCTCATTGGGTCGAGTCTTGTTTGACCGTTTCTCTTCAGTTTGTTCCTGGATTGAACTTTGGTCTCTTGCAGCGGTTATTTTGGATTTCCCTGGGCTGTGAAACCTGGATGATGAGAAGGTATTTTTGAGGATTTACTTTCCTCGGAAGGAATCTGTTATTGATTCCCATAAGAAGATGAAGATTTGATTTCCCCAACGGTGTTTTGATAACACTCTCTTGGTGATTGCTTGTGCGACTTCATGTGGCAGTCTCTTTATTTGAGCAACTTGTATGTCTCCAACAAGATAAAACTCACCCCAACAAATGGTTGTCTCTTTATTTGAGAAGTTTGTTGTGGGATTTAAGTTGCCCATTGATTGGTAGCAGGTATTCCTTGTGAGTTCATTACCTAAATTTTTCTACCTAGTACTGGGTATCCGGTAATGTTTCTTCACCTTTCGAGTATGTTACCTCTATTGACTGGTAATATTTCTCACCCCTTTTGGTTGGTTATGCTTTACCCATTTGACCGGTAAAAGATAATCCTTCCTCCCGAGCTTGTTGCCTTTATTTTCTGCCTAGTGATAGGTAGTAGGTAGCATTTGTCTCCTCCTTTTTGGTCAGTTATCGACATATATTTCTACCCAGTAATCGGTAGTCGGTAATCTTTCCTTGTGAGTTCATTACCCAAAATTTTTCTACCTAGTAATGGGTATCTGGTAATGTTTCTTCACCCTTTTGAGTATTTTGCTCATCCTTTTTGGTCAGTTATCGACATATTTTTCTACCCAGTAATCGGTAGTCGGTAATCTTTCCTTGTGAGTTCATTACCCAAAATTTTCTACCTAGTACTGGGTATCCGGTAATGTTTCTTCACCTTTCGAGTATATTGCCTTTATTGTGCTATCTATTGACCGATAGTCGGTAATATTTCTCACCCCCTTTGGTTTATTATGCTTATTTTTTACTCAGTAACCAGTAGAAGCATTTTACCTGTTCTCTTTGGATCGACTATATTCGCCCAGTAACTGGCAGTTGGTATCTCTTTCCCCGTGGAGTCGTTTCCTTTCCTTTATCGGAATAGGATCTTGTTTTCCCCTGTGGAGTCTCTTTTCTTCTTTTGATCCGGTGTTTGTTTGTCTCCTGTGGCATTTTCTCCCCACGGTGGTCTTGTGTTTGCATACCATATCATTTTGTGGTCTCTTAGGGCCAAAAATTGGGTTTATTGTTATATTTAAGTCTCTTCTATCTAGTCGAGACAAAGATGTCAATCTTCATATCTCCGGATAGAAGAATCTTAAATAGGGGCAGCTGTAATACCCTAATTTTTACCCCTAAGATCCCACATTTCATTTGCATATCATTCCACAAACAAGATCATACTTTTTTATTCTCTCAGGTCCCTTGTTGTTTCTTACTTGCTTTGTGTTTGTTTCTGTTTACTAACATCTAACCAAAATACCAAAAATATTTTTCAATTTGTTTGTTTCTTCTTCTTCTCTGTGTGTTTAGGGTTTTGCAAGGAGATTGATGGCAAGGACATTCATTCAAGTCTAAATCAAATGGAAGTTTGACCTCATCTTGGTCAAACTATCAAGAGATTGCTTCAAGTGCAAATTGGTTGTGGCAGTGGGTTATTTTTTTTTCCAGGAATGATGATCATTCAAGGTCAAGTGGTCTTGTGGAGAATCATCAGTTTATCGAGCCGTGTATTATGAGTATTTTGGCTATTAGATGAGGTTCATTGGACATGACGGTACAGCTGCAGATTCCACATTTCTAGAGGTTCTTTACACCATATGGATTCAATATTATAAGGAGATACCAATGATTGTTGAAGTGCATCAGGTTGATTATCATGAATTCTATATACATTGGTCTAGTGTCTGAAGAAAATTCACTGCAGGAGAAAACAAAAGCTCTTAAACTGGTTCAGAAAGAGAGCAACATGTTGCGGTTTCCGTGTCAGTCAAGTTACTGAGTGAAAATTCTCCAAAAGTACTTGTTGTTGCTGATATTAAGAAGAATGCTACAAATGTCTTTATTGTTAAGTGAATTCAGAATAATCAGTTCACTATTGGATTAAGAGTCTCATATTATGTTTTTGTTAGTGATGTGCTGGAACTTTCTGGAAAATATCAAAAGCACTTTGGCCACTATCTATTATTTTGGCACCTGCTGCAAAAAAATATATGTTGATGTATACAGCTTTTTGATACAAGTGAAGCCATATCATCTTCATTCTGATTACTTGAAAAAACATTGTCACCATGATTCTTTTTCATTACTCCTTGCTATGCCACAGACACATGACTTGAATTTAAAAGCTCTTGTACTAGTCAACAAATTTACCTGGCCATTTTATCAGAATGTTGTTGTGTCTAGCTCTGAAGTTACTCCTTCGTTTTTGGTTGCACATTCGGGAAACTTGATTCTCCTTCGTAAATCAATGAATTCAGGAGCCGATATGAATGTGAGATTGTTCCATGGCTATGCTTCACAACTTGCATGTGAAGATGTTTTACTTGAATCAAGCTATGTCGGATGGGCTAAATTTGATGAGTTTCTTACGCAGTCCAACATGGTTCGTCCTCGTGTTGCAGTTCACGCACTTGTCTCTGTTTGTTGCAAAGGATTAGTTGAGGATGTGGCTTCCTATTTTCACGTGAAGTGTTTCTTTGATGGAGATGTTTATCCCTCTGCAGAGTTTGGGCTGCTCAAGGGATGCTTCTTTCATGGTTTAGATCCATACAAAGAGTTTGTGCATTCAATTGCAACTAGAGAAATAATTGATCGCTCTTCTAGAGGATTATCTACACCAGGAACACTATTTAAGAATTTGATGGCCATTCTCCGAGATGTGGTCATTTGCTATGATGGAACTGCGAGAAATGTATGCAGTAATTCCATCATCCAGTTTGAATATGGCATTCAGTCTGAAGAGGCAGCCCAGCACTTGTTCCCTGCCGGTGAGCCAGTAGGCGTTTTAGCTTCAAACCCTGCTTATAAAGCAGTCCTTGATGCTAGTCCTAGTAGCAACTCTTCATGGGAGTTTATGAAGGAAATGTTTGTTTGCAAGGTGAACTTTAAGAATGAACCAAATGATTGTTGCCTAATTTTATACTTGATTGATTGTGATTGTGGGAGGAGTTATTGCTGCATATCTGGTTAAAAATCAGTTGAGAAAAGTAAGCCTCAAAGATGCAACCTTGGATTTCATTGTTGAATACCAGCAATAGCGAAGATGCAGGCCTTGTTGGTCATATTCATCATGATGAGGCACTATGTCTTTGTTCTTCTGATGCTGAAAATGGCAGCCACAGGAGCAAGGGTTCAAGGAGATCTGCACCTTATTGGAGCAACAGATTTCTCATTCTTCTTCCGCCGATAAGTCTCAGATTTGGAGCCAAATTCAAACAATACTCTAATTTCCCCAACTTCAATAAATACCTTGCGTTCATCTTTTCTCAGGCTCAGAAAAATGCGGCAATAGCTGCTTGATCTGCATTGAGAAAATTGTCAGAGAATCAGTTATCTTCCTCAACTTCATCCTCATTTTCTTCCGAGTCTAAAAACAATGAAGAACAAGAACATGTCATTATTGCCCGTGATACTCGAGTTGGCAAGGATAACCAACCATCAACTCAGTTGCCAGTTTCTCGGGAATTGTCTAGGAAAAGACCAGTTCCTCATGATAATGAACAATTGGCCAATGGTCACGAGGCCATTGCTAAGCGGATCCGTTCTGGTCCTGACTCTGACTTTACTTCACCTGCTCAAATAAATGATTCTGGGCGAGATCTTAGCTCCATTAATGGAGTGTCGCCTAATGTCCCTGTTTTGGAAAGTGAACTAACTGCCGTGGAGCAAATGATTGTCGTTATTGGTGCATTGACTGCTGAAGGAGAAAGCAAGGAAGGCTCTTGAAACACTAAGTGTCAAAGAAAACAAACCTGCAGCTGCTGATGACGAAGATATGGATCCAACGCAATACCTGGAGAATAGGCTAAAGCATCTTGCAGCTGAAAAAGCAGAAGGGAGAAATCCATATCCACACAAATTTGCTGTCACTATGTCTATTGATCAATACATCAAGGAATATGAAGGTTTAAGCGATGGGCAACACCTCGAGGATGTTTCTGTGTCTTTGGCTGGACGAATCATGCACAAACGTGCCTCTGGTGCAAAGCTTGTCTTTTATGACCTGCATGGTGGTGGTTTTAAGGTTCAGGTTATGGCAGATGCGAGAAAATCGGACTTGAATGAAGCTGAGTTTTCCAAATTCCATTCTAATGTGAAGCGTGGTGATATTGTTGGCATCACAGGTTTTCCAGGCAAAATCAAGAAGGGAGAGCTTAGTATTTTCCCCAAAACTTTTGTGGCGCTGTCTCATTGTTTGCATATGATGCCAAGACAAAAATCTGCGGCTGCCGTTGATAATTCAAATGTGAAGAAAAATGCATGGGTACCAGGAAGTACCAGGAATCCCGAAGCATACATTTTGAAAGATCAGGAAACTAGATATCGGTTACGCCATTTGGATTTGATGATTAATCCAGAGGTTCGAGAAATATTCAAGACTAGGTCGTTCTTGGACAAGCTTGATTTCTTAGAGGTTGAAACACCTATGATGAATATGATTGCTGGGGGTGCTGCTGCTAAGCCATTTGTAACTCATCATAACGACCTTAACATGAGATTATTCATGAGAATTGCTCCAGAACTCTATCTCAAGGAGTTGGTTGTAGGTGGGCTGGACCGGGTTTATGAAATTGGAAAGCAATTTAAGAATGAGGGTATAGATTTGACTCACAATCCCGAGTTTACTACCTGTGAGTTCTATATGGCTTATATGGATTACAATGACGTAATGGAGATAACAGAGAGCATGTTGAGCGGTATGGTCAAGGAACTTACAAAGGGCAGCTATAAAATCAAGTATCATGCAAATGGGATTGATAAGGATCCTATTGAAATCGACTTTACTCCACCATTCAGAAGGATTGACATGATTGAAGGACTAGAGCAGATTGCTGGCCTCAGTATTCCCAAAGACTTGGCGAGTGATGAAACTAATCAATATTTGAAGAATGCCTGTTTGAAGTATGAAATCAAATGTCCCCCTCCTGAAACAACTACTCGTTTGTTGGATAAGCTTGTCGGGCACTTTTTGGAGGAAACATGTGTCAATCCCACATTCATCATAAACCATTCCTAATCTTATGAGAGCCCTCGGGCAATCTTATTCTGAATTGCTCCATATCATATCTGATCCACCAAAAGGAAGTGAAAATCTTCTGACACTGGTGCTGCAAATATTGACTCAAGAACACTTGCCAAGAATAATTTCAGCAGGAATATTCAAACCAAGCCGGAAGTTACGTCTCCACCTATTCGAGCAGAATGTGATAAGCTACCAATTCTGCCTGTTTCAAATGCCAATTCAATTTCAGTGCGCCAAGGATTGATGCAACATCCTTTCCGTCAAAATCAATTCTAGATGCATCACCACATTCAAAGCTCATGTATTCATTGAGTGATAATTCTCGACAGTTTCAATCCCAAAATTCTAAGTTGAGCTCAGTTATCCAAAGATTAACTAACAGGGTATCCGCAGGTTTAAATAACAGTGTCATTGCTGGTCAATTGAATCCCTATCCAGCTTTCCAATCAGCCATTCATGGAGAGAAATTGAGTCATGAATCAGTTGGGGAAACATCACATATAATGGTCTCTTATGACACCCATGATAGCTCCCGGTTCGTCGCGAATGATGGCCAATTTTTCTTCCACAGCTTCCAATCAGATTCAGTTCCTACTCAACTCCTTGAACATGTTGGGTTGGAAATGATCTTCTTGTTATTATGATGTCTGCTGATGATAGGATAAGTATTGTCCTGAAGGAATATACGGCAACATGTTCTTCATCCGCATTTGAAAAAAACAAGTCTGAACAGATTAAGTTCTACACAATGAAGTTGTGGTGATCTTTCTATTACCGTCTGCAACATATTGAGCTGGCTTTAAAATTTGCTGCCGAATCTTTGGCTGATCCTGAGGAGTGTTCGAATTTGTTTGAAGATTGGCAAGTTGCACTTGCTGTTGAATCTAAAAGCTGCAGAACAAGGGGCGATTACTAGCTTGCAGAGGAGTATGTATACCATGCCTACAAGCAAAACAATGAGCGGCATCCTCCCATCATTCCTCGATCTGATATGTGTGGAGTAGATGCACAAATTAGTTTAGACTGTAATTTCATGCTGCTGCAATCTTTATTTTTTGACCTTCTTTTTGATGAGTCAACATAGGATGTGCAGAAGAATCGAGGACCACAGTTGGGCAGCGGTTGAAGTTGGTCTGTGCTGATTGTCTTGGGGCCCTATTTACCGCCAATCTATGTCATTTAGAAGATGGATTTTCTACTGGATAAGAAAACTGCCTGTGCAAGCTGGGAAAACTCCACCACTGCTGCAGTATTATGGCTAAGAGATCGGTTTTAAGATTCCATCATTACCGCCAACGGCGAGCCAAATCTCATAGATTCAATAGATGGTTTTATTGTCAATGTATGCCACCATTTTCTTTACAATGATACTTCATGTCAATTCTCCATTCAACAATGCATCGGTGGCGGTAGATTCATTGCTATCTGTGCATTTTGGTTCTATGATAAAATCTATTGTTTGCTCAAATCTGAAGGAGCTGGATCCTTTGGAATTCTTAGATGCTTTAGTTGATGAAAACAGACTCCATGCCAAAGCTGCACTTGATGCTTTAAGTGTGTTTGCCGAAACACTTGTATTTCTCGCTCGTTCAAAACACACTGATTTTGTAATTCATCTGGTATGTCTCACAAGAATCAAGTGGTGGATGCTGGTCTTTCAACTACTTTTGGTGGGAATACAAAGCCAAAACGAAGGGCCAAAGGATACGTGGCTTTGAGACGCCCAACTCTTGACTCGGTAGAAAAAGTGCAGATACTGATGATCGCTCCTATACTGTTGGTTTCAAAAATGAGTTGCAGTTACAAGAAGAAAATTTGAAAATAAAGATTTCTTTTTCTAGGTAGGAACATGGTTCAACCTCCTTTGATTCATAGTCACTCTAATATTGCAAAGATTGTCCATAAATTGTTACTACAAAAGCTTCTTGAACATCGCACATGGACTGTCGCCTCCAACCGTAACATGATGACGCTGGCGGTAATGATAATGTTGATGATGAACAAGCAGTGAAGCTGGAATTGATGATACACCCATTTCAACAATGTTCTTGATAGACTATAGGTGGCGTATGTCATCACAATTCGTTGTAATTCGTATGCAGCAACCTCGAGTCCTTGTTGTGCCAGATTTTCTTCTTGCAGTGGCAGATTTTTTTGTGCCTTCTCTTGAAGCACTCACTGGAAGAAAGGAAACAATGGATCCAAATAATGATCCCATTAGCAGAAACAGTAGCATAGTGCTGATGGAAACAGTTTACAGGCAGGAATAAGATGTGGTGCACCTCTCCCCATCTAAACAGTTAGTTGCAGATTATGTAGGCATTGACGAATATACATATGATGACAGTGGAAAAGGATCCTGCTTTCAGCGACTCTGATATGACCCAAGAAGAATTATTGTTCCTGCCAGTATCTCCCATTCCCGATGTTCCTGAACAGCAAGATAAATTCGAAAGTTCTTCAAAGCTGGTGGACAGCAATAACTCTGGATCCACATTTTCAGAGGAGGCTGTTACAAATAGACATATGATGAATCATGCCTCAAGTCCAGTAGAAAATGATACTGTGGAAACACGAATTAAAAGAAATCGGAAACCAAGGAAGATTCTGAAGTTGCAGACAAATCCAAGAAAAAGTGGAAATAAGCCATATTAAAAGTTTTACCAGACTGCTGTACAATTTTTCAGCCAAGCCACTTGCAACAGGGTGAACAGAAATTTATCATTTATCCAAGCCATGTGAATATAATCTCAGCCATGTTACACTCCAAGCTGACCCCACAAGCTTTTAAAGTTGTTTCTAAGCCATGAGCTAATTGCAAAAAGTGACCATCCACGTCATGTTTAAATGAACTGCAAAGTAATAAAGGCAAAACGACGTCTTGAGCTACAAAGAGGGAAATTGCAAAAACGACATGAAAAAGCTTCTCCACAGGTCACACATAACTTGCATCCCAAAACGCAGAAAAAAGACCCAAACGGCAAATCATTTTCACTCATTCTCATCTATAAATACCACACATACCTCATTCATTTCTTCAAGCTTGAAAAGCCAGAAAACTTCTGCAGAAATATCACCCCAACCTCTAATTTTCTTCAGGCTTCAATCCTCTTCACCTCCCATACTTTCTTCGTTCATCAAAACCACTTCATACGATATTCACTCTTCACTTTTTTCTTCCAAATTAATCTCAAACAGAAATCAATTTCGAACTACAATTCATTCAGAAGAAGAAGAGAAGCAAGAAGAAGTTTGGATTGATTGTTGCTCCTGAGTTTGAAGGTAGTTTGAGCTTCACCGTCATTTCCGATCTGTTACTTTTTGTTGTGTTTCTTTGAATTGTTGGCACCATTGTGAAGAACTCTTGATTCTGATCACAACCGTGCTGGTTTCGCATCCTGCCGCTTTGATTTGAGTAAGCGTTGAAGCTCCCATGGCCGTGAGCAGTGTCGTGAGAGCTTGAAGAACAGAAAGAAATTGTATTCTGTTCTTTCTCTTTTCTTTCCTTTTCATTTATTTTTATCTCAATTTTCTTTTCTTTTTTTTTTAATTTCTCTTTTTTTACGTGGAGCTTTCCACTTTTTTTTTTTATACTAGTTTTATTAATAATATTTAAAAAAAAAAGCTCTTAAAAAAATTATTTGAAAATATTTTGATTAATTGTTGGTGGTTTTGGATCTTGAGTTTTGATAGGATTTCATCAATATCAATGGACTTTAGGTGTTGATTTTTATCCACCAAGAGAGGTGATTGATATTGATGATAATTTAATCGATTTAAGATTCAAATTGTGATTTATTTTCATTCTTATTTTCTTTCTTCCCTTCTTTTTATTTTTGATCGATGAAATCTATGGATCATAGATTATTGATTATCAAGGTTGATTAATCTTCATTATTTCAAAACTATGGACGAATAATCATTGAGATAATTCTCCTTACTTTGGAATAGTGATAGATTACCTTTGATTAATTGATGAAAAATCTTGATTATGATGAGATCATCACCTCTTTTCTTTTTGTGTGGCATGTTTTAGGAGAGTGATTTATATATCATTTCTCTAACATGTGTTAACACTAACATTTTATTGACCGGCCTCAGATAGTCGTGGTTTCTACATAAACCCGATTACGATTGCTTAACATAGCGCTAAAGTGTCCCTTAATCGGAAAATGATCATTCGTGGCTCAAACTTACGTTTAAAAGTCCAAGTATGTTTAGTTGCTTGTCTTAACTCCAATACCTATGAAAATCATTGTTAGGAGGCTTTGATTCTATCAATCCTCTAATGAATTTTCATTAATCTTGGTCTAAGTGCAAGAATTAATCATCATTGATCATATGTTCTAACCACTAACCACTAATTCACTAACAATATCCTTGTTTAATTTTATTTATATTCTCTTCTTACTCCTTATTTTTTACTTTTATGCTTCCATTTTATCATTTCATACCATATCTTTGTTTATGTTTATGTCATTTCTCTTTTGTCCACTTGGACCATATCTTGTTCAAAACACTAATAAAAGGATAAAAAAATCTCTAAAAAATTTAGTGTTGTTAACTTTGTGGTTATGCTCTTGGACTACTCTTAGACCTTGGACTTTATGGACCTTTGGACTTAGAATTAGGGCTCTCATTCCTATGCTTGGAGTATTGTGGATCTTAGCCTTTATTTGGCTCGCTCATTAGCTTATGCTTTAAATCGGATGGAATTCTTTTTTGCTTGCTATGGAGTGTGCTACAAGTCGGTTAGATCTTTCTTACCTCTAGCTCTTATTTTGGTTTTTAGGATAGTCACTTCATCTCCTCCCCCTTCTTAAATTTTCAAAACTTTCTCCCTCTTTCAAAACCTTCTTGGTTTCAAACTTCAAAACCGCTTTCGCAATAAAACCTTGACTTTCGTCAAGTGATTTTTAAACTTTTTTTTTTTTAATAAAAGTCAATCAATGTTAATCATGCTTTGACTAATTTCAAAAGACATAAAAAATACAAAAACTCATCAACTCTTTTTGTGCCTTTATGCACTTTTTCACTTTAAAAAAACTTTTCATAAAGTTTAGACATGATTCATTTCTATAGTTGAGATGTAAATCTCCTATTCCCCATATTATTAAGACTTTGACATTTTCCACATTGATGTTGAGTGATAGTTTTGTTGATAATCCAAGAAAATCCTCCATCTTTATGTGACGCAGATGTTGTCTTAATACTTGTGGGTGGATAGTCGCAGTTTTCTCCTTGAAATGACGACTTGTCTTTACATTTAAAATCAATCAAAACCAACAAATTTTTGTCATTTGTACCACGAACTACGGGGTTTTGATTCCATATTGCACTTTATGGGTACGTAGGCATGAGACGATAAGTCTCTCCAAACACAAAAATATAAAAAATAATTCTCTTCTCATCTCCCCAATCTCTTTTCAAACAAACCATTTTCAAACCAAAAAGCGTAAATATTTCAAAGGGCTCCTATAGAGTACTATAGACGTTTTGGGTGCTAACACCTTCCCATTGCGTAACCAACCCCCTTACCCCGATCTCTGTCTCGTGTTCTTATTTTAGAACTCTTTGGTTTTGTTCGCTCTTTTTCCTTTCCTTTATTTGGATAAAATAAAAGTGCGGTGGCGACTCTTGTTTTCTTTGAGTTAAGTTAGTCAATAACTTACGCTCACGATTTTTACCGCTACAGTATGCATATGATGCAAGATGTTTATAATGCAATACGCTTATGATGTCGAATGCAATGTGTATGATGCATATGATTGCATATGGGTGATGGAAATGCAGGTGGTGACATGGTGGACTTTGGTAGCTGCCAATGCAGATTGGACTTTGGGTTGGAAGTACCAGATGAGGGCTGGTATTTGGAGGGTAGACCAGATGGGACTGGTTGGCGAAAGGTTAAGCTGTCAAAGGAGGGCTGATTTTATGGTTTGCCAGATGGGAGCTGGACTTTGGGATGAGGTTTACCAGACAAGAACTGGTGGCAAAAGGTTAAGTCGTCAGACGAGAACTGACTTCTAAGTTTGGTGTCAGACGGGAACTGACTTTGTGGTTTTCCAGACGAGGACTGGACTTTGAAATTGTGTTTTCCAGACGAGGACTGGTTAAACGGAAGGCTAAAGAAAAGGTGACCAGATGGGAGCTGGTTCAAAAGCTGACATATACCAGATGGGGCTAGGTATTCAGCAAAGGGTTAACCAGATGGGACTGGTTTGAGAGTTACAAGGTTTTGACAGGTGAGGACATGGACTTTGGAGGTTTGGTTTGTTTTGATAGGTGACAGGTTTAGGCTGTGGGATGAAGGATCCAATGACAGCAAGGCCTTCGGACGGTTAAGGTTATTGGGTGAGATGATAGTATGATTCCTCGACGCTCGTTTTGAACTCAACTGTTGTTGATGAGGATGAACTTGCTTGAGTAGCTTGCCATGAGATGACCTCAAGATGGCTTGCCCCAGAGTTTGTACCACGAATAGATTCATCATTGTTTAATTGGTTCTTGTGGTTGGCTTCAACATACTTTTTGGAGTAGCTCGCCCTTGAAAGAGCGTTGAAGCGACTTGACTTATCCTGATTGAACATTGGAGGAATTTATCCTCAAGTCAAAGAAACTCTAGGTGGCCTGCCCCTGATTGGCGTGATTTACTTTTGATCAACCGCTTATTGAATGGTTTGCTCCATGATCAACTGATGCTTGGGAATTAGCCTCAGACTGATTGATTCCAATTTCGTGGGATGGCAATGCCCCAGATCTATAAGGCTCCAAGGTATATTTGATTCGAATCCAGATTGCTGAATGATCCAGTCCTGTTTGGTTGCTTCGTGTTGGAATTTCCTTGACGCCAACTACTAACTTGCAATTGAAATTGTTTGTTCACAAATGGAAATCTTAATGCAAAGTTCATGCAAGTTTTTTTTGAAAGAAATGTCGTTTATTAAGTGTCGTGATAGTGAGACGAATGGACTGTTAGTCCGAACATTATGCTAACTTGATTGGTGCAAAAGATATGGCAATGATATTGACACCAATGCTGATGATTAGCAAAATTGTGAGGAGTCAGGTTACGCAAACTTGCGATAGTATGCTTTCAGATTAAATCTTGCCTCAATTAGGTCTTTTGAGGGTTGTAGCGTGGTCTGGTTCACGGTTATAGAAACAAAGGATATCAGGCTCAAAGTATAATTTGTACCCGCCCCTTCTTCTTGATGATCTCCATACCTACATTCAGCTAATTCTGCACGTGCTTATCCTGAGGGCGTAAGCTTGATGGTTCAAGGTTTGCTTGAGATGACAGTCACCTAATTTTGCTGGATGTCGATAGCCCCTTATTTTGGGTGGCCACTGAATCTTATTTTGTTTTTGTTGAGGGTTTAAGGACCTCTTTTGCTTTTGTTTTTGATCCTTAAATTTTGCATGGACTGATTTTGCTTGTCGGATCCATCAGGATTGCCTTGATTTTTGCCTAAGTCCTCTTTTGAAGTGTTTGACTTAGCAGGTTTTTGATTGATATTTTTTTGGTTTTGTTGGAGGATTGTGACTGCCATGTCACGGGTCATTGATGAACAACCGTCTTGTCTTTTGAATTTTGAGTGCGTGATTGGATTAACTGAACACTATCCTGCCCCAGGTTGAGTGTTAAGGGTTTAAATATGCGAAGGAAACTCCTACTTCTAGGCTCGAAGTGGTTGACTAGGGATTAACTCCTTATATCTCCGGTGTTTAGGGGAATCGAAACAATGCATATACATCATTGACGAGATTTGATCCGAAAGCATACGGTTTACAACTATGGGTATTTCGTTTTCGTCATCCTCCCTCCAATATTTGCTAAAACAACAGTGATGAAGTGGAGTATGTGTCTGTGATTGTGGAAATAATGAGTGAATACAACGTGACTGATTCAGAAAATGCATAATCACTTCATTAATATTACCATTCAAAACAACAATGTTTAAACACAAGTAGCAATTAATAGGAAATAAACTACAAGATGCAAATGATAAAAGCGCTCAAGGACTGCCAATGTTGAGGACGTCTGCCTGTCTGGACCACTGGCTTCTTGAAATGACCCTTGAAATCTTCGAGCTTAGACAGCTGAAAGGTTGACATGAACGACCAAATTGCCTTCAGGAAAAGATATGTACCCTTTGTCAATCAACTGTTGCACTTTGGCTTGGAAGGCTTTGCAATCTTCGGTTGAGTGCCCCATGGATCCTCCATGATATCCACACTGAGCATTGGGATTGTACCCCGGAGGGTAAGGTTCTGGCATAAGCTTAAGAGTCTTAGGCTCCACCAATGAGTTTTGAATCAGATGTGGGAGAAGCTGACTGTGCGACATAGGGATTGGATGAAGAGGAGCAGTCATTCTTTCCAAGTTGTTGCTGGGCCTATTCTGATTACGGTGCTGATTCTGATATCCTTGGCCATGGGCTTGTTGATTTGCATGATAAGCGACCCATGGCTTACGGAACGAAGCTTTAGGCATGGCTGATTTCCTATAAGGATAACATGGCACTGGTAATGATGCCTGTTGAGTAGACGAGGGACTATAGAGTTTTGTTGGTACATCGTGAGAATACTCAGCGTTTGCTATGAGTGCGCTGGTTTCATCCTTCTCTTCCTCATGGAAATCATCAAAAGATTCAATCTCACTGGCCTGGCTGCCTGATGCATCCTGGATTTGTCCACTTTTGAGGTAACTTTCGAGGCGCTCTCCTACAATCACAAGGTCAGAGAAGCTTGATGGCGTACAACCAACCATTCTTTCAAAATAAGAGCCCTGTAAACTGTTGATGAACATGTCAATCAGCTCCTTGTCCGAGAGTGGTGGTTGCACTCTTGCTGCGAATTCTCTCCACCGCTGTGCATATCCCTTAAAAGGTTCGTTTTCATTCTGAGATAGGCTTTGCAACTGCATGCGGGTGGGAGGAGTGTCTAGATAAAACTGGTAAAACTTTAGAAAAGCATTGGCTAGGTCCCTCCATGATTGGATATGACTCCTTACTAAATCTGTGTACCAACTTAATGATTCCCCACTCAGACTTTCTTGAAAACAGTGGATCATCAACTTATCGTCATGAGTGTAAGGGGTTATTTTTCGACAGTACATCACCAAATGACGCCTCGGGCAACTAAAGCCGGTGTATTTCTCGAAGTTGGGTATCTTGAATCTCGGAGGAATCACCAAGTCTAGCACTAGACGCATATCAGCAGCATCGAGGCCGGGCATGTCAGACACTCTCATAGCTTGAATTGTCTCCTCAAGGGCGCGAAGCTTTTCTTTCATGGGATCAGTCGTTGGCATCCTCTGGGGTCGAGTAAGAACGTTTACTTGCGGAGGATGGCCATCCGGCGGAAGATCATACAGTGGATTAGTTGTCACAGTAAATCCTGGCGGAGACTCAACATCCTGGCGGTTGTTCTCTGGCATAGCTACCTCAACTTGCCTTGTTTGATTGGCCCTTCAAGGCGTCTACGTTCCTCTTTGCTTCAAACTCTTCACAGCTCTCCCAAGTTCAATGGGAGTGTCGGGAAATCAACTGCGGGTTATGAACAGAGGATGGGTAAGCTTGGAATCTTGGTCAGGGAAGAAAATGCAAAATGATGCAGATATGCTTATGCAAATGCAATGCCATGAGTGCACACGAGAATAGATCCAAAAAAACGATTAAAGTCACAGATCCTGCAAGACAACAACAAAAGGTATCTCTCCCCTCGGGTGGGCAATCTACTGGTTTAATAAGAGGGTATCCCAAAGGCCTTTAAACAAAGTCCCATGCACTAACCCTCAAAAGTTTTCCATCAGAACGACTACTCGTAAGACGGTATTCCCTTCAAAGGATGAACACAGAGTTATGTTTTAGGAACCTTCAGAATAAGGTTCTACAAAAGGTCCTCAGAGTCACGGACTCCCAAGTTGGAAATAAAGACGCCATTACGACTACACGTAAGACATAATCATCCCAAAGGGGTCTCGTCTGAGCGGTGGAATTCGATCCAACTCAACGAGTCCTAAGTCTCGCAAATCAGAAAGAATCCACCTCCTAACTTAGTGTATACTCGAAAGCTCGGGTAGAAAGCTTTTATCCTCACAAACCAATCCAATAAACCCAACAGGTTAGTGAACACAACATAAAAAAAACAGATAAAAGCAAACAAAATCACACACGCGACAAACAAATTAGGCTTGGCTCGCTAGGAGTCCCCAGCAGAGTCGCCAGCTGTCGCTACTCGAAAAATGCATCGCGCAACGACGGGGAGGCGAAAAGGATAGACAGAAGAGTCGCCACCGAACTTTATTTATCCCATGAGGGGAAAGGAAAATACCGAGAAAACCTTAAGAAAAAAATGGATAAGATGGTCTCGCGACCAAGAACGGGTTCGGAAGTCGGTTATGCAAGGGGAAGGTATTAGCACCCCTCGCATCCATCGTACTCGATGGGAACCATTTGTTTGTCGACGTGTGAATTTATTTGCTAAAATATTATGCTATAAAAAGAGTGTTCTAAAAGATAGAGAGAAGGATTTAGAAACACGAAAAGAGAGGTAACAGAGGGAGAAAAGAGAAAGAACAGACTCGGTAGGACTTCGCGGTCCTAGGCCTACGTATTCTCAAAAGATATGAGAAAGTCAGAGTCGACGTAGTTCAAGGAACTACAGATATAGGGGGGGAATGTGCTCGGCAAGGATTGTGGCCCTTGTGCCTACGTATCTTTACTTGAACGAAGTAAAGAATCAGAGCAGCCGTAGTTCGGCCTACGGTGTGCGGGGAAGTCTTAGTAGACGCTGCTATCGTGCGCATTCTAGCAGTTAGGTGTATTGCTGCTCGCTCGTTGGAGACTTAGGCGTTACCTGTTTGCGGTAGAACGGACGTAGCATGCCTTTCTGGGAAAGGGTGGAAAAGAGAAAAGGGTGCTCGCTAGGATTGTCGCAATCCTATGCCTACGTATTCTCAACATTCAAGAGAAATCAGAGCAACGTAGTTCGTGCCTACGGTGCGGATAACCAGTGTGTTTGGGGAAGATGCTATCGTGCGCGTTCTAGCAGTTTTGGTGTTTTGCTGCTCGCACGTGGGGAGACTTACGCGTACCTGTTTGCGGTAGAATGGACGTAACATATCCTGTTTGAAAGATTGGTTTTCGCCATGCGAGGCAAGGTGTCACGTTTGATTGGTTGAATTATTTTTTAGGGGCGAGATAGGTCCTCGGATAGTAACCCCTACGGATAGTAACCCCTACGGGTAGTACCCAATTCTTTATCTCAAAGTTTTTGTTATAAAAGGGTGTGGAGAACGAGGCGTCTTCGTATTGAAAGACGAGCGTCGAAACCACCCTAACTACAGTGGGCATCCCTACGCTCGGATAAGAAGAGGTCTACACCCAATCCTCTCTCTTTAATTCAATGCAAAGAGAACTTCGTTCTCTTATTAAAGATGTTTTTGGTTTTGAATGGTAAGTGCTTTGCGACAGAGAACCCTACGGTAAACGTCAGCACTCGGGATAGGAGAAGGCCTACGCCTAACCACTCCACGACCATCCAAGTTTTTGTTATGAAAAGATTTGAAAATGCACTCGGTACAGGACCGAGGTTTTAGGTGTGAAAATTGTGGAAGGAAGTTGTGAAAGCGAGACGGTGGATAAAGTCGCGCCTTCGTATTGAAAGACGAATGTCAAGACCACCCTCACTACAGTGGGCATCCCAACATTCGGAGAGGAAGAGGTGTACACCTAATCCTCTCTTTTTAATTCAATACAAAGAGAAATTAGTTTATTATTGAAAGTGTGCTCGGTACGGGACCGAGGTTTTAGGAGGAAAAGTTTAGAAGCATCTTCGTATTGAAAGACGAGTGTCGAAACCACCCTCACTACAGTGGGCATCCCAACACTCGAAGAAGAAGAGGTCTACACCCAATCCTCTCTCTTTAATTCAATACAAAGAATATGATTTAAAAATGTTTTCGAAGATACACTCGGTACGGGACCGAGGTTTTAGGAGGAAGGGTTTGAAAATGTAAAGAATTGGAAAGAAAGACGTCTTCGTATTGAAAGACGAGTGTATAAACCACCCACACTACAGTGAGCATCTCGACACTCAGAGAGGAAGAAAGTCTACACTTAATCCCCTCGTTTAGTTCAATACAAAGATGATTTAATTTTGAAGATGGTTTGACAATGTTTTTGAATCGAGTCGGGACAGGTGACGAAGAGAGAAAAGAGGTGGTCTCAGATCCAACGTCATTTATCAATAGCTTGACTTAATAACGGTTTACGGAGGTCTCGTCATCGACCTAAACGGCAAAAAATGGGACAAAATGCCCAATAACAAATGAGAGATCTAATTTCTATAAATAAAAAAAAATAAAAAAAATAAAATTCTAAATAAAAAAGTTACTAAAGCTTTTAAAAGAAAATTATATAAAAATTCTAAAATATAAAATATTAACACATTTTCCTTAAAAAAGGAACTTATTAAAAAGTATATTGTAAACCTTAACTAAAAGCTAGTTATAATATGGAAATCTAAAAATTTATTTATAATATTTAAAAATCTCTTTAAAAAACATATTATATAAAGAACATATATTACATATTTTCAATAAAAGAAAAAAAAGGCTACTAAAAATGGGGGTTGGACACGGTTAGGCCCAAGATCAGAAAAAAAATCCAAATAAATAAATAAAATAAATAGAAAAAAAATAAAAGAGAAAGAAAAAAACCATCTTCTTCGTGCGTTCGAACTGCTTTCAACTCTCTCACTGTTCATCTCTCTGCTTTTTGCCTCAGCTCATTTTCTTTCATCTCTCTCGCCTTTCTCTCTCGGTTTCGTTCACAAATCTCTCTGTTCATCTCTTTCTCTGGTTTTCACGTCTCTGGTCGATTTGGAATGTGGAAGTTGGGTTTCCTGGTTGGAGCTTTGATGAAGCTTGTTGTGGGTTTTGGTTGGAGATTTGCAAGAGATTTGTTCAAGTGTGTTGCGATTTTGATTTCACGGTGAGTTGGAGGAGTGTTTTGGGTATTTTCGGGTTGGGATCCTGAGATGACGAAATTTTTAGAGGTTTTTGCGGTTGAGATTGAAGGATTTGAAGAAAATGGTTTGGTTGATGTTTAATGGTGGATTCGGAGATTGGAAGGGGTATTGGATGGTTTAAGTTTTCGTTTGTAGGAATAAAGTGGACTTCTGGGTTTTAGTTTTCGGTGTGCTGTGAATCGCGAGCGGTTTCGACGGTTGTTGGATTTCCTGGGTTTTTTCACGGGTAAGAAATGAAGGTGAAGATTTTGTCTGATGGTGGTTTGTGTTGTTGCTGTTCGAAAACGGAAGGAGAAAGAATAGTTGTTGGTGAAGAGTGGTTGATGGTTGTATCCGGGTTTGCTGTTGGATGTTTCAGTGGTTTGAGGGTGAATCTGTTTTGAAGGAGGTGAGTTAGGAAATATGAAGATGGAGGCTAGGATGATGAAGATGGGTCGTGCACTGTAGCGGCGGCCGGTTTAGGATTTAGGGTTGTGGCTGCTGAATGTTAGCGGCTAGGGTTTGGTCATTGAGATTAGGGTTGATGGAGTGAGGGAGGAGATGAATAGTAACTTTTATATGGGGATGAGCGACACGTGGCAGTTGATTATGATTAAAGGCTGAATTTGATTAACTTAATGATACTGGTTAATGATATAATGTGCTGATTAATTAACAAGGTAACGGTAATTGCTGATAAGAACTTAAATAAAAATGTGGATGACTAAATGAATATGCTGACTCTAGAAAAAATAATATTAATACTAATAATAATATGAAATAATCCTATTAAACTTCTAACTAATCAATAATCTAATTACTAAATAATTCTACAATTAATTTCTAACTAACCTCAACTAAACATCTAGCTAGATAACTAAAACTAAACTATTCATTAAAATAAATCTAAAGAAAAATCTAAACTATTCTAATATAATAATAAAAAAGCTAATAATAAACAATCCTAATAATAAATTAACAACTATTTTAAACTAATAAAGAAAAATCTATTTCTATAAAAAAACAATATTAATCTCCTATTGAAAACTATTTAAATTTTAATCTATTAAAGACTATTTTCTAAAAAATTATATTAAAATAAAAATAAATCTAGAAATTATTAAATTAAATCTAAACAAATTTTATTTTTAAATTAAATACAAATTATCTATTTAAAATTCAATTTAAATTCTAAAATATAATAAACCTATTCTAAAATTAGATGCTGAAACAGAATATACAGAAAATAATATTTGTAAGGAAAAAAAAAAGAGAAATGATCACATAATTACGAAAATACTCTTAGGCCACGTGTCGCGCTCCTATTGGGCAAAAAAGTCGAGATTTGAAGAACGCCCAATCAGGGGGGACACGTGTCTAAATGGTACGAAATTAAGTGAAAAATGCAAAATGGAAAATACGAAAATATTTACAAAAGTTGGGGGATATATTTAGGGTATGACAGGATCCAACATCACGAGAGAACCGAACAGCACACCTCAAAAACACAAACATACTGTCACGCTCGCTAGCTCATTCGCCTGGCGAGGCCCCGCAGCGAATACTTGCTACCTGTTCGCTCGGCGAATCCCCCAGCGAAGACTCGCTACTAGCTCGCCCATCGAACTCCGTAGCGAACACAGACAGTGGCTACTGGAAGCACTCGCTGCCCAGTTTGCCTGGCGAATCCATGGCGAAGGTTCTCCCCAGTTCGCTCAGCAAAGGTGCTGGCGAACGCCTGCGAATTCCGAAAAATCATACTGCTCAGAGTCGGCAAAACGCTCCGAACTCAACCGATTCTATTCAAACCAGCCCCCATCATATCAGACCATATTCTACAACCTATATATACAATCTATTCTCGATTTAACCCGATTAAATGTCAACTCTACTCAATTAATCAATTTCGGCATAAAAGTGTAAACTACCCAAAATCCCCCAAATCGATCAAACAACACATGCAACAGATTCAACATATCATCAACAACTCAGAATTTCCAACACATACCAACAAAATCATCACAACCTAATGAGGTTAGGGAAATCCCCTTCTACCTAGTATTCATGCAACATACTGTTTGACCCGATTCCCCCCCCCCCCCTTACCTCGATAACTCGAACAACTTGATGAAACTCTTGCTGAAACGATGAATCCTAGCTTCCTCTTGCTCCGATTCACCTTGCTCTTCTTCTCCAAAGTTTTCTTGATCGTGTTTCTCTTCTCTTCTCTTCCAACGTGTTTCCTTCTTCTCCTTCTTTCCAATATTCCAACAATACCCCTCATCCCAATTCTTTTTATTATATTCCTTTTATTTACTTAATAATAATAATAATAATAATAATAACAATAATAATAATATTAATAATATTACTATTAGTCATTAATTTATCATTATCACTAATAATTTTATTATTAGTCTTAAAGTTCAAAATTATTAATTAATTCCAACTTAAGGGCTACACATAAACGCACTCAAACACCCCCACAAAACACGCCGAAACTAAAATAACACGGAAAAACGAGATAATTAAAATGAGCGTTACAATACTCGCCAAGATGTCGCATCTTGTGCCTACATATCCTGACGAGGATGGAATCAGAGTATTTGCAGTTCCCCTAAAAGGGTTTGAGGAAGTTCTTGACTGTTGGTCAAAGTTCCAAAGGGATAAGGTTTGTTGATTGATTGATTCTAGGAGAAAAGACGAGTCGTCATCTTAAGGGAGAACACTCGACTTGACCACCACAACTTGTAGGAGATGGTCTTTGCATCGTCTTGAGAGAAGGGCTCAAACACTCAGATTTATCGACGAGTATGCCACTATCTCCCTCAACCGGAAAAGATCTTATATCTCTCAATTGTATTGTTATGAGGCAGGAGATTTATATCTCAACTGTCAAGATGACTCACGTCTAATTCTCTTGTATGGAGAATAGTTGATTGAGTCGTATAAGGTTTATCTATGTTATAAAAGAAAAAGGGTTCTCCTTAAAGGGTAGGATCTAAACTTAAGCTGATCGACTTGAAAAGGATCAAGGATCAAGGGGGGAAATGATGCATATGAGGTGCAATACGCACAAATTGTTAAGTCATGCGTAGGTTCTTCCTTTGGACATGCACAATGCGATAAAATAAAGATAAAGCAAAGATAATGATAAAATAAAGATAAATGAATAAATTCAGACAACAGATATAAACGTTTAAATCAAGACAAGCGCTAATGAAAGGATCTCGCGAGCGGGGTCGCGAATACTTGAATCAAGATCGGAGTTTAGAGGATAGAAATTGGGAGCGTCGCGTTGATTAAGTTTTACGTAAGATTGATTTTAAGAAAATAGTTGGATTAGAGGATGAATTAGTTTTTTTAGCAAAAAAATAAATTAAGGTTATAAATTAATTGATTTGATAGAAATAAAATCTAGATTATTAAATAAATTGGTTTTTGGTTATTAAAAGAAGTTTTACTATTTATTATTAAGGAGATTTTATTAAATAAATAAAAGTTATATTAAATTGAAAGAAATAGGTTTTTGTTATATTATTATAAAAAGTTATTAGATTGATGAGATAAATTAAATAAAAAGGTGAATAAAATAAATTGAGTTTATTAAATAAATAGTGAAATAAGTTAATTAGAAAAAGTTGATTGATTAAATTTAATAAAAGCTACATAGAAAAAGGTTAATTTAAATAAAAAAGTTATTAGTTTATTTTAATTAAAAAAGCTGACTAGAAAAGATTGATTATTTGTTAATTAATTAAATAAAAAAGTTAAAATGATTATGTTAAATTAATGGCAGATTAAAGGTTTAATGAGGGGCAAGCGATCGTGTGCGGTAGGCCAGAGAAGGCCTACCGTGTGGTGCGTGAGTGTGATCATGGATAAGGAATGGGTAGCAAACAAACAGTCGGTGATGAGGGTGCATGGTAATGTGCGTGGGTGAGCATGCATGTGATACACAATATAAAATAAAATTAATTGAAAAAAGAAACCCTAAATCTACTCTTCCTCTCTCCGCCGTCGCAACTCTTTTCTCTCCATTCTCTCTTCTATTTTCGTTCTTCTCCTTCATTCTTCTCGTGATTCTTCCGCCATTCTTCTTCCTTAGTTCTCCGCTCTCTCTTCTTCTTTGTTCCTACATCAATCAAACAAAACAACAAAAAACAAAGTTAAGAATGTTAGCAAAATATCTTACGGTTCAAAATGGGTTTTTTCCCCAGGTTTTGACGGTGGCTCGCGAAGGATGGAGGGTTTGGACGGCGATGGCGATTTCCGGCGAAGGTTTTCGATGACGGCTGCGAAAATGACAAGGGTTTAAGGGCGATGGTAATCTGAGGTTCGCAATGGAGGTTTTGAAAAGATGAGATTCTTCTCTTTTCCTCTTTACAAAATTATTTTTTAGCTTTTACCAATTCTGCTAATCAAATCATGGTGAATTCGTTTCCAAATCCGTATGAACATGCTTGTCCAAAATTGGAAAACGGTTTAAGACTTTGTCCCTCTTTGAATGGGTTCATATGGAAACTTTCCGTTTTGAGTTGTGTTCATTAACGAGAATTGATTGTCGGTGATTGTATTTGAGACATCCTGATTTCTTCCTTAATTAGAACTCCTCTAATTATTTCGATGTTGACTGTTGCAGAAATTTGAAGATGGTGACAATAAGAGCAGGGCTCTAATGTGACATTTCCTTGCTTAGGAACTCAGTTGTGAGCTCGTACGTGAAGACTAGGGCTTCAACGTTCTCTGATTTTTAGGACAGTCCAACAAACTTTTTCCAAGGGCCCCTAGGATGATGCCAATGGTCTCTCGATGCTGCTTTCTCTAATTGTGATGATGATGACATCTCGTCTGAACAAATCTGTAGTGCTTCTTCTACCTTCGATGTCTGCTCTGTTTGAAGAAGAGTTTGGAACGGAAACCAAAGTTATTTCCTTTCGGATTTTGTTTTTTGAATCGTATTAATATTTCTTCTTCTTCTTCTTCTTCTTCTTCTTCTTTTTCTTCTTCTTCTTCTTTCAAGATGTTGTTTTAGTTTCAGATACTGCCTGTCTTATGCTATCGAGAAAGGGTTCTCATATTTGGTGATGATGACGTAATAGTCTGAACCATGAGGGCTTGCAATTTTTGTTGTTGCTTTTGATTTATTTGGTGTCTTATGATGCTTCTGAGTTATGTTGAAGGCTGTCCGAAAATTGTTTTGTCCGAAATTATTGTTGTCTTAGAATTGGAAGATGGTAGCGAGTTCCGTTTACCTTCCTTGCCCAATGATGATTCTGAAATTTGAGGGCCATAAATTTATTTCATCTCTTTTCTTGGTTCCTAGACTTCATTTTATTTCTTTAATGGCATTTTGCAGGTGGCAGGACTGCCGTTGACGGTTTCATCACTTGACGAAGCACGAAACAAATAAATCCAAGGCTTAACATTAGAAGATCTTTGAAATTGGAAGCCTTAATTTGTATTTATTTTATTAAATTGGCTTATAAACCATATTTAAGTGCTCTTGGATTTGTACCAATGAATCTTTACTTCATTTGCACCTTTGTCTTTGTTGTAAATTATGGAAGACTATCAGTGTTAATACTAGTAGCGGTTCATACCGTTTTCTTTGAATGATAATCTTGTAATTTAGATAATGATGAATAATATGAATTGGTGTGATTGAATAAACTTTGAGTTCTCTTGACTCTTATTTGAATTTGAGCTTTAGCATTTCCACCTTAAATTTATGAGAAAAATGAAATAGTATACATAACCTTGTATTACGTTAACAAATCGAGCTTAAAAACTTGTCATAATGGTTTATGCCATAAGGCACAATGTCCAACAATTCTAGGAGTGAACGATGATTGTTCATCATGACACAATAGGGTCCACAACAATCAATTCCTTGGATTCACATTAATGAGACAAGAGCTTTGGGAAGCATGTGGCGTATTAGCAGCAAAACCAAATTGGACCCAATGTTAATTAATCCCTCTTATTAATATTGGCACTCTAAATGAACTTGCAACATCTCGCGAGTATGTATAATGTGCTATAATTCAGGTACTTGAATGGTTTGAATAATGAGATTCAAGATGATAAAAAATGATGTATGCTCTTCGACTTATATCCAACTCAAATTCAACTTGACGAAACTCCCACTTTCAAATACTCTTAAACACAAATAACTTGCTTTATAAGTAAAAGTATTTGAAAGGACGTTAAGAACCAAACTCCTCTAATTCTTGGTGACTCGTGTACAAACTTTGATCACAATCTTATCTTTCGTACCAAGATTAAACCTTTTGTTTAAAATTCTTGCTTCATGATCTTAGCACGAGAACCCTACAGAGACTTCTAGGAAGTTCTGAAGAAAATGATATTTGGTCTCGGATGATGAGATGCGCAGGCCTAGTCCCAAGATTCATAAAGAAACAGTTGAAATGAAACAGATGGTTCAACCCCATGGACCTTAAGACCAACTTTGAATCACAATCCACTGGTCACGTCTCTGTGATGCTTGATTGTGAGAATGAGTATCATCCACACTTGAAAATATTGTACCTGCACAAATTGGTTAGTCATGATAAACACACATAAAAGTATAAAGATAAAATACAAGGAGGTGGAATCTTAAGGTCAAAAAATAGGGTGTGATAATACGCTCGAATAATTTTGACAAATTTTCCACATGTTCTTCTTCTATTTTAGACTTAGCAATCATATCATCCACATACACTTCAATTTCTTTGTGTATCATGTCATGAAATAAAGTTGTCATTACCCTTTAATAAGTTGCGCCTGCATTTTTTAATATGAATGACATCACTTTATAGCAAAAGGTTCCCCATGGTGTAATGAATGAAGTTTTCTCCATATCTTCTGTTGCCATCTTGATTTGATTATAGCTTGAAAACCCATTCATGAAGGAAAAGACTTTGAACTTTGCAGTGCTATCAATCAACATATCAATGTGTGGTAGGGGGAAGTCATCTTTCAGAGTTGCTTTGTTTAGATCCCTATAGTCCACATACATTCTGACTTTTCCATCCTTCTTGGGAACTGGCACTATGTTGGCTAGCCACTGAGGATATTCAGACGTGGCAAGGAAGCCTGCATCGATTTGCTTTTGAACTTCTTCTTGATGGCCATATCTGGATGAGTCCTTCTCAATTTTTGTTTTACTGGCAAATGATGTTCCACAATGTTGGTATCCAGCCCTGGTATATCTTGGTAGGACCAAGCAAACATATTTGGAAATTCTTTGAGAAGTTGTACCAGACTCTTTCTGACAGTTCGAGCTGTCGAGGCAGCTAACAAAAATATCGAAAAGATCATTTAGAAAATGGTGATCGCATATAAGGATTGGCATGAAATGATACCTTTTCCGTTGCACAACTACCGCACCTCATTGCGTACTTCAATAGGGATAACTTCTTACTCATTGGTTTATGGCATGGAAGCAGTTCTTCCAATAGAAGTCGAAATCCCCTCATTGAGAGTCTTAATGGAGGCTAAGCTAGATGAGTCGAAATGGGTACAAACAAGGTTTGATGAGCTCAACCTTATAGAGGAAAAGCGCTTGACAACATTATGCCATGGTCAAATAAATTAGAGGCGTCTGAAGAAAGCTTTTGATAAGAAGGTGCACCCTCGGACATTCCAAGAAGGTGATTTGGTGCTCAAGAGGATCATATCAATGTACAACGAATCTAGGGGAAGTGGACACCAAATTATGAGGGACCATATGTTTTAGTAATAACATTCTCTGGTGGTGCTTTAACTCTTGCAACTATGGACGGTGACGAACTACCATATCAGTTGAACGCAGACTCAGTCAATAGATACTTTGCTTAAAAGAGTGGAATACAAAAGCTGAAATTTTGGCACTCTACCACATGTTGATAATGATGTCTTCACATCAGAACATAATGTCAAGATAGATGTTACAACATCTTTTATCTGATAGAACAAATAACACATATTGAAAAATAAAGTGCAGAAAGATAAATAACATTGTCAATTGGTAACCCAATTCAGTGCAACATCACATACATTTGGGGGCATCCAAGTCAGGAAGGAAATTCACTATGATAACATTAGTTCAAAGCTAAACTCCCCCGTTTACAACTTCTCTCTTAATCACTACCTAGTGCAACTTCTACCTAGAAACCCTCTAGATATGAGATCCGCCTCTCATTTCCTAATTAGTCATGATCCCGGTGACAATACATCAAGAAACCAAAAAGCATAAGAACACTCTTCCAACTACAATACTTAGTTTTGCTTACAAGCTTCAACTAAGAATAATACACTCTTGCTTAAAAGCTTTAGAGTGGACAATTAATAACATACAATCAGTCTACCTCAATGTATCAAAAGATACATGGGTGACTTACTAAGTCACACAAACAAGACTCTCAAAACCAAAGACTCTAAAACCTCCCCTAGTTTTTACAAAAGTGAAAAGCCGTGAAATACATTAGGTTTAAATCTTCTTTAAATAGTCTTCAGACCTCGTGGGCTTGGGCTCTTGAAGCGTAATTCATCAGGAATCAGCTTAGAATCATAAGCATAATCTCCTGCACAAAAATAGGAACAAAATACAAAGTTTCCTAAAAAGGCTCAACGATCCTTTTTTAAGAAAACCATAAAATCTATCAAAACATAAGTTCCCATAATATCCTCCTTAGATAACGCAAACGTGTGAATTAAAACACACTAAAAAATCACACTAAAAATACCAAAACAATCATGCCCTAACTTTCTGGTATAACATGTCCTGGCACATGTCACAATATCATATTGAACATGATGTCTGACTGTCATGACAAAACATCTGGCTTAACATCTTGTTGAAAGCATGTTTGACCAAAATGTTGCAAATCCAAAAACCAAAGAACTTACAATATCCCCTTTTGGAAACTTTTGGCTAAAACATCATTTGCTAGAGAGAGGAATAAAACCACCAAGAATAAGACCCAAGCTAAATGTAAATTTTGCAAAACCTGCAAATGTAAAGATATCCGAGATAAAGTTTCGCTACAGATCATTAGAGATTACAGCTCCTTCAAACTCCAAAAATCTTCAGAGATCAGATGTCAGGACATGTGGTTTGACATCACATCAACACAACTTCAACTCAGCGGCAACCTCAGATAGGTCCATTACTCTCCCTGTCACATATAACCAATACTTCCATTAAAAGGGAAAACCCAAATCACCTGAAATCTAAACCTCAACGGCCTTAGTTCACACATCCCTCTCAAGGGGAAAACCCAAATCACCTGGCAGACAAATATGAACTATCCAAGTTCACATATTAGAAACACATACAACAGAAGTCACACATATTACTCAAAACATAATATTAATAAATTACCATATAACATCTAAGATTCTTCATAACCACAACATGTTAGAACATGTTTCACAACATTTCCCACACACCGTCATTCAGTGACAACAGTTGTGTCTGGACATGTGGTCTAACATCACATCAACACAACTTCAACTCAGTAGCAACCTCAGACAGGTCCATTACTCCCCTGCCACATATAACTAATACTTCCCCTGAAGAGGAAAACCCAAATCACCTAAAATCCAAACCTCAACTGCCTTAGTTCACACATCCCTCTCAAGGGGAAAACCCAAATCACCTGGAAGACAAATATGAACTTTCCAAGTTTACACATTAGAAACATATACATCAGAAGCCACACATATTACTCAGAACATCAGAGTAATAGATTACCATAGTGCATCTAAGGTTCTTCATAACCACAACATGTCAGAACATGTTGCACAACATTGCCCATATACAACCATTCAATTACAGCAACATAAGCAGCTCCCCTTAAATAGTTGTATACAACAAGCAACCACAAATCACACTAAAGCATGCCATTATGTCATGTCATTTGATCCAACATCAGAAGCAACAAACATATCAACACTTTACTCCCCCTTTTTAGCCAAAAATTGACAAAAATAGAGTAAATGTAAACAAGAAAAAATGGAAACACACAGTAGCAAAAGCTACAAGCAGTTCTAATGGAAGCAAATACTATTGGGAAATTATTACAACACAAACAAAGAAAAAAAGCAGAACAAAAAAAAACTTCATCTATGAAGCTAGCTATCCACTCTAACCACCTAATTTAATGAAATTAACCCAATCTTCATCACCATTCTCGTCAGAGTCATGCACTTGAGCATAACTTTTCTTCAAAGACTTCATCTTTGTCACAAATGTTTTCCCTGTTCTAGATGCTCCAACAGATGTCCCAACTTCAGACTCCACTTTCTTTGACTCCATATTCTTTTCCTTCTTGGCGTCTAGCACAAGAGCCTTTTTAGCATCAGTGTTTTTGGAATTTTGAATCATTTTGAAACACAGCTGGATTGATGGCTGAAGCAGTAAGGTTTTGGAGAAAAAAATTACCAGCCTTGCTTATAACGCCTGATCAGTCAAGGATAAGATTGTTGAAAGGAATGAAATTATCCTTGGTTACCGAGACATTCTCTTGTTCCACTTTTTCACTTTCTAAGCTTTGACTGTAACCTTCTCCATGTCATTGAAAAATTTCTTTTCTTGAGAAACGCATGCAACCAAAAAAAAAGTTTTTCAGGCCTCTTAAACTGTAATTGTTATAACTCTTCATTAATACAAATTCATAAAACACCCCTGACAAAACAATGACCAGTTACAATGACCTTGTCTAGCTGGGCAGAGTGAGACTCCTTGAAAATCCTGATTGAGAATAACTTGTCACAGTAAAATGTCATGGCATCGTGGTTGACATTGTAATCATTCAGTAATTAACTCAATTTGTAGTAACAACTTGCTTAACAATATACTTATTCCCAATTTAAATTCTTGCTAATCCAAAAGGACATGATTGTTTATTAAGAATCCTTAACAAGCAAGGACACATACAATGGAAACAAAACATGACTTATATAAGAACATGATACAACAGTAAAAAATGTTAGAACACAAATTGGTTCTTAATATATCCCAATGTTTTGATGATAACAATAATGAAATTTTGTATGGAGAAAATATATACTCTAATTTTGTTCAAGTATTTTTCGTTTCAGAATAAATATTCCTCTGAATATTAAGCTACAAAATCCTCTGAACGTTAAGCTACAGCTGCAGAAAACTCTGATCGTTTGGTGAAAAACGAAGCTACAGAAGACTCTGAGCATTTGGTAAGAAGCAAAGCTACAGAAGACTCTGAGCGTTTGGTCAAAAGCGAAGCTACAGAAGACTCTGAGCGTTTGGTGAAAAGCGAAGCTACAGAAGACTCTGAGCGTTTGGTGAAAAGCGAAGCTATAGAAGGCTCTGAGCGTAAAGTATAAAGCGAAGATTTAGAAAACTCTGAGCATACTAAACTCAACGTTGCAACTGCAGAGGCTCTGAAAATCAAATCAAGTAAGGCTCTGAAACATTAGTAACCAGGCTCTGACATATTTGGATAACACATAAGAGAGAAGACCACCTCGGATCTGAAGTGTTCCTATGGATGAACAATTTGTTCAAACAATCACGCTAGCACTAAGCTGCAGAACTCTGGAAGTGAGTTACTCTGAGAAGAAGAAAATGGAACATCATCAGAGGATCTGATGTAGGAATTATTTCCATATTCGTTCAATTCAAAAGATGTTGTTCAAGAAAGACTCGTTGCCTATTCCAACGACATTATTCCTACATCCAACGACACTATTCCTCTTTCGTGTATGGTACAGGATGTCAGAACAAAAAGGATATGTTTGAACATTCCTCTTCTAGAAAGGAACAGTCAAAGAAGACAAAAAGCTGTGCACGCTATTTGAGAAATGTGAAGTATTTAAAGAAGTATTCAAAAGCAATTCATAGTTACACAACATAGTATATACATCATTCCAAAAAGTGAAAGCATCATTCTACAACGTACATACAACTTTTGTTGAAAAGAAAATATAAAGTTTCATTGTTCTTTAATTTGTGTAAAATCACTGTTGTGAAATAGCTTATTCTAGAAGCACTTAAACACATTTTATTATTACTTTGTAATAGATCCTTGAGAGACCAAGTTGTGGTCAGTATTCTTGAGAAGACTAAGACAAGTTTGTCTTAGTGATAAGATTGTAATCAATTTTTGATTGGATTAAGTCCTCGTTTGAGAGAGGCAAAATCACCTTGGCCGGGTGGACTGGAGTAGTTTGAGTTCAAACAAACCAGTATAAAAATACCTGTTATTTTTATTAACTTATTTGTTTTCGAAATCCTTATTCAACCCCCCCCCCCCTTCTAAGTGTTTTCCTTACCTTCAAAAAAAACAAACTCACTCTGAAATACATAGCTCAAGAATTCAGCAAGGTGTAGTTGAACAGCTAAACACAATGTCAAGACATCTAGTCTGACATCATAGGTCAACCATAGAAATTTCCTCTGAGATCCACAACCTACTGTAGAGAAAAATAAATTCTTCTAGACAACAAACATCATTGTTTCTTAGGGATAGACCCAAGAAATCCTGAACTATCCTAGTGTACATATCAGAGACACATGCACAACAGAAAAATAAGCATAAAAAATAATTAAGAGAAACTAGAGTTCTCCGAAAAAAACACTTCAGGCAGACAATATGTCATGCACATTTGGTTTGACATCATGCGCACAAACCACATCAGTAGAAGTACATTTCCTCTTAAGTATCAACAACTAGAATGATGTTAGATCATGGCATGTAAGCACCACCAAAGATAACATGGAAATTTAGAGATTAATTCCATGCTTTACACCATATCATCACAATAGAAATCCCAGAGAAAACATGGTTCTCGGAAGCTCATGTTAGATATCAGGACATCAGATATGTCATCCTACACTTACACAGTAGATCCTTCCTTTTAGTGTTATTAAAATCACTGTCACCACCAATCTTGGCCAATACTTCACTCCAAAAATTCACAGGATTAGATATTTCATCTATGAGTCTATTGGTGAACATAAACTCCATATGATCAGCTCCCATGTATAATCTGCTTCATTTTCTTGAGAGTTAATCTGTTGCGCTAATGTTCCAACATTTGCTTGGACATCAGTCCCTTTCACAATGGTTGAACCATTCACCTTGGTTCTAGAGATAACAACCATGGGTTCTTTTATAATCATAGTAACCCAGAAACATCCCTTTGCATGAAATACTATGGAACCATAATTTAAACACATCGGTGACAGAATAAATTGCAAGAGCAGATCAGAGATACTCACACAAAGAAACTTCATAGAGAGAAATAAACTCTCACACCCAACAAGAACCCGAGGAAGCTCCTACACATAGGCACAACGTCCATACATCTTGTCTGTCATTACATATCCACAAGTAAACCTCATAACAAGCACCAATTAAGCTGACCAAAATACCAGGGTGTTGATTTAGCAAAACATCATTAGTAGTCTTTTCAGCCCCAGTCTGCTACTCCTCTCCCCTTTGATCCTCTATCAATTGACCTCCACCTGGCCTCATAGGAACCACAAGAGTAAGTTACAACATTTGGTAACTACATCTTCCTTGGACCTTAAGCTTGAGCAGTAGTTCCTTGGGATAAGCTCAAATAGCAATTGTCTCTGGACTCAACTTCCTCATCAGCACTTCATGTAACTCATTAAAGACCAATTGTTATCCCTTAGTGAAAATTACCTTAAGACCTTGATTATACAACTGAGTTATGTTTATCTCACTACTCAATAGTCCTATACCATGGAAAACAACATCAGAACTAGAAAATCCAGTTCACAAACCCTTTTAAATTCTCTTTAGGCAACATTATTTCAAGAACGATAGTTAGAGAGAGACTTAGAGTCCACCAGAACCTACTTTACTTCAGTCACGAGTCTGGAACACCCACAGCCAAAATATCAATCTTACTCAGTTGCAACTCTAAAAAGGTATGAGAGATAAGGCGATTTACATCTTCCTAGAGCTCTATCCACTGCCTGGTTAGCTATAGGCTGAGTTGAACCTTTGAGACAACCCTTCAAGTTGAAACAAAAGTACCTGATAAGACCAACTTAACTCTAGAAGAGAGACATCTTCAGATCAAGCTCCCGCCTTTAGCATGAATATTACAATGTTCAGCATGATGTCGAGACATTTCAAAGACATTCTTGACTCAGCATGCCTCTTGATGGAAACAAAAATCTCTATCCTTGAGATCTAACTTGCTTGATATAGTCTTAAACACCCTACACCTTTAAGGCTTCCAGTTAACTCCTAAACCAGAATAACATCAGAACAGTTGTTCACATCCTCATAGACTTGACTATGAGATCAAGATTGGAGGTCAAAACAGTCACCTTTTATATTCCTTCTTTACTCTTGATGCACAACCCTTGAAGAAGCAACCAACTTAACATGAATTGATTCTCTAATACAGGGGACTACATCTGAAGTCCATCTTCTAGAGAAGACAATAGCAACCTTCACAACACTGAGTTTCTACATTCAGAACATCCTAGTTCGTACAGGTGTCTAGACTGATGTTCATCACATTTGATATTGACCTTTTATCCATTATCCTCAGAGTCTAATTGAATTTCCTTCCAAGTCAAGTACTGAGTAGCTCTTCACAAGGTCACAAGCTCCTGTGCTGATGGTGTCTTGATCTTCTTCTTTAATAGCAGTCATGTTCATGACAAGTCTCTTGGGAGAGACCTTTAAAACCTACTGACCAGATGTGCCTCCATGAAAGGTCTTGAGAGAATCATAAGCATCTTAGGTCACCATACATGTGTTTATCAATCTGAACACATGCTAATCAACTCCATTGAATATGGAATTCAAATCTTTTAGAGTAACAAGAGTAAACTCATACTCCTCCTCACAAGGAACACCAAACACATTCTTTGGTGACAAATTTCCAATATCTGATATCCATTCAATGATCCTATAGTACCAGAAAAAAAACCCTGAAGCTCACCCAAAAATTAATTAGGGTGCCAACTCTGATACCAATTGAAATTATGGCACTCTATTACATGTTGATACTGATCTCCTCACATCAGAACATAATATCAAGACAGATATTACAACATCTTCTGTGTGACAGAACAAATAACACAGACTGAAAAATAAAGTCCAGAAAGATAAATAACACAATCAATTAGTAACCCAGTTCAGTGCAACATCACCTACATCCGGGGGCATCCAAGCTAGGAAGCAAATTCACTATGATATCATTATTTCAAAGGTAAACTCCCCCGTTTAAAACTTCTCACCTAATCACTAACTTGTGCAACTTCTACCTAGAAACCCTCTAGATATGAGATTCCCCTCTCACTTCCTAATCAGTCACAATTCCAGTGATAATAAGTCAAGAAACCAAAAAGCAGATGAAAACTCTTCCAACTACAATACTTAGTTTTCCTTACATGCTTCAACTAAAAATAATACACTATTTCTTAAAAGCTTTAGAGTGGATAATTAACAATATACAATCAATCTACCTCAATGTATCAAAAGATACACGAGTGACTTACAAAGTCACACAAATAAAACTATCAAAATATAAGACTCTAAAACCTTCCCTAGTTCTTACAAAAGTGAAAAGCCGTGAAATACATTAAATTTAGGTTTTCTTTAAAAAAGTCTCCAGACCTTGTGGGCTTGGGCTCTTGAAGTGCAATTCATCAGAATTCAGCTAAGGATCATAAGCATAATCTCTTGCACAAAAATAAGAAAAAATACAAAGTTTCCTAAAAAGGATCAACGATCCTTTTTTATTTATTTAAGAAAACCATCACAATCTGTCAAAATAGAAGTTCCCACAATATCCTCCCTTGGATAACGCAAACGTGTGAATTGAAACACACTAAAAAATCACACTAAAAATACCAAAACAATCATGTCCTAACTTTCTGGTATAACATGTTCTGGCACATGTCACAACATCATATTGAACATGATGTCTGACTGTCATGACAAAACATCTGACTTAACATCTTGCTGGCAGCATGTTTTACCAAAATGTTGCCAATCCAAAAACCACAGAACTTACAAAAGCCGCTAAGTCGAAAACCTAAAAGGGTGACTTAGAAAAAAAAATGGCTATCTCGATGGACTGAAAAACCCAAAAGGGAGGTCCATGAAAAAATTAGGGATAAAAAAAAACTGGCCTGGTGAGTTGAAAACCCGAAAGTGCGGCTCAGACAAAAACGGGCGTCCCCATGGATTGAAAACCCGAAAGGGCGATCCGGGTAAAAGTTAGGGAAAAATTTCAAGGAAAAACATATAATATGTACATCCACTTTAAGCATAAGAAAATCAAATTATTTTCCAGTCATGATGGCTCTTTAAGCATAAGCAACATAGTCCTCTCAAGAATCTCTATATATGCAACTCCATAACAGTGATCCTCTATTAAAGCTTATTAGGGGCACTCACATTCCTTTGTCGCTCACACCGTCATTAAGTTTCGAATGTGGAGTAGTCAAACACATCCTCAAAGTCCAATCTTTATTGGCAACTACCTAAAAGCTCACCCTGTTGGCACCTCCATAATCCCTTAAAGTCTAATCTCTGTTGGCAAACACCAAATAACCAAAAGTATAACTTTGTTTGGCACCATCCAAATGTCCAATCTCTATTGGAAATCTACCAAAAGTCTAATCCATGTTGGCAACTAGAAAAAGAAAGTCCAATTTCACTTAGCAATTCCCAAATCCAACCCCCATTGGTACCCAAAAAGATCTCACTCTCAAAAGGGAGACATATCTCAAGCATAATCATTTGCATTGTCACATGCATGACATGCATCATACACAATATTCTGGCCAAACATGAATAACATCCAACACATTCATATCAATCATTAGCATATTTATGCATAGCCTCTCTATTAAGAAGCTTCATCAACCAGTCTTTTGCATCTCTACATGCATCAGAATCCCCAACAGTTGCATCCTTATATGCATCTCCATGCATCATGCAATGCATGGCATTTCCACTCAAAGTGGAACATCATATCAAACATAACATAACAGGATCTAGTATCAATTGACAAGCATCTTGGCAAGTCCTCCTTCAAAGTCGGAAATATTCCTGTAAAAAGAGCTAATACCCTGCAATTGCTCATGGAATTCTATTCCCCAGTGTTAGTTCTTGATTGGCAGGCGTTTTGGTAAAACTAAGTGTAATCAGAAGATGTCCTACAGGATGTCGTGACATCCTTTTGTCAGGATCAGCAGGTTGCTTTGGACTTATTGACAGGTCTTTTCTCCATGATGTCAAACAAGATGTCTTGACACTCATGGACTAAACATTCTGTATGAATGTATTTTTGTGTCCATATCTTTTTGTGCAAGCTTGCTGCACTATTCTGGTGTGAACCTGCACGTTTTTGGTGGTTTTCTAAAGGCAATTTTGATATAGTTATTCTGGATCAAATTTGATTAGATATGGAGTTATTCTCAGAAGATTGGAAGAATGATTTGATTAGATTTGATTGATCAAATCAAATCTGTTGTTATTGATGAGGATTGGAATCTTTTCAAATCCTGTTGTTATTGTTGCCAATACCCAAGCTCATTCTGCATTGCTATTTAAAGAGGCATAAACCCTAGCTTGGAGATCAGAGAAGCAAGGATTAAAAGTGTGTACATTTGTTTAAGGTTTAAGGCTTCGTGTGTGTTAGTTATGTGAGCCATTCACTCATTATTTAATGTGTGAATTGGACTAGGTTGTTAATTGTAATTTGTTCACTCAAAGATTGTAAGCAAGAGTGTGTTGTACTTAATTGAAGCTTTTAAGCAAGATCAAGTTGTGACTTTGAAGAGTGTCTTCTAAAGTCTTCTTTTTGTATTGACTGTTATCACTGCTGTGATTGAGGGGGAGTGAGAGGTGTCTCTTGTCTACTGGGTTTTAGGTAGAAGTTGCATGGGTAGAGATTAAGTGAGGAGTTGTAAACTGGGAGTTTAGCTTTGAATTAATTCTACTAGTAGTGAATTTCCTCCCTGGCTTGGTAGCCCTCAAACGTAGGTGTGGTTTCACCGAACTGGGTTAACAATTGTTGTATCTCTATACAATTGTTTGTGTTTATCTTTGTTCTTATTATACAAATATTTATATCAAGAACATCTCCTTCGACATTTAATATCTGATACCATAATTTCAATTGGTATCAGAGCAGGCATCCTGCTCTGGTTCTGGGTGAGATCTAGGGACGATACTTTCTGGTACCATGGACAAAGAAGGAGGATTTGTGAACAGACCACCTGTCCTGGACGGGAACAATTATGACTACTAGAAACCTATAATGGTTTCCTTCTTAAAATCTCTGGACAGTAAGGCATGGAAAGCTGTTATCAAGGGATGGGAACACCTTATGATTGTTGATAAAGATGGAAAGGCTACAACTGAATTAAAACCTGAGGAAGAATGAACAAAGGAAAAAGATGATCTAGCTCTGAGAAACTTCAAGTCCCTGAATGCCTTGTTCGATGGAATTGACAGGAACATATTTAGGTTGGTGAACAACTGTGAAATTGCTAAGGAAGCTTGGGAGATTTTAAAGACTACTCATGAAGGCACATCCATGGTAAAAATGTCTAGACTTCAACTCCTTACAACTAAGTTTGAGATCCTGAGAGTGAAAGATGATGAAAGCATACATGACTTTCATATGAATATTCTTGAGATTGTCAATGCTTCAAGTTCTCTTGGTGAAAAGATGTCTGAAGAAAAGCTAGTAAGAAAAATTCTCAGATCTCTCCCCAAGAGATTTAACATGAAAGTAACTACCATAAAGGAAGCTCAAGACATCTGTAAAATGAGAGTTAATGAACTCATTGGCTCTCTACTAACCTTTGAAGTAGGAATAGGTGACAAAGCTGACAAGAAAAAAAGTATAGCCTTTGTGTCAAATACTGAGGAAAGAGATGATGAATCTAATGAGGATATAAATGAAAGTCTATCAAAGGCTGTGGTTCTACTTGGAAGACAATTCAACAAGATAATAAAAAGACTGGATATAAAGACAAGACCAAATGTCAAGAACACCTCACTTGACATCAGTAAGTCAAATGATGCAGGAAGAAGAACTAGGGCTGAAGAAAAACCCACAAAAAACAAGGGGATGCAATGTTATGAGTGTGAAGGTTTTAGTCACATCAAATCTGAATGTCCTACCTATCTTAAGAAGGAAAAGAAAGGTCTAGCTGTTTCATGGACTATGAAGACTCTGACAGTGAGATTTAAGAAGAATCATGTAACTGTATTAACTTGAAAATACTACTCTGATGAAGACTCTAATGAAGATGAATTTACTTTTGAAGAACTAGCAGCTTCCTACAAAGAACTGTGCCTCAGAAGTGAAGAAGTTTGCCAGCAGAATGAAAAACAATAGGAACACATCCTCAAGTTAAAAACTGAAAAGGAGGAACACCTGCCAATTATCAATGGTTTGAATGATGAGGTTCCTAAACAGACTGAAAGTATTGCCAAATTAACAGATGAAGTTGGTCAACTGACTTCCCAACTTAACCAAATGGGAAAGTCTGTTAAAATGATGAATAGTGGAACCAAAACCTTGGAAGAGATTCTTCAAACTGGAAAAAGAACTGGAGACAAGACAAGATTAGGATTCCATGAAGAGAATAACTCTTCCTATCCTCACAAATCTTATGAGCAGATGTCTCAACATCACTATAGAAATCAGACTAGTCAACCTAGAAAATTCCAAAGATGGAGATGTCATCACTGTGGTCGCTTTGGTCATATAAAGTCTTTTTGCTTCAAACTGCATGGATATCCAAACTCTACTACTCAGACAAGACCTAACCACAACACTCACCACTCCAAGAAGCAATGGGTTTCCAAGATTCATGTTACAAAACAATGGGTACCCAAAACTGCTACTATTTGTCTCATAGCTCATAAGTACCTAAAAGTTTCTACTAAGGAAGATTGGTACCTTGACAGTGGGTGCTCAAGACACATGACTGGAAATGAAAATCTGTTGGTTGACATCAAACCTAACTTAACCAGCTATGTAACCTTTGGAGATGGGGCCAAAGGGGAAATTAAGGGAGTTGGAAAACCAAACCACTCAGGAACACCTGATCTTGATAGTGTGTTATTGGTCAAAGGATTAACCACCAATCTGATTAGCATTAGTCAACTTTGTGACCAAGGTCTAAGTGTCAACTTCACTGAACTTGAGTGTTTGGTTACAAATGAAAAGGGAGAACTGATCATGAAGGGAGTCAGGTCCAAGGACAATTGTTATCTATGGGCTTCTCAGGACTCTAAGTGTGGTCTTGTCACAGAAAATGAAGTAAGAGTATGGCACCAGAAACTTGGAATGAAGAAGATCATATCTATGGGAGCTGACAAATGTATTCCTCAATAAAAACTTGAAGAAGGAAAAATCAGTGGTGAATGCCAAATAAGAAAACAAACAAGGATGTCACATCAGAAATTCCAACATCTCACTTCTTCTAAAGTACTGGAACTTCTTCACATAGACTTAATGACACCTATGCAGGTGGAAAGTTTTGTTGTAAAGAAGTATGCTTATGTTGCTATAAATACCCTGCAAGAAGAGGCGGAAAAATTTAAGAAAACTTTGAAGTATATCAATAGGACAAGTAAGCATGGGAGGTTATATAATCATGAGTCTGGGTGTATGGTGTCTGGATATTATGATTGGTCTGATGACAGAAAGAGCATATCTGGAGCCTGTTTGTTTTTGGGAAACAACCTCATCTCGTGGTTTAGCAAGAAACAAAATTGTGTATCCCTGACTACTGCAGAAGCATATTACATAGCTGTTGGGAGTAGCTATTCTCAACTTGTTTGGATGAAGCAAATGCCCACAGAGTATAATGTCACACAAGATGTCATGACATTATACTGTGGTACAATGAATAATTCCAAAAACCCTATTCAACATGACAGAACTAGGTGTCACTCTATTAGGGAGCTTCTTGAGCATGTCTCGACAGAAAATCAACATGCCAATATTCTTACCAAATTTTTGAATGCAAATCAAGATGAGACTTTGAAAAGAAAATTGGAGATTTGTACTTATGAGGATTTATAGCAATTACTGTAAAACGGGATTTCTGCTTTTAAAAGATGTTTCTTTCTTAAAATAGAGATGTTCCAACATCCCTCTTTATTACATAGCATACCCTTGTCTACTCAAGCACGTTATCCCACTCAAATATTTCCCTCCAACTGCCTTTTCAACTCCCACGTCTCCACTACTCTTCAGACTATCTTCCTCTATCTGCGTATTCAACCCTTTGAAACCTACCTCCAACCATCTCAAAACTTCTCCACTCTCAGAAACATCAAAATGTCTCCCAAACGTGATGCTGCCTCTACTAAGACTTCCCAAATTGATGCTCATCCTATGAGCATCTCTTTTGATGATGTTCTTGATGTTGCTCCTCTCAATATAGTTCCTGGTGATGCAAGTGAAGCTCCCAAGACTGCTCCTTCACATGCAAACGAAACCCAACAATCCTCCAAAGGTAAAACCTCTGATTCTTCTACTAACAACATTGATAGAATGAAAAACAAGGAAGGCTCTGCTTATGTGGATAGATCCATTAGGGAACTTGTCACCAAAACCCTCTATGGAGATCATAATGTGCATGGTATTTCCACTCCTCTCTCTCTCTCTCTCTCTCTCTCTCTCTCTCATGTTGATCCATCCCCTAGCACTGATAAGAACTTAAAAGAAAATGCTGAAAAACCCTCTTCTGATGGAAACCCTAACACTGAAAACTTGGAAAAACTTGTCAGTTCTATGGTGCATGATATGAATAAGGGTGATGAAGCAGGTCTGAATGATGATGTGAATGAGGCTGAAGATACTGGTCGAGATGATGATATGAATGATGTTCCTGACAATATTATAGATGTTTAAGATGTGCCATCAGATGATGAGCTCATCAGAAATGCTGCCCCAGGTATTGCCACAAGACTGGTGACTAGGAAAGGAAAAGTTGTGCTTGAGGAATCCCCCTCCAAAAGCCAAAAGAAAAGGACTCCTGTTGGACCCCCAAGGCATGGAGCAAGGTCTCTCTTGCCTCCAAGAAGAGAAAGGTAATTACTGAGAACACTGACTCTGATGAAGATGTTGTAGAAGATGTTCCTGACATGGCCCATGTGAAGAAATCCACTGCCAAGAAAACTCTTAGACCAATGCCTGCTGCTCCTCTGGATAATATTTATTTTCACTCCATCAATAGTGTGACCAAGTGGAGATATGTGTATCAAATAAGGATTGCTCTGGAAAGGGAGTTGGGAAAGGATGCTCTAGAAATCAAGGAAGTGATGGACCTAATCAATGAGGTTGGATTGCTCAAAACAGTCACTGGATTCTCCAAGTGTTATGAAGGGCTGGTGAAAGAATTCATTGTGAACATTCCTGATTCCATTACTGATAGGAATAACAAAGAATATATGAAGGTCTTTCATAGAGGGAAATGTGTGAAGTTTTCTTCAGCTGTTATCAACTGATTTCTGGGGAGATCAAATGCTGGTGAGGAAGAGTTGTCTGCTTCAGACAATCAAGTGTGCAAGGTCATCACTGCCAATCAAGTCACAACATGGCCTTCAAAAGGTAAATTGTCAGCTGGTCAACTCAGTGTGAAATATGCCATTCTTCACAGGATTGGGGCTGCAAATTGGGTTCCTACCAACCACACCTCCACCATTGTTGTTGGGATAGGCAGGTTCATTTATGCTGTAGGTACCAAGGTTGATTTTGATTTTGGATTGTACATTTTTTTATCAAATTATTAAGCATTATACTTCAAGTGCCATCAAGCTGCCTATTGCCTTCCCCTTCCTCGTGTGTGAGATTATCTTGAACCAACACCCTGGGATTTTAAACTCTAATGATGTTTCTAGCAAGAGAGAGTTTGTACTGTCTCTGTATTACAAACTTTTTGCTGGAAGACATGTTCCAAATATTATTCTGACATCTGGTGAAAGGGCCAATGCTTCAAAGGAAAGGATTATTGCTGAGTTAAAAGAAACTTGTAGGGAATTAGGGGAAACCATTAATGTAGCTACAACAAGGAAGATCAAGTTGGAATCATTAATTCAATTCCTTGAAGATGCTGCTGCCAACATTGATGATACTAGTGAAGATGGGACCAGGGAGAAATCTGAGGATGGTAATGAAGATGTCCCAACTGATGTTGAAGATGTTGGCTCTAGTTCTGCATCTGAAGATGAAGACTAAGCTTTTTGCTTTGTTGTTGGGCTATTTTTTTCTTGTTATTTGTGTTGTCTACCTTGACAGAATAGACTATTTTTGTTACACCTCATGTGCCTATGGGTGGGATTTTTTGTGGGATCTTTATGCCCTTGACTTGATTGTTTCTAATCCTTTGTTCTATGCTATCTATCTTAGCTCTTTGTTCTGAAAATTATGGCTAAAAAGGGGGAGAAGAGTATACTATTTATACTTTAGTATATGGCTAGTTGTGCTGGTGAGTTTAGCAGGTGTGTAGATGAAGGAGAAGATGGTGTGGTGTCTGCTGCTCTAATTGGTTTGATAGGATGCTGATCATGTTAGATGATTGTTTAGATGATTGTTTGTTACTTTTTAGGGTTTATTGTGCACCTTGCTGAATGCTGTAAGTTGTTATTTATTTGTCTATTTGCTTAGAGTTACAGGTTACTGAAGGCTATGAAGATTGTGGGTTGCCATGTGTTATGCTTGGGATGTTGTGGTGTTTGTTGTTTTGTTGAGGGGGAGCCTTGCTTTTACTCTTCCTCTGTGAATTTTCTTTCGCTGTGCTGTACTCTTTTCTGGTGTTTGTTGTTCTTGTGATTTGTTTTAGCCAAAATTTGCCAAAGGGGGAATTTGTTAGTTCTTGATTGGCAGGCATTTTGGTAAAACTAAGTGTAATCACAAGATGTCCTATAGGATGTCATGACATCCTTTTGTCAGGATCAGCAGGTTTCTTTGGACTTATTGACAGGTCTTTTCTCCATGATGTCAAACAAGATGTCTTGACACTCATGGACTAAACATTCTGTATGAATGTATTTTTGTGTCCATATCTTTTCGTGCAAGCTTGCTGCACTATTCTGGTGTGAACCTGCACATTTTTGGTGGTTTTCTAAAGGCAATTCTGATATAGTTATCGTGGATCAGATTTGATTAGATATGGAGTTATTCTCAGAAGATTGGAAGAATGATTTGATTTGACTGATCAAATAAAATCTGTTGCTATTGATGAAGATTGGAATCTTCTCAAATCCTGCTGTTATTGTTGCCAATACCCAAGCCCATTCTGCATTGCTATTTAAAGAGGCATAAACCCTAGCTTGGAGATCAGAGAAGCAAGGATTAAAAGTGTGTGCATTTATTTAAGGTTTAAGGCTTTATGTGTGTTAGTTTTGTGAGCCATTCACTCATTGTTTAATGTGTGAAATAGACTAGGTTGTTAATTGTAATTTGTTCACTCAAAGCTTGTAATCAAGAGTGTATTGTACTTGATTGAAGCTTTTAAGCAAGATCAAGTTGTGACTTTGAAGAGTGTCTTCTAAAGTCTTCTTTTTGTATTGACTGTTATCACTGCTGTGATTGGGGGGGAGTGAGAGGTGTCTCTTATCTAGTGTGTTCTAGGCAGAAGTTGCATGGGTAGAGATTAAGTGAGGAGTTGTAAAGTGGGAGTTTAGCTCTGAATTAATTCTACTAGTAGTGAATTTCCTCCCTGGCTTGGTAGCCCCCAGACGTAGGTGTGGTTTCACTAAACTGGGTTAACAATTGTTGTGTCTCTTTACAATTGTTTGAGTTTATCTTTGTTCTTATATACATATATTTATGTCGGGAACATCTCCTTTAACATCTAATATCTGATACCAGAATTTCACCCAGCAAGTCATGCTTCAACTTTATAGTTGATAATGATAATCCCCAACATTTTTACTTTTATCGCTCCCCAAGCAGAGATTATCCTAAAAAGTTTCTTACGAGTTTCTCCCCTGCAGAGCTTTGCTAGCACACTTCCTCCAAAAGGAAACTTGCTTAAATTGTTTTCCCGACAAATTTAGCACTTGAGATACTATGCTAGTATTCCCGAAAAGCCTTAACTCATAAGGTACTGCTTCTCATGGTCTATAAAGTCTCGCACTTTTGTTTGAGATACTACTCTATTATCCCTAAGAGCCTTAACCTATAAGGTACTGCTTCATGTGATTAAAAGAATATCATTTGTTCTTGAGATACTGCCTTGGCATCCTCAGAGAGCCTTAACATATAAGGTATTGCTTCATACGACCCAAAGAGTCTCATGTTTTACTGAGATATTGTTCTAGTATCCCCTAAGAGCCTTAACTCATAAGATACTTCTTCACATGGTCTAGAAAGTATCGCACTTTAGTTTTAGATACTGTACTATTATCCCCAAAGAGCCTTAACCTATAAGGTACTGCTTCACGCAATTTAGAGAATCTCATTTGTTCTTGAGATACTGCTTTGGCATCCTCTGAGAGCCTTAACTTATAAGGTACTGCTTCCTACGACCCAACGAGTCTTATGTTTTGCTGAGATACTATTCTAGTATCCCTGAAGATCCTTAACTCATAAGGTATTACTTCACATGATCTAGAAAGTCTCGCGCTTTCATTTGAGACACTGCTCTATTATCCCCGAAGAACCTTAACCTATAAGGTACTACTTTGCGTGATTCAAAGAGTCTCATTTGTTCTTGAGATACTGCTTTGGCATCCTCGAAAAGCCTTAATTCATAAGGTACTGCTTCGTATTACCTAAAGCGTCTCATGCCTTTGCTGAGATATTGTTCTAGAATCCCCGAAGAGCCTTAACTTATAAGGTACTACTTCACATGGTCTAGAAAGTCTCGCGCTTTCGTTTGAGATACTACTCTATTATCCCCGAAGAGCCTTAACCTATTAGGTACTGCTTCGCGCGATTCAGAGAATCTCATTTGTTCTTGAGATACTGCTTTGGCATCCTCGGAGAACCTTAACTCATAAGGTATTGTTTTGTACGATCCAAAGAATCTCGTGTTTTGGTTGAGATATTGTTCTAGTATCCCCGAAGAGCCTTAACTCATAAGGTAGTACTTTTCATGATCTAAAAAGTCACATGCCCTTGTTGAGACACTGCTCTAGTATCCTTGAAGAATATTAGATGCAATTGAGGTATCATTCCCCTTCTTAGAATATCTTGATCAATAAGATATTGCTTCGTTGGTTTAGAGAATCTTATTTCCCTTTTTGCAGAGATACCGCTCTAAGTATCCTTGAAGAGCCTTAACTCATAAGGTATTACTTTGTATGATCCTGCGAATCTTATTTTTTTAAGCTACTCTAAGGGTCCCCGAAGAGCCTTAAGTCATAAGCTACTGCTTCACGTAACTTGAGAATTTCACTTCTTGAGCTGAGATATTACTTTGTTAATCCAAAGAATCTCATATGTTTTGTTCAATTTTTCATCCTGATATCCTATTAATATATCTCTTATTTTATCATCGCATTGCATTTTACTTTCCTATCAGAAAAATTTCGGGATTTTCTTGTATCTAATTGACTTCTACCCTACCTTAAAAATGATCCCCTGTGGCAGTACATTTCCTCGGGTTCAAGGAAATTAGATAGGGGCATCTGTTATACCCCAAATTTCTCCTATAATTTTATTTCTCTTATCTTAACATTTGCACTGTGTGGGGTCATTTCTTTAAGATGGTCATTTGGCCTTTGGCCATGGTCTTTTAGATAAAGGCCATAAGCATCATATTTGTGCTTACTTTACATTTGCTTATGATCTTTATCTTTTCAATAATTTCCTCTGACAAAGTCTAGTTCAGGATAAATAAAATGTTTTTCCTCAATTGATGTAAAAAGGGAAAATGAGGATTCCATTTGTTTTCATGTGAGATTTTGCTTGAAGGGATCACATTCTAAACCTCAAAGGCTCATGGAGACAATGAAAAAAGGTGTGAAGATTTGAACTTAAGGATAAAATCACAAGATTCAAGTTGATGTCCAAGATTTTTACAAGGTTCAAGTTTAAAGGTTGATTAATTGATTAAGTTTCAAAAAGTCATTGCAAAATCATTCAAGTTATTTTCAAGCTACATTACAAGACACAAGTATTTAAAACCAAGAATGACAAATTTGGTGGAATTCTAAAATACACAAAGTTCAATTTGATTTCAAACCAATTCCAAGACTATCACATGATTTGAGCTTAAGAATTCTAATTTTAATTTGAAGTCAAATTTCAAAAGTCAGTACAATGTTGTTTGTACAAGTTACATGATGAACAAATTCTAATCCTACAAGTCACTTTTGAACTAAGAGCAACCATAAACTTAGCAAATTGCAAATTAAAAGCAAATTGGTGCTTCATGTACTTTAAAGTAGCAAATCCTCCTTCGTGCCAATTCCATCACCAAGCCGCACCACCATCCAATTCAAGTTGCTCCCATTTGCTATAATCTTCAAATCCTTAACCTTGAGCCAAAAGCTATCACCAAGCTTCTTCTTCGAGCCAGCCAACGCCCATCATATATGTATATGAGACAAAAAAAATAAGATATTTTTGTTAGTTATTGATTCATCACAACAGCACATCATGAACACATCAATATATACTTTAAATTGGTGGGACCATCAAGAAGTTGAGTACCATCATAGGTCAAGTGCAAAAATACAGAGAATTTCAGTAGCAATAAACCTTGTGTACTATATATCACATGACCAATTTTTTGTGGGACCACACTAGAAGAATGTAAAACAATTTCATAGCAAGGAATTTCTAAACAAATATCTACGCATGGGACAAAAAAATAAAGAAATTGAGAAAGGACAAAAGGATAAAAAAAAAAGAAATTCATTCCACTTTGAAATTCCTCCCACGAAATCAGGGATTTGGAATCATTCCTAACAGAATTATTCTTCACACGCCCAAACCTCATCTCACACGTACCTCAAGAAAATTCCACACTATAAATTGAACATATTATTCATTCATATGACACCTAAAAAAACCTAGCAACAAGAGACTACACTAAAACTCCCAAAACCAATCACTCAGGGCTTAATTTTTTACTCCATTGTTCATCTTTGATTTTCACATTGAAAATCAAAGGTTGAGCTCTAAAACCCCTCAAACTATAACAACATAAGAAGCAGAAGAAGGAGGAAAGAAAGAACAAGAAGAAGGAACTCACGCACCTTATTTCGCCGAAGTTTTCGTCGGACTTGCTTGGATTAGGTACCCTCTGAGTCTTTTTCTCCATTTTGTGTTTGGTATTGCAAAGAGTTCCTTATTTTGTTCCATAGCCCTCTACTGATTGCGTGATTTGGTAGCTTTTTATAAATCTATGGTTTGTTTCTTTGCTTCAATTTCAGTTCTTGGGTTGGGAATTAGAAAATTCTGAGTCCAGATTTGGACTCAGAAGGTTTGATTTAGTAGGGTTAGGTATTTATTTTGAGGGTGACCGGAGAAGAGGGGTGGCACCACCATGGCCGGAGAAGAGGGGTGGCACCACACATAGTGACATGAATGTTCCCAAACTTATTAGGAAAGGGTAAAAAAATCAAATAGTAAGTCATGGTTATAGTTCAAGAAAAAGTATTAGAATCCATACAAAAATGAACTTAACACCTACATGGATTCTAACAAAGGCTCAAAGGGGGTAAATAAATTCTCACTCACTCACAAGGTAGATTGACTATTTGGTCAAGTGGTTATGCTCAAAATGTAACAAAATGCCTTGATCATTTTAGTGCTATCATACAAACCAACACAAATACAAGATTAAACATAATAAAACCGAGTTAAACAAGAATGTTGGTTTCCTACATATAGTAAACAATGGAAAGCTCCTCACAAAAATGTTTTGTTCTAAAGTGATTCAAAACTGAACAAGTATGGTAAAAGAATGAATGACATGAAAATTGTACAAATCAAAAGTCTCATAATCATGCTATGTTCTAGAAAGCGATAAACGAGTACCTTGCAAAGTACTAACTTCAAATAATATCAAAACCATACATTCGCAAGTTGAAACGATCAAACTTGGAAAATCACAAAATGCATCCTCAAGCTAATCAAAAACAAACTTGAGAGCAAACACAAACATTACTCTAACAACCTAACAAAATTGAATTAAAACTAACTAAACACAAAGACCAAAATTGGTGAAAGTGGATGGAAAATGAGAGATTTGTCTTTGCAAAACAAGGCGCGCTAAGCGCCCTCTACGCGCGCTAAGCGCGGGCAGGAAAATTTTGATTTTCAAGTTCTTTCTCACATGTGGTCCATCCATTCTAACTTTATATTAATTATACTACTAAACATAAAACTATACAAACTCAAAAACCGTTGGATTGCCTCCCAACAAGCGCTTGTTTCACGTTGTAAGCTCGACATCTTTATTTATGCATATGCTCCTCTATGTTGCTTGGTTCACCGGCTACTACCAAATAAACCTGCACAACACTTGAAAAAACATAAACCATAAACAAAATTATGCACAAACACATAAACATGATAGAAAACACACACACACACACACACACACACACACACACACACACACACACACACACACACACACACACACACACACATATATATATATAATCACTTATGGAAAACAACTATAAACATGTATATACAAAGCTTAAAAACATAGAAATCATTGCAATGCGATTCAATATCAAAAACAACCCCCGACAACCACACCATTTTGTTGAAGCAGTAAAGCAGCAAGCAAAAATATTAAGTACCCAATTTTGTCATCTCCACAGGGATCAGTGCGAGGGAAAGAATGTCATTCGATAATCTTCACGTCTCTAAGCTTGGGTTTGAATGGTTTGGGATAAAAATGCTAAAGGAAAAACATAAAACAAGAAAATAAATACATTCTTAAGAAATGAGAAAACTCGTCATGAGTTGTATTTCGTTCCACCCATCATGTACTAAAAAATATATGGATCAAATGCATGCAACCTAAATCGCTCGTCAATATCATCACGTATCGCTCACAATAGAGGTTATGTCTTACGCAAAGTCGAGGGATCAACTATATCGTCTCATCGGTGATGTCTCATGCAACTCGACAACATGAAGCATTAAGAATCGATGCCCACGTGAATATTAGTCCTAAATCGATGTCTAGAGTTTAGAATCTAATAGATGTTCATCTTAGATCGAGTTCAAACCGTATATGTCTATAGCAATCCAAACCCATTAAGTAAAAATTAAGATAACCGTTGATAAAGAGTTGTAAAAGAGATTTTATATAAAGATCTATAAATATACATACAATCAATATAAACTTACATACAAAACCCCAACAAAAAGAGAGTACAAAGAGAAGAGACAAAAAGAACACAAATCTCACGGTCTGTCAACTCCGATTGAAGTGGATTCGACTCCGGATCATCAAGATTCTCACTCTAATGTTTTTTCTAAGCTAAATCTACTCAAGAATGTTTTTGATGAAGTTTGGGTAAAGTGTTCCCAACAACATCACCTAAAAAATGCTGAAAAATCACTTAAATAGGCAAAAATGGGTTCCCGTGTTCGCCCAGCGAACATATGCCACCTTAGCTACTGCCAAAATAGTGTTTTCCATGCTTCTGGGAAATTTTTATTCGCCTTGAGTTCGCAGTGCAAACTCTTGGCGAGTTCGCTCGCCTCCAGTTCGTACAACGAACATGACAGTAGACCAACACTTGTTTTGACCATAACTTTTAAACCGTAACTCTGTTTTACGCGCGATCGGAAGCGTTGGAAAGCTTATTCAATGCTCTATAAGACAATAAAATATCATTGCTTATATACCTATAAAAGTGAGAAAAAAACAATTAAACTTAATGATATTCACGCGATACACAATATATACACTATAATGTAAATTATACAACATATGCACAAAAGTTGAGGTTTATTGGTTGAATTAAGCCAATAAGTGCCAATTATTCACACTCAAAATCAATACAATTTAGCACTTATCAACTTCTCAATCAAATCATTGCTGATAACAATAATATCACCAACATAAACGATATGCTCAACAAGTTTTTATTCTTATGATTGTTTGATGAACATAGTGTAACCTCTTTGACTTTGCGAATATCCCAAGTATCCCATGGAATTTGTGAACCTTCTAAACCAAAACCAAGGTAATTTATTTAAATCATATAAGGGCATCTTCAATAGAAACACAATGTTGGTTCCACCGTTGAGACTAAAACCAAGTAAAATCTCAATATACACCTCATCCTCTAAGTTTCCATGTGAGAAAGTATTTTTTACATCAAGTTGATGAAGTTCCCAACCATAGTAAACAACATGATATACTATTATCCTAACAATATGAATCCTTTACACTAGAGAAAATGTCTCCTCATAGTCATTATCATATGTCTGAGTATATCCTTATACCGCTAATCAGAACTTGTAACGATTAAAAGTGTCATAAGACTTATGTTTCATAATATAGACCTATTTTCACCCAATTGGTTTCTTACCTCTTTATCTCTTGAAAATATCCTAAGTTCTGTTTCTTGAAGTTTTTTAATTTCCTCATTGTTGTACCCCAAAATTTGACCAACCATTTCTTGTACTTGGCTTATGTTTCATTTCATTTTAGCATTTACTTTTGCATAGCATTGTTCTTAACAGGGGATCAAGAGGTGTATTATGCCATTCAAGAGGAGTCTCTTTGGTTTCAAGCTCAAGCAAAAGGCATTTTTGCAAGCTATCAAGTGTCATCATTACCATAAAGTTGCTAGAACTCCTTAAAAGGGGAGATTGGTGTGTGGTTGTTACCTCCTATCTTGAGGATTATTAGAGGCTCATCAAAAGATCATCAGGAGTTCATGAGGTCATTTATTTGGACAATACATGGTTTTGAAGTTCATTGTGTACCTTGAAGGTTCCTTGTGGAGTTTGAGTAGTCATCCAATTCATCAGCAAAGGGAATGGACAAAGGACATAAAAATAGGGTTTCATCTGGTCAACTCAGGGTCAACTGTGGACTTGAGAAGGTTCAAGACTTGGATCTAAGTAATTGAGGCCAAGAGCTCAAGAAGGGCCAAGAGCTCAAGAAGTTACTAAATTAGAGTTTCAGATGATTTCAGTGTAAAATCCCCTTCTTTAGTGCCTAACTTCAAGGACAATTTACCCTATAATGCAAGCTCAATCTATTTTTCATGAAAACATTATACTTGTTGGACATGTTCTAAGATTTATTTTGAGTACAAGAACGCATTCGTTGAGTTTGTACATCTCAAGTTATGATGCCAACAAGTTAGGGTCCTCAGATGAAGAGAATTTTGGTCAACTTAACGTCAACTCACTTCCAAGGCATTTTTGGCCTAGAATCAAGTTTCTCCTTAACTTAAGTGAACATGAAAGTTGTTCCTCATTATCTTAGCTTTCCAAAAAGTCCTATAATTCCTTTTTATCATGTGTACATCTCAAGTTATGGACCTCACAAGGCAAGGGTATTTTTGGAAAAGTTCATTATAGGTCATTTGTTTCAATGGTCAATTTCATGAAGTTATGAACCTCAAATGCAATTTCAACCAACATGAAACTTGTGCCTAAGGGTCATAACTCCACACTGAACTCAAAATTTATGAGGATTGTTGGATTATGTGGCCATATGGAGCATTTTCAAAGTGAAATTTTGGTTTTTGGTCATGGTTTGAGTACCTTGCATTACAAGTCACATTTTGTTCCATTTCTGATTTATTTCACACCATTACATGCCTAAAAGAAGTTTGCCACAAATGGACCAATATGAAGAGTCATAATATGCCATATTTTCAAATTTCTTACTAAAAAATCAAGGAATTCAAACTTGGTGTGTGAAAGGTTTACAAAGCCAAAATTAATCCCATTCATTACTACACATCACACATGACTACATGCTGACCCAATAAGGAGTGGAAAGTTGCTAACCCGTGTGTGCTTCAAAGTGGAACTTTTTTGGTCAAATATTGGAATCACATAATGCAACCATTATGGGCCTGCATGGTTTCCATAAACCCATGATATTTAAGCTTAGAGTTTGCCCTAAAGCCTCAGAGTTGGTGGTAGCTGTTGGAGAGAAGGGAGAGAGCTCAAAATTTTCACAAAGCTTCACTCATTCGAATCTAGTTGCACACTGCAAATTAACTTAAATTGCTGCTCATTTCTTAAATTGCTGCTCATTTCTTCTTCACAAGACCTTAAGGAGCAGATTGGGAGCAATAAATCAAAGCTTGCGTGTGTTTGAAGGATCAACAGAATCTCTCCGTTAGGTAATTTTCAGTAACTCACAACCTTCATTCTAGGCATCAATTTAGCTTCATATTGGGTGCATCTGAAGCCTTACCTATGATAAGCAATGTTTGAATCATCCATTTGTATGTATGTTGCAATTTCAGTGTGTGCTCTCAAATTTTCGTGCCATGATTTCTCTTTGTTTAAAATCCTTTTTAAGATTTGGATGATGGATTCATGTTCCTCGTAACGTCAGCTTTCGATTGGTATAAGATGTTTACATTTTTATTGAAGTTTCAGATCTGGTCTCCTGCGAGCTGGTCAGAGAAGACGACCAGAGCCCTAGCTCCGGCGTCTGGTCTAATTTCTAATCTGAGCTGACTCATTCCATTTTGACTTGTTGACCAGCTTGCTTGTCTCATTGCCATTGGGTTGACTAATGACACGCATGTGTTGAAATCCACCTGGGATTAATGAAACGTTGCGTTTCATTTTTTGATCTGAGCTGGTGTTGGATTGGACTCAAATTACTCTTCACACCCCTCATTTTCTGGCCCAACATGCATTTGTTCTTGTTTTAGTTCAATGTGTTTTTACTGGTCACATCCCATCTTGCTTGTTCTTATTTTATTTTGTTTTTGGTTTTCTGTTTTCATTTTGATTAATTAAAAATAGTTTCAACTATCAAAAAATTCCACAAAAATTGTTTTCAATTATTTAAAGAGTTTATTTAATTTTCTATAATTTTTATTTCTATTTTTATCTTAATTTGCCATTTTATTTTAATTTTTCAATTAAAAGTGTTTTTGGTGTTGTCTTCCTTTGATCCTAGTCATTTGAACCTCCTATGTAAATCCCCTATGATCAAGACTTCTCCTCCATATAGAGGATGAATTGAAGTGTCTTTAAGAGTGGAATTAGTTCATGATTGATCACTTTTTCTTTGACTTTGAGTTGGTTTTTCTTGTCCCTCGATTCATGCTCGATAAGGTGGTGTACCCTTGATGATTGATTTATTTGGTAATGCCTTGAGATGAGTTTGACTCTGAAACTTTGGATTTTGTTTGCCACTTAACCTATTTACTTTGTGCTTTTTATTTGGATTTTATTTAAGAATTCTTCTATTTTTGAGGAAGCTTGCAAGTCATGTCATCTCAAAAGATGTTCATACAAACTAGTTGACTTAGTTCCTTTGGGAAATGACTTCTATGGATCCCATATGCACCCTATGAGTCTTGATACTTGTTTATAACATGATTAAGGTGCTGGATATTTATTTTTAGGTCATACACTTGTGTGACTTGTTTTGCAAGTTACTTAGAATTTAGGCTTTTCCACTTGTTTTCAAGTGTTGAATTGAGATAGAACTTTGGTTCTTTCATTTGCCTTAACTTGGTTCTTGTTTGTGCTTTGTTTTTAATCTTGATTTGAGCTTTCTCCTTTTTGTTTCACTTCTGCCCCATGTGCTTTGGTCATCATTCAAGGTGATTTGGTGTACATGTTTATGCTTTGAGTGTGCCTTGAATGATGCATCTCTTTTAGCACTTGTTTGCTCCTTTCTTTTACATGATCAATTTGAATGGTTTGGTTGAGATAACTTACATGTGCTTGCTGCCCAAGTTTATTTCTTCCATCTTCTCTCTGATCATGGCTTGTGCCTTTGATTTATTGTTTAGCTTTTATTCAAGTGATTGATGTTTGAATGGTTGTAGGAGTTGTTACTTCTCCCATTTCATCTCACTCTTTTTGACTTGTTTAAGTCAACTTGTTTTGATCATTTGTCTTTGTTGCATCATTTGATTATCATCCCATCTTTGCATCTTTGTGTACCATGTTTGCATTGTTTTGACTTGTTTAAGTCAACTTCTTCTCATTTTTCATTTCATATGTGATTGAATTATCTGTTGTTTACTTGGTCTTTTGCCATGATCCCTTAAGATTCCTAGTCCCTCTGTTTAAGATGGGAGTAGGAGAGACATTAGGTGTTCAATCCTTTGCATGGTAACATTAGGATAGATTCTTCCCCTCTTAATCCCAACTTTAGGAGCATTGTGCATGATAACTTTAGGGTTCAGTTCCCCTTAGAGTTTATGTCTTCTCTTCTCAACTTCTAAACATCTTAATACACTTAACAAAGGATAATAAATGTTGTACGCTATGAGCCTTAAGTACTTGAGGAATGATAGTTGGGGGGCCTCCTCTCAATCTGTCTAGAGTGTTTAGCGTATGCTCTTTGGGCGATATGCGAGACATTCGCTCTCAGGTCATAGTCTTTAGTGCAACATGAGTTAAAAACTTAATTCAATTCACTTCTTCATAAAAAACACAAAACCAAAATATCAAACCTTTTTATCCTTCAGGATTGTTTGAATTTTTTTTCCAGAAAGAGTGTGTTAAGTCCTGGTTCTACCGCAAACAGGTAACGCCTAAGTCTCCAATGGTCGAGTAGCATTACACCTAACTACTAGAACAAAGATTTAACCCTACTCAGTTAAAACACTTGAATCAATCTGTGTTCGTATCAGTCTGAACTACGTTTGCTCTAATTTCTCATACCAGATGAGGATACGTAGGCACAAGACAGCGATGTCTTGGCGAGTAACCTTCCCCACTTTTCACCTGTAGATTTCCGAACTACGTTGATTCTGACTTTCCCATTGCACGAGGGAATACGTAGGCATATAACGGTGATGCTCTATCGAGTCTCTTTTCTTTTCTTTTGTCCCTGTGAATCAGCCTTTGATATATTAACATCCTTTTAGATAGACAACAAGCGTGGATCCCGTTGAGTACAACAGACGTGAGGGGTGCTCATACCTTCCCCTTGCGTAACCGATTATGGAACCCAAGATTTGGTTGCGATGACTTGTCTTTTCCCTTTTTCGTAGGTTTTCTATGATCGTTTCCTTTCCCTCTCTTTGGGATAAATAATGAACGGTGGTGACTCTTCTGTCTTTGCCGGCCCTTTTCGCAGCGATGCGACACTCATCCATAACATGAACTCAATTTTTATTTTTCAAAGCCTCTTGAGCAGATGCTAGAATTTTTACATAATTTATAATTGAAATAAAACTATGACATTATGTAGATAGTTGTTTAAAAGAGATAATTTAGAAATAGAATATATATGTATAGAGAGACATGATCTTTTATCTACTCTAAAAAAATAAGTAAAACATTGAGGTTAATATCACAAGTATCATAAATATAAGAAAGACCAATTGAAGAATCTTTTTCAAAAATCACCTCTGCTTCAAATTAAATTTATTTATAAAGCGGGTTTAGTTTATTTCTTCTCTGATACACTAGAGTTGGCATTGAAAGTAGTGATTTGTGTAAAAAGGAAGACATTGTAAGATGATGAACAATTATAGACTAGGTTTCATGTTCATCCATTGGAAGACCATATATAAATATAGACTTAGGTTCAAGTGTTAAACTAGGAATATAACTCGACATAGGTAACAAATTAGGTTCATAACTGAGAACAAAGATACATGCTCTTGGGAGGCTAATGGTCGGAAAATTTGACTCATGTTCTTGGTCATTTATGTTCCACCAATGAGATTGAGAACGAGTGAACTATGACATATTTTCATGGAATATGACATCTTTGGAGACAAAAAATTCTAATAAGGGGGATGAAAACATTTTACCCTCTTTTTTATCTGTATAACTCATAAAGATACATATGACAACACGATGATCCAACTTGTTGCAATATTGTTTATGAACGTGAACAAACATAACAAAACCAAATACATGAGACTCAAGATTATGTAATATGAGAACAAAGGGAAAAACATGAGAGTATAAATTGAACAAGACTAACATTAACTAATATTTAAGATGGAACTCGATTAATCACACACACACACACACACACACACACACACACACACACACACACACACACACACACACACACACACACACACACACACACACACACACACACACACACACACACACACACACACACACACACACACACACACACATATATATATATATATATATATATATATATATATATATATATATATATATATATATATATATATATATATATATATATATATATATATATATATATATATATTAGTAAGAATTGCCTTGTCCCAATAACAGTTGGGAATAAACAATTGAAATATGAGAGGTCGAGCAACTACAAGTAGTTGACGGTTTTTTCTTTTTACGATACCATTTTGTTAAGCGATGTCGACACATGTGAAATCCTGGAGATTTCCATGTTTACTTGTGAAGTTGGAAAATGCATGATTGACATTTTTTTACCATTGTCAGAACATATATTTTTTAATACCTTTTCTAAATTATGTGTGTACCATATTGTAAATTTGAATAAATAACTATGATACTTCTTATTTAGTACTCATCAAGGAAATTTAAGTTACTTGAGTATTATCGTCAATAAAAGAAACAAACTATTATGAGCAAAAAAATGCTTGAGGTAGGGGCAGATCCCTAAACAATTTTGAATGTAATTGTACAACAAATGTGGAATCAAATGTCATATAATTATTAGCACGAGATTTAAAAGTTCAAGCATTCTTAAAAATATTATGACAAACATTTAAAGATCGAGAGTGAAACCTCTTACCATTAATTTTCAGAGGTGTAACATAATTAATAACTTATTCCATTGAAGATACAAAAAAGGTTGTATTAAATAAATAACCTAATAAAAAACAATCATAACTAAAACTACCAGGTTAGAATTTGATTTTGACCATATAAATGGAAATAGAAGGGATGAACGAGCAAATTGATGTTTGGATACATAATTCTATTTGAGCACACAAATAAAAAGAGAAGGTATGGGTGATAAAACTAGAATCTAGATATATAATTCGAGTTTGATCATACAAACGAAAAAAGGAGAGACTGACAAGAAAATTAATGTTTGGATACATAGATTGGGGAAGGCAGCACATGTGGGTGATAATGGTATGAGTAGGACACATGCGTCATGATGAAGGTAGAGCATAAGGGTGCGAGTGATGGCTTCCTAGGATTATGTTGTAGGTTTTGACCAATCTAGGGACATAGTTCATAGTGTCGCAACTGCGAAAAACAATCGGCGTAAAAACAGAGTCGCCACCGAACATTATTTATCCTGACGGAAGAAAGGAAACGATCGAAGAAACCTGAAAAAGGGAGAGGAACATGGTCTCACAATCAAATTTTGGGTTCTGGAGTCGATTATGCGAGATAAAGGTATTAACACCCCCTTACGTCCGTTGTACTCAACATGATCCACTCTTGTTGTTCTAATTAAGGGTGTGTTTATCTAAAGTATACTTGCTAATGAAAACAGTAATAAAAAGGGGGGGGGGACAAAAGGAAACTCGATAGGACTTCGCCATCCTAGGCCTACGTATTCCCTCGTGCAATGGGAAAGTTGGGGTTATCGTAGTTCGGAGGACTACAGGTGAATGGGGGAAGGTTTCTCTCCAAGACTTCGCCGTCTTGTGTCTACGTATCCTCATTCGGACGAGAATGCAAAAATCAGAGCATTTGTAGTTCGGCCTACCACAGGTGGTTAAGTGTCTTTTATGAGAGATGATAATTTCGCGTCTCAGCAGTTAGGGTCGAGACCTGTTTGTGGTAAAACGGAAGTAGCGTGCTCTTTATGAAATGGTTTGAACATAAAATCCCGAAGGACAAAATGATTTGCATTTGTTCAGGAGTTTTAAAGAAGTGGATTGACTTTGTTTGATATGCGTATTGCACTAAAGTTTATGACATAGGATCAAATACTTCATAAGATCGACCCAAGAGGGACATATACAAAGCATTATAGACAAGGTAAGGAGAGACTCTCGCTTATCACTTCCCATATGATTAAGGCTCGTGGCGTACAATACTCATTGTATTTATTAAGTCTCTTATTTGATTTGAGAGAGAGAGAGAGGGAGAGAGAGAGATAGAGAGATAGAGAGAGAGAGAGAGAGAGAGAGAGAGAGAGAGAGAGAGAGAGAGGAGAGAGAGAGAGAGAGAGAGAGAGAGAGAGAGAAGAAATAAACTCAACGGGCAAAGAAAAAAACTAAGGGAACTCATACCTAGATGTTATCTTGCCAAATGGTCATATAGTTGAGAATGAGAAAGGAAAGTGTACCTAATGTTATCATACAAAGGATGGACCTTAGGTTAAGGTTGAAAGGGAGCTAACTTAATGTTGTCATACAAAGGATTGAGAGCCTAATGTCTATCCTACTTCAAGCTTAATTAGAAATTAAGTTGGACTAGGAGCCTTAAGGGAGCATGCGAACAAACACAAGTGAATATTAAACAACTCAATCATAAATAACACCAAGTATTCAAAGCTCAAAGGAAGAGAAAGGAGATGAAGATAAGAAATATCAAGGTATTAAGGAAACACAAGATAAGAAGATTCAACAATCAATTCTTAAGTGTCAAAACAACAATGCAAAAAATCAAGACATGCTTATCATATGAATCAAGAAAATCAAGACGGACAAGGAAAACAATTAACACATATATTCCCGATCATCACAAATCATGCTCAAAGGATTCACACATTAAACTTCAAGAAGATAGGCAATGACAATCATAGAAGTGCACAAGAAAACATGTCTTAAAATCATATCAAACATCACTAATCAACATGCAAAGACAAAAGGGATCAAGCAAGATAAGATTCAACAAAGGTTAGAAGCTTCACCATATCATGATCAACTCATATCAAAGATTAAGAAAGAGGCACATAAGCATCTGTTGCAGTGAGAATCAGATATCGAGCTATTGAATTAACTAGAATCACAAATCATGAAGTTCACACTGAGCTTTGATTTATCCAAAGGAAATGGTAAAGTTCGAAGAAAACCCTAAGTGCGCTATGTAACAACACATCTAAGAGATCTAAGGTTCAAGGGTTGGTTATACCTAGGGAAGGTGTTAGAATCCTAAGTATCTGTAGTACTCTATAGGAACCTCTTGTTAGTATTTGTGTTAGGCTAAAGTTTCTTGCTAAAGGGAAAAATGCTAAGGTAAAGATCTAAAGTATATACAAAGTATGTTCAACAAGACATCACATCTCGTGCCTACGTATCCTGACGGGAATGGAATCAGAGCAACCGTAGTTCCCCTTAATAGGGGTGATGAACTATTGATTGTGGTCAAGGTTCCAGGGGGCAAGTAAATGTCTGTGGTGAGACACCTACGTAGAGTGCAGCGACTCTAAACTAAGGATAAGTTAAACGGGAAGAAGTGTCTGTGGCAAAACACACACACATAGTACAGTGACTCTAATCCTAAGGCTAGGATAAAAAGGTAAGGACCTAAGGTTAGGCTAAGGGAAAGTAAGTTAGTAAACTAGGCTAAGCTATGATATGACAATCAACAAGAGGGATCCTTTCCTTTAGAACCGAGGTAAAAGCAATTGAGGAACCAATAGATGAACCTCCAGCCCCAAGTGTAAGAGGGACAACAATATACAGTAAATGCTCAGGCAAATCAAACACTCAAGAGATATGGCATCGAAATCAAAATTTAAACATAGCCAAAAGCAACAAGAATTAGATCAAACATCAGGAATTAATAAAAATATAGAAATGTCATGATTAATTTTAAAAATTAAAATCAAATTAAACCAAAATAAAATCAACTAACCAATTCTAAATTCTAATAAAACTAACTAACTGAATAAGCTAAAAACTAATCAAACTAATTTGTAAAGAAACTTAAATAACCAAACTAGATTAGCCTATAATTAAAAAACTAACCAATTCTAAAATCTAATAAGAACTATCTAAATAAATTTTAATTAACAAAACTAATTGACTAATTAAATCTAAAAACCTAGTTACAACTAATTGATAAAAATAACTAATTAAATCTAATTAAAAAAACTAAAACTAATTAACTAATTAAATCTAAAAACCCAATTAACTAATTCTATCTTAAAACAAAGCCCAAATGAATCTGGGTGCACTTTGAAATCAAGGGTACGAAAAGAAAAACATCACTGCCTTAGTAAAGCCCAAACCAAATTATGAAATAAATAAAAAAATCAGCATAAAAACTAACTAAAAGGGGATGACACAGTTAATCAGCAAAACTAAAAAAAAACTTTAAAATAAGAAAATAAAACCTAATCCGTATCAGAAAGTGCACATTGAGGAACAAAGCAAGGTTACATTTTTCAAAAGAGAAAATGAAGAAAAACAAAACACGGTTGCGTCGAATCCCGATCTTCTTTGCATAATCCACCAGTCTGTTTTTCCCTAGAAACTTCGAATCAACGTTTGGCTTGCTTCAATATCTTTTCCCCCATTCAAGTTTTGTTCAAGTTTGCTCTTGATTTGTTACTGTTTCCTTCCATGTTCCTCTTCTCAATCTCTCTTTATGAACCGATTGGGTTTTTTCTTTGTTGTTGTTGTTGTTGTTTGTTTGTTTGTTTTAAGTACTTAAGGATGTTATGTGTGTGTGGGGGGGGGGATGAACTCGATGGTGAGAGGAGATTGATGATGGATTTAAAGGAAGTAGAAGGAGAAAGTTGATTAGTAGCAAGGAAGGAAAAAGGTCTGATGAAGAAGGGATGGATTCAAGTTGAGGTACAGTTTCAATTTTGCATCCAGATCCAATCTTTTACTCTCTCTCTGTTTCAAATTGGTGCTGGTGTTTGTGTTTGATTAGGTTGAATGGTAAGTGGGTGGAAGTGGAAGTGTTGGTGTTGTATCCTTATGTTGTTGTGAAAGTCAAGAAGAACACCAAAATCGTGAGGTTACTGATGAAGCAGTTTTTGTTCGCTGCAGGTCCCCCCGATAAGAATTTCTTTTCACCCCCTTCTAAAATAAAACACAAACTTATTTTCTAAGTTGTTGGTACCCTTAATTTGTATTGTTATTGATGATGAGTCATTTTCAATTTGCAGGCTTTGCTTGGTGTTACAGAGGTTTTCATGTTGTATCATTGTCTTATTATGGTGTAGGTTTTTCTTTCTTTTGGTTGCAGGTTTATAGTGCAATATTTTGGAGGCAGACAGTGTGTAAGTAACTGGTGTGAATCGATGCAGGGATTGTGCAACATAATGTTGCTGTCAAGTTGCTGTCAAGTTATATGATTAGCTGGTGTAGCAGACTCATGAAGACCACCTTATTATTTTGTAACGTTTGACAATGACTTTGTTTTGGCATTTTTGTAATATGATGGGCTTTAAAAAAACAAGGAATGGGCTTAAGAAGTTTGTAGAGGTTTTTATGATAAAGGATATTATATGGACATTATGAATGGGAACAGTTGTGAATAATGAATTGGAAGTGGAATTGACATAAATAAAATTGGATATGAAGTGAATATTGGTAAAGAGGGATTTAGAAAAATGAAATGAAATTAACATTGATTTTGTAATTTGATGAAAATAAATAAAACAAAGTGGATAACAGAAATGATTTTGGATGGATACTTGGAAAAGGTCATTTGGACTACTTTTGCAAAATGGATAAAAGACTATGAATGGATAGTGAGAAATGGATAATAAGAAAAAAGAGAAATGGTTTAAAATGGTTATGGAATTAAATATGGATTTTGTACAATTTAAATGGATAATTGAAATTGATTTTGAATAAATATGGATAATGGCATAAAGGAATGGATATTGAAGTGGGTTGTTAAAAGATAACTGTAATAACATGGGATTGGATGAAACATAAATGGATATGGGAATGGGTATGGTAACACCTCCACAATACTTAAAGACTCCACAAATGCATTTGACCGCCACAAATTTTGAACAACAACACAAACTTAAACCCAACTTGAAATGATCTTGATTAGACAAAAGCTTGACGAATACTCATACCAATATCGACAACTTTAACTACCCAATTAGTAACTGCACACACACTGAACCTTTTATCCTCAGACAAAACTCAACTGAACGAAACTTATCAATCATAAACCCCAAGGGTAAGAAACCCTAATTCTCCAGAATCCAGATTCAGGACTTTTCCAGTCAAACCACTGATGAACCTTGAGCAAACTGAACCTTGAGCAAACTGAACCTTGTAGTCATTCAGGGAACTGAAGTCATGTCTTGATGAGCCTCAGAGGACATCCACTTCACCAGACCACTTCTTGTCCAAAACCCTAATTCAAACACCTTTGAAACTTCTGAAATTAAACCCTGACTCATAAGTGAAACAACATAAACAGAAGATAAAAAAAACTGGTTAGTTATGCAATATGATTGACCTAAAATGATATGCAAAAAATCAGAGAATCTGAGGGTAAAATTTGGGGTATGACAGTTGCCCCTATTTAAATATCTTTACCGGATGACATGAGTGATGAAAATCCTTATGAAATCATGGTGAAAGGTATTTAAATACAGATAAGCGAAAATTTTGCCCTTAGATGCAATGACATACTATGATATGGACAAAAGAAAAAAACTATGCAAGGCTGACATGCCATGAACTCTAGTATGATGAAAATAATGGGATGATCAATGCAAAATGCAGACAAAAATAAAAGCAAATAGGGATAGAGTCGACACAATGAGTAACCACTCACTGGGGAAAGGCAGCATCACTGAGGAAGCAACATTCGTCATCCATGAAAAGAACTGGATGGAAAAGAATCACAACATTCAGAATATTAATGAATGAGGTGATGAGAAATCTGGGAAATATATTAGAGACACTGGCACAAACATCAGAGACATTCAGAAAAGCATTGGATACTCTAGAAAACAAAAAACATCAGAGATATTTAGAAAAACATCGAATAGACTCCGGGAACCATCAGAGATATTTGGGAAAATATCGAATAAACTCCAAGACACATCCAGAAAAACGTTGGATGGAGAATGGAAACATACATGAAAACATTCAAATGCTATTAACCAAAGTCAGAAACAAATTGAAGACATGTAGAAGAGCATTAGATGAAGATAAAGATTCTGAAGGTACATCCGAAACATTTAGAGGAACATTAAATGTACAGGAAAAGGTTTGAAGACATATCTGGAAGAGCATCAGATAAGCAACAAAGGAGTTTTGAAAGAATATCAAAACAAATATACATATATGGAAAAGCATCAGATAGGTATAAAGGAGTTTCTAGAAAAACATCAGAAACAAAAATACATATTCGAAAAAGCATCATATAGGTAAAGGGGCACTAGAAAAACATTAGAAGCAAAAGTCATATTCGGAAAAGCATCAAATAGACACAAAGGGAGTTATGGAAGAACATCAGAACAAAAGACTCAATCTGGAAAAACATCAGATAAGTACTAAGGAGTTTCTGGAAGAACATCAGAACAAAAGTCATATCAGGAAAAGCATCATATAGACACAAAGGGGCTCTAGAAAAACATCAGAAGCAAAATACATATTTGGAAAAGCATTAGATAAGTACCAAAGGAGTTCTAAAAGAACATCAGAACAAAAGTCATATCCGGAGAAACATCAAATAAGTTCTGGAAGAACATCAGAACAAAGACTCAATCTGGAAAAACATCAGAGAGAGAGAAAACACATCTCGAAAAACCTCGGATAGATTCTGGAAAAACATCATAATCAAAGAAAATATCTGGAAAAACATCAAATAAGTTCTGGAAGAACATTAGAACAAAGACTCAATCTGGAAAAACCTCAGAGAGAGAAAACACATCCGGAAAAACCTCGGATAGATTTTGGAAAATCATCAGAATCAAAGGAAATATCTGGAAAAACATCAGATAAGTTCTGGAAGAACATCAGAACAAAGACTCAATCTGGAAAAACCTCAGAGAGAGAAATAAGGGTGACATCCAAGAATGACATTGGATAAAGAGATACCAGACATTCAATAATGTCTTTTAATGAAGGGTATAACCATAATATCTGGGAATGACATTGCATCTAAGGTAAATATAGACATATCTAAAAAAACAATCGGATAAAAAATGTCATATCTGGAAGAACATCAGATAAACACAACAATATATGTTTGGTAGGTGCCAAGTAAATTGGAATTTGACCACATGGTAAGACATGGATAATAACACGACCTCAGGAGAAATGCAAATGAGGATGAAACACTCATGATATGCATATGTATATGAGTTATGTAGATGATGATCAAATGCAAATGCAGACGTTGACGACATGGCTCGACACTTTTGGTGAGATGACAAAACTAGAGAACTGATTCCTCGACACGGAGATCACTGCCATTCTGCTTAGGACTAACGATGCTACTGCTGGGCACATCTCCACCACAATGGTAAGCTGTATGAAGTTGATCCTTAGAGGAAGGATGGAGAGCTTCTTAGGAATTCTCCAAGTAAACTGCTCCAGATTAGCTGTTTGTTGTAGATGAACTGATAATTGCTTCAACTTGTCTGATTTTGTAAATGAATGTGTTATTGTACACTTGGAAAGCTTTCCCCAGACTGAGTCTTGAAAGATCTTCTAGGTAAATCAATTCTAAGAACGACCTACCCCTGACAGGATCATCGACCAAGTTTCTCAACTGTTTGAAAATTCCTCATAGGAAAGCCAATTTGCAAACAAAAGTGTTTATACAAACATGGTAAATGCAAAGTTTATGCAACTTTTGAAATCAAAATCACTTTTTAAAAGGTGAAAAACATGAGTTATATGTCAAAACATGGCGGTTCAAGACACTCAAAGTGTAAAGCAAAGGTGTAATGCCAAAATAATTGATTTGTAATGATCTTTTGGAGTCAGCTCACGCAACCTTGCTGTAGTATGCTTTCAAAATAGCCTTGCTTCAGTTAGGTTTCTTGAGGGTTATAAGTGGCCTGGTTCACGGTTTAAGAAACAAAGGATAAAGGCTCAAAGTTTATTTGTGCCCACCCAATCTACGTGATGATCTTCAGTCCTGTGCTCAATTAACTCATACTATTCGCTCAAGTTCCCATAGGTTGGAAATTGTACTAATAATAGCTAAGATGATGGTTCAGAAGTCAAGGGACCTTTGAAAAGGAAGTTACTACTTCCCTATAACATTTGTTTGTTTTGACATTGAGGATTTTCATGGTGAAGGGTTTAAAAATCTCCTCTTTTTATTATCCCTAACTTTTGCCTGAACTGTTTCTTACAAAGATTACAGTCAGCGGGATGCCCCAGTTTTGCCTAAGTCTCCTTCATAGGTTTTTACTTAGCGAGCTTTTATTATTATTATTTTTTTTTAAAGAAAGTGATGGCTTGGCTTAATGATTACGTTGAACCATCAACGACTTTTTGGCTTGGAAAACATCTTCGACACTCACTTGCTGTGTGCAAAGGAAAATTGTGAATGTAACCTTTATATGAAAGGTGTCTTGCATGAACACACAACCAAGTTAACTGACAGCTACCCATCCCAAGGTTATTAAGATTGCGGTTTTTTTGTAAAGAAAGAAAACTCCAACTTCTAGGCTCAAAGGGGTTTACAAGGGAATAACTTCCTTATTTCTCCAGTGTTTGGGGGATTGAAACAATGCCTTACATCGTCAGCAAAGTTTGATTGAAAGCATACCAACAACAATTACAGATAATACGTTTTCATCATCTTCCCTCAAATATTTGCATAATCAAAAGTTTGGACAAGAAGTAAATATTTGAAAGATAAAGCATAAAGGTGCAAATAATAAACAAATTGAATTGAAATCAAAAGTTACAATGCTCATTTCATTAATACGAAAGTACAAACACTAATTAAAAGAAAATAGCTTATACAAAATGAAGGAAAGTACAAACAACGAGAAACAAAAGGCCTAGTGACTAATCAGTAACAAGGATGAGTTGTCCTGTCTGAAACACTGGCTTTTCGAAAGATAGTCTGCTGAAGTCGACTGAAGCTTCACTTTTGATGCACTGGCAAGGGATTGTTCTGGACATTCAGGTGAATATCCTTAAAATCAAGGATTCCAGTTTTAACCAAATCACGCACTCTGGCTTTCAATGCATATCAATTCTTCAAGTCGTGGCCCATGGCACCCTCATGAAATGCACAACGGAGATCAAATCTAAATCCAGCTGGAAGAGGATTAAGAGGAGGTTGAAGAGTCCTTGTAGTGATTAACCCTTGTTGAACTAGATTAGGATAACATTCTGTATATGTCATGGGAATAAGATTAAATTGATTCTTATTCTAATATTGGTTTGGTCTAAGAGCTGGACGTCGAGGAACTTGTGTTGGTCGTAGAGCAACAACAACAGGAGTAATGACAACAATAATATGGTAATTGTACCGAGGTTAGGGACGAGGCCTCCTCACTTCAGCCATGACAGCGTTGGTCTGATCTTCTCTCTTCTTATGGAAGGTCCCAAAGGATTTCTTTGCACCATTGGAAGATTCAGCAGCTTTGGATACTTTACCATTCTTCATACCTTCTTCTAACCTCTGCCCAATAGTTACCAGATCTGTAAAGCTTGAAGAGACACTCCCAATCATTTTCACCCAATAGAAAGGGGATAGAGTGTCCATGAACATTCCAGTTAGCTCCTTCTCCGCAAGAGAGGGTTCAACTTGGAAAGCTAACTCTTTCCACCACTGAGCATATTCCTTGAATGACTCTCTCTTATTCTGAGACATATTCTGAAGTTGACGGTGGTTAGGAGCCATGTCAATATTGTACTTATATTTCTTCATAAAAGCATTGGCAAGATCTTGGAAGTAGTGGACACTATTTTGTTCTAAGTTCATATAGCACTTGAGAGAGGTACCATTCAAACTGTCCTGAAAGCAGTGGATTAACAGCTTCTGATTGTTGGTATAAGCAACCATCCTTTGGAAGTACATGACTAGATGAACTCTTGGGAAAGAGTGACCCTTGTACTTTACGAACTCAGGAGTTTTGAACTTGGCAGGCATAACAAGGCTAGAAACTAAGCACATGTTGTATGCATCCACATTAAAGAAGTTGGTGCCCTCAACAACTTTGAGTCTTTTATCTATGATCTGAAACTATTCAAGAACAACTTCAGGCTCAAAAAAATCTTCATGGTCTTCACCTTGAGCACTGGCAGCATTATACTCATAGAAAGTATTCTCAAAAGGAGCTCGGACAATCTGGGTAACAGTGTGGACCACAGGTCTGGGCTCAGTAAAAACTAGAGCTTTAAAAACTGGTCTGATAGTCTGACCAATCATAGCAGTAGATGAAAGGGGTGGAGAGAAGTTATGAGGTAAACCAAACTCTGGCCAAGTTGAAGGCAACATTTGAACAGGTAGAGGATCAACACTTGAAACTTCCTGAATGACAGTCCATTGAGGTGGCTCTCCTCTGGAAATCGGGACTTGAAGCATCTCTGTGAGTTTGGTCATGCCTGATTTTAAGTCAACAATCTCCATTCGGATTTCTGCATTATATACCTCTTTCTCTGACATCTTTCGTTTGTAATTATCTCTAGTCTGGTATCAGTGTCGAGGAATCAGCTTGACAACTCACAGGTACACTGGAAGATAGAGACAACTCGACATGAGTCAATCGATAGATAGATAATATGCAATGGATCATGCAAAGATGTGAATGCAATGTGATACAAGACATGATACAAAACACACATAACTGGATCAAAGGTTCGAGATTACAGCATGAAGTTTAGGTAAAGAACCAACCACAGGGTGTGTACTACGGGTGAAGAACCTGCACAACGGGTTCTAACAAAGTTCCTAGAGTCATCAACAAATCTTTCAGATATTATCAGCTTGCACGACTACTCGTGAGCTAATAATATTCTCAAGATAAACTCGTCTGAGTGTAGTATCACATGAAAACCATCACAAGTCTACACCTGGATAATCACTGCACTACGTCCTAAAAAGCAAAGAGGGGTGAATGGTAACTAAAGGTCCTCAGCTTAACAGGCTCCCAGGTCAGAAAAAGTGATGCCAATACGACTACTCGCATCAGACACCAGTAATCCCAAAAGGGCCTCCACTGAGCATGGTTATCATATGCCAGACATGTTATGACTACTCCCAACAGCTAACTATTGATTATACTATAATCCTATCATAGGTGTACGCTCAAGTCCGGGTTAGGACTTATCTCACCACTCAAGATAACAACCCTGCATACAGAAAAACCCAGGCACAAATAGATATATGTACAAGTATATACAAATATACAAGCAAGCAAACATATAGCAAACACAATTAAGGTGGACTTAACCCTCTTAGGGAAATGTCCCCAGTGAAGTCGTCATTTCTGTTGCGGTGAGAATCAGATATCAAGCTATTGAATAAACTTGAATCAAAAATCATGAAGTTCACCACCGATCTTTGATTTATCCAAAGGAAAGGGTAAAGATCGAAGAAAACCCTAAGTGTGCTATGTAACAACATAACTAAGAGATCTAAGATTCAGGGGTTGGTTATACCTAGGGAAGGTGTTAGCATCCTAAGTATCTGTAGTACTCTACAAAAACATCTTGTTAGTATTTGTGTTATGCTAAAGTTGCTTGCTAAAGGAAAAAAGGCTAAGGTAAAGATCTAAATTATCTAAAAATTATGCTCACCAAGACATCGCATCTCGTGCCTATATATCCTAACTGGAATAGAATCAGAGCAACTGTAGTTCTCCTTAATAGAGGTGAGGAACTCTTGACTATGGTCAAGGTTCCATGGGGCAAGTAAATGTCTGCGGTGAGACACCTACATAGAGTGTGACGACTCTAAACTAAGGTTAAGTTAAACGGAAAGAAGTGTTTGTGGCAGAACACACACACAGAGTACGGCGACTCTAATCCTAAGGCTAGGATAAAAAGGTAAGGACCTAAGGTTAGGCTAAGGAAAAGTAAGTTAGCAAACTAGGTTAAGCTATGACATGGCAGTCAACAAGAGGGATCCTTTCCTTTGAAACCGAGGTAAAAGCAACTGAGGAACCAATAGATGAACCTCCAACCCCAAGTGTAAGAGGGACAACAATATACAGTAAATGCTCAGGCAAATCAAACACTCAAGAGATATGACATCGAAATCAGAATTTAAACATAGCCAAAAGCAACAAGAATTAGATCAAACATCAGGAATTAATAAAAATATAGAAATGTCATGATTAATTTTAAAAGTTAAAATCAAATTAAATCAAAATAAAATTAACAAACCAATTCTAAATTCTAATAAAACTAACTAACTGAATAAGCTAAAAACTAATCAAACTAATTTGTAAAGAAACTTAAATAACCAAACTAGATTAGCCTTTAATTAAAAAAACTAACTAATTCTAAAATCTAATAAGAACTATCTAAATAAATTTTAATTAACAAAAATAATTGACTAATTAAATCTAAAAACCTAGTTATAACTAATTGATTAAAATAACTAATTAAATCTAATTAAAAAAACTAAAACTAATTAACTAATTAAATCTAAAAACCCAATTAACTAATTCTATCTTAAAACAAAGCCCAAATGAATCTGGGTGCACTTTGAAATCAAGGGTACGAAAAGGAAAACATCACTGCCTTAGTAAAGCCCAAACCAAATTATGAAATAAATAAAAAACTCAGCATAAAAGCTAACTAAAAGGGGATGGCACAGTTAATCAGCAAAACTAAAAAAAAACTTTAAAATAAGAAAATAAAACCTATTTTGTATCAAAAAGCGCACATTAAGGAACAGAGCAAGGTTACGTTTTCAAAAGAGAAAATGAAGAAAAATAAAACACGGTTGTGTCGAATCCTGATCTTCTTTGCATAACCCGTCTGACCTTCTCTCCCTAGCAACCTCGAATCAACGTTTGGCCTGCTTCAATATCTTTTCCCCCATTCAAGTTTCGTTCAAGTTTGCTCTTGATTTGTTACTGTTTCCTTCCATGTTCCTCTTCTCATTCTCTCTTTCTGAACCAATTGGGGTTTTTTCTTTGTTGTTGTTGTTGTTTGTTTTAAGTACTTACGGATGTTGTGTGTGGGAGTGAACTCGACGGTGAAAGGATATTGATGATGGATTTAAAGGAAGTAGAAGGAGAAAGTTGATTAGTAGCAAGGAGGGAAAAAGGTCGAATAAAGAAACGGATGGATTCAAGTTGAGGTACAGTTTCGATTTTGCATCCAAATCCAATCTTCTACTCTCTCTATTTCAAATTGGTGCTGGTGTTTGTGTTTGATTAGGTTGAATGGTAAGTGGGTGGAAGTGGAAGTATTGTTGTTGTGTCCTTCTGTTGTTATGAATGTAAAGAAGAACACCAAAATCGTGAGTTTACTGATGAAGCGGTTTTTGTTTGCTGCAGGTCCCCCCGGTAAGAATTTCTTTTCACCCCCTTCTAAAACAAAACATAAACTTATTTTCTAAGTTGTTGGTACCCTCAATTTGTCTTGTTATTGATTATGAGTCATTTTTAATTTGCAGGCTTTGTTTGGTGTTACAAAGGTTTTCATGTTGTGTCATTGTCTTGTTATGGTGTAGGTTTTTCTTTCTTTTGGTTGCAGGTTTATAGTGCAGTATTTTGGAGGCAGACAGTGTGTAAGTAACTGGTGTAAATCGATACAGGCATTGTGCAGCATAACGTTGTTGTTAAGTTGCTGTCAAGTTATACGATTAACTGGTGTAGCAGACTCATGAAGACCACTTTATTATTTTGTAACCTTTGACAATGGCTTTGTTTTGGCATTTTTGTAATATGACGGACTTTAAAAAAACAAGGAATATGCTTAAGAAGTTTGTAGAGGTTTTTATGATAAAGGATATTATATGGACATTATGAATGGGAACAATTATGAATAATGAATTAGAAGTGGAATTGACATAAATAAAATTGGATATGAAGCGAATATTAGTAAAGAGGGATTTAGAAAAATGAAATGAAATTAACATTGATTTTGTAATTTGATGAAACAAAATAAAACAAAGTGGATAACATAAATGATTTTGGATGGATACTTGGAAAAAGTCATTTGGACTACTTTAGCAAAATGGATAAAAGACTATGAATGGATAGTGAGAAATGGATAATAAAAAAAAGAGAAATGGTTTAAAATAGTTATGGAATTAAATATGGATTTTGAACAATTTAAATGGATAATGGAAATGGATTTTGAAATGAGTTCTTAAAAGATAACTGTAATAACATGGGATTGGATGAAACATAAATGGATATGGGAATGGGTATGGTAACACCTCCACAATACTTAAAGACTCCACAAATGCATTTGACCGCCACAAATTCTGAATAACAACACAAACTTAAACCCAACTTGAAATGATATTGATTAGACAAAAGCTTGACGAATACTCATACCAATAGCGACAACTTTAACTACCCAATCAGTAACTTCACATAGACTGAACCTTTTAGCCTCAGATGAAACTCAACTGAACGACACTTATCAGTCATAAACCTCAAGGGTGAGAAACCCTAATTCTCCAGAATCCGGATTCAGGACTTTTCCAGTTAAACTACTGATGAACCTTGAGCAAATTAAACCTTGTAGTCATTCAGGGATTTGAAGTTATGTCTTGATGAACCTCAGAGGACATCCACTTCACCAGACCACCTCTTGTCCAAAATCCTAATTCAAACACCTTTGAAACTTCCAAAATCAAACCCCAATTCATAAGTGAAACAACACAAATAAAAGCTAAAAAAACTTGTTAGTTATGCAATACAATTGACCTAAAATGATATGCAAAAAATCAGAGAATCTGAGGATAAAATTTGGGGTATGACAACATCCAACATGAATCATATCAAAGGCTAAGCGATTGTAAATAATTATCTCATGAAAAATAAGTCACAAATGGTTCAAGCAATGAAATTAGGGTATGGAATCCATAAGAGGCAGTAGAACAAGCATGAACAACAATTCAAAATCAAACTCAAGGATAGTAAGAAGAATCATCAAAGATCAAGTTCAAAACATGCACACACCACTAGGTATTCATCAACCATTATCAACTTCAAAAGAAGCAAACATCTATGTAAAGTACAAGATGAAAATGATCATGCAATGAACATCAAAACACGAGGGTCGGAATCTCACACAAGTCATTCAAGTCACACAAGATCACCAAGCATTAAGGGATCATACAAGAGAACAAACTCAAGAGACTAGGTCAAGAATACATAGGTATCATGCTCAACACATCATCAAATTGAAGCCTCAATCAAAAATAGTTAAATGGACAAACAAATATGGATCTAAGGCTCTAACTCATGGAAAAGAAATCATAATCAATTAACAAAGAGATCTAAAAAATAATTTCATAAATGCATCATTAAAATCATCCAACAAGTTCAAGTATGTCACTAATCGAGCATATATCGAGGGCCAATCAAAACCAATTAAGAAGCATTCAAAAATTTGTCATCAAGGTACCAAAACATCACTCAAATATTCATCAATCAAGTATCAAAGCATGACCAAAAGATTGGATCAAGAAGGCAAGCACAAAGCATTAAACATGAAACCCTAGTTCAAGGACAAAAGTGTAAAAGCACCTCACAATTAGTTCAAAATAAAATAGGAAAATTAAATGAAAATAGAAAAAAAAATTTAAAATATTTAGGGATGCCAAAGTTTCAGAAACATATTTTTGAATATTTTTCATGTGAAAAGAATAATAAATATAAAGCCAAAACAGAAAATGCAATAAAAATAAAATAAAGAGAAAATAACAAGCCAAAGGGGTGCAGAAGTAAAAACGAAATGAACTGAAACTCAATTGTTGCGCACTTGGGCCATGATTCAGGGGGTGTGGAAAGTAAGCATGCCATGCAAGATCTCATTAGTTGAGCTGGCAGTGACTCACACACGAGGACAAATGAAAACAGGCAAAGCAATTCAATTTGAATTTGAAATAACGCGCGAAGGCCAACTCACTTGCCTCCAACCTCAAGACGCCAGAATCAATAAAGAAAACCACTACTCCGCTCCAAATTTCATGTAGAACTCAAATCCAACAATCATTTTTTAAAATAAGCAAGTTATTATGGAGAAATCAAAGCACGGAAACTGAACCACATGAACTGAACTTCACTAAAACAACACAACATCATATGTAAATGATGCCTACTATGCATAGGACTTCAAATTCATATAAAACAAGTTCTAAACACATATAGATCTAGAAAAACAAGTTTGAGAAAATTACCTAGTGGAGTTATGTCCATTGCACCTTGTAGTCTTACAAAACCTTGTGGAAAACTTCACCAAAGGTTTTAACAATCCTTGAGAGTGAGGAATCTATCTAGGAAATGTAGAGAATCCTCTTGAAAAACCATCTTCGAAAATGAGGAAAATTGAGAGAAAATGAGAGGTTCAGGTCTGAAAATGGATGAGAATGCTCAGGTTTGGAATAAAATGCTTTTATGCAAGGCTCTTTTTAGGGTTGGAAATGAAGCTGAGACTTGGAGTTGGTTATACTTGGCTTGGTAGAAAAAAATGTGAAAATGATCACATGTGCGCATGGCTCGGTTTCATGTTTATACTCAGCTTTGGCATGAGGTTTGGAGGAGGTTTGGAGTGTATAGAATGAAGCATAAAACATGTGAATGAATGTTGGCATGTGGGAGAGAGTGGTGAGGCAAATTGGTTGTGATTTCCTCTTTTCCAAGTTTGGCAACATGTGTATGAGGAAATGGTACATGTTTGGCTTGATTAGGCAATGTTTTGGCAAAGTAAATAATAATGCATGTGTGTGGTGTTGATGGTATGATGATCATGCTGCAAAATTCCAAGAAAGGTACACAAATATCCACATGATGACATCCCAAAATCAAGTTCATGCATGCCACTTTCTTAAGATCATAACTTTATGGATTTTGCTCTACTTGATGAGTTCTTGAGCTTAAAAGAAAGCTCTCATGGCAAGGAACAATATCCAATTTTGATTGCATCTTGAGTAGAAGCTTGGAACCATGTGAAAATTATCCTTGAAGTCATGCATCCAAAGTTGTCTAGAACACTTGAAAATTTCTAAGTTAAAATGCCACTTTTAGCAACTATGAAACACTAACTTTGAAGCAATGTTTGAGAGTAGAGAGAAACTCTATAGAATTTCACAAGTTTGAGAGCAGAGAGTAACTCTATTATGATTGTAACTTGGAAGTGAATAATTGCAGTTTGTAAAGTTTGAGAGCAGAAAGAAACTCTACAGAATTTCACAAGTTAGTCTTATTCCTTATCACATTAAAACCCTAAAGTTTTTCTTCCCCAAATTCAATTTTCTTTTCTTCTTTTATTATCAATTGTCCAACGATATAATATTGCAACCAATGGTAGTTTATTCACTCAAGTGAAGAGTGAAGAACAAGATAGATAATCAATCAAAAAGATTGATTCTTGTTCATCAAGATTTGGTTCGGAATTCATCAAGCTTTGGTGAAATTCTTGAACGGAAACCAAGTGTATTTCCAACACATAATGTTCTTCATATTCAATTCAAGTTCGAACAATTTATGCTATTGTTCCCCAATTGTGACCTTCTGTTTTGAGAGATTATGCATATGCTCATGAATTTCTTTTGTTAACTTTTCCAACCTCCATTTTTGCTTTATAAAAAATTGATCCCTCTCATCATCCACATATTCATAGAACCAATCAAAGCATCCACATTTAGTTTGGGTAAAGCAATGAGTACATTAACAAACCAAACTAAAATGTTACAAACCAACATTTATTCCCCATATTTTTTGAGAAGGATGAATGATAAAGTATGAATGCTTACCTTAAAGTGTAGACATGTCCAGAATTGCTTTCCATAATTGCTGACTATTGTTGCTCTGCGAAGAACGAAAATGACTTATACCTCTGAACACACAGACATAAAGTGTAGTCATTTCAGAGGTATAATTAAAGGACGAAAAATAACACACACACACACACATGCACGCACGCACGCGCGCGCGCACACACACGCGCACACACACACACACACACACACACACACACACACACACACACACACACACACACACACACACACACACACACACACACACACACACACACACACACACACACACACACACACACACACACACACACACACACACACACACACACACACACACACACACACACACACACACACACACACACACACACACACACACACACACACACACACACACACACACACACACACACACACACACACACACACACACACACACACACACACACACACACACACACACACACACACACACACACACACACACACACACACACACACACACACACACACACACACACACACACACACACACACACACACACACACACACACACACACACACACACACACACACACACACACACACACACACACACACACACACACACACACACACACACACACACACACACACACACACACACACACACACACACACACACACACACACACACACACACACACACACACACACACACACACACACACACACACACACACACACACACACACACACACACACACACACACACACACACACACACACACATTATTTTTCGTCCTTTAATCCTTTAATTATACCACTAAATCTATTTTTCCATTATCTTTTAAAATAGTCAATTTGATCTCTTATTTATTCAAACTATGTCATATATATATATATATATATATATATATATATATATATATATATATATATATATATATATATATATATATATATATATATATATATATATAATCAGAATATATTTGCCTACACCAGAGTCAATAGATGTTCAATTCCAGCCTTGACAAAAATCAATATACTTTTTATTAATATTTTCACAAAGAATTTAAAGTCATTAAAACCGGTTGACTAAATCTTTCTGCTACTAGTTTAAAATACTATGTCAAGGAAAATCGAGACTTAATTACTACTACTATCTCCTTACTATTCACAAGATCAAATTATGATTATTGAGGTATAATATCATAATTGGCGAGACAAAATCTGCAGTTAGATGAACAACCACTGATAAACTAAATTTTATATTATTGAACTAGAAAAGATATTGAAAAATGTAGAACAATTTGGGAACATACGGCGTGGACATCTTATTATTATGGTACCGAGGAGGAGGAACTGAGATTCCACATGATATTTTTTATATCTGTGCTGTCTTGATGCAGTCATTACGTTTATTATTGGATTTTCATTATTGTTTCATGTATTAAATTAAGGTTATAATCTAATCTAGATACCATAAAGAACATGAAAGAAAATAAGATGCTGCTTTTGTTGTGTAATAAATTATTTTAAGTTGGTAGCATGATGTCACTGTTGTCTTCAGCATTTCAGTGTTATAACATATTTTGTCCTATGGTCGGCCTATCAATATAGCGGGAATATTGGTTAGTGTTTTCTTTCTCTAACAGACAGTGCTTCTTTGGAACTGTCATTTGATTCTAGTTTGTAATCACAATTATATCTTGTAATTAAGGATGATGAACCAAACGATACCTTGGTTATATTAATAAGTTAATTGGGATCTTGCTAAGAGGTCCTTCCTTAGGTCACTTTCTAAGATTTAAGAATATAAAAAATGAAAGTTTGCATGCAGAACTTTTGGAAAAAAAAATGCAAAAATCACTAGAAAAGCTAGTCATTTCTAGGGACCTAGTTCAAAGGAACTAGGACTGAAGAAGTTTCCAAAGAACAAACCCCTTAGAGCATCTTTATTCTTTAATGGGAAACATGTTTTAGATTGTTTGTGTAATATTTTGTGGCTCTAAGTTATCACATTGATATTTAAAAATGATTAACATATATATAAATACACTTTTTTCTCTCTTAACTATATCTCAGGTTCACTTGGGTCCCTTAATTTTTTTTCGTGTCATTTTGATCCTTTAAATTTTAAAACCTTGTCACGTTTGTCCTTCTATTAGTGAACATTAGTCAAAGTCAAAAACAGATGTCAAGTGGCATGTTACTAGATGGGGTGTATATGTGACTCAAGATAGCTTCAGAAGCAATGTGTTAACGTGGATATGTCAATATAGTATCAAGGAAATGCCGTGTTGTTGTTCATATTAATGAAGGAACCCTAAGCAATTGCAGATACACGAAGGCGATTGAGACGATTGAAGACCAATCATAAGCAATTGACGAAATCAAGCAAAGTGAAGGACTGAAGACGAATTTTCGATCACAGGTAAGTATTATTTGCATGTTTTCGTAGATTTAAGGATTTATGTAGATTTGTAAATTTAGGGTTTTTTATGTTTTCGGGCTTTGGCGTCCTTTATTTGAAACTCAATATAGAGATAATGGACGAATTTTTGAAACTCAAAATTCATCACAGTGGTGAATTCATTGATCCTGAGCTAAGTGTGTATGAAGAAGGACTAGTGATGATTTGTAAGTAGATGTTGATAAGTGGAGTTATTTTGAGTTAGTTGGTGTATTGAAAGACTTAGATTATAGGGACTTTGAGACAATATATTACAAAGACCCTACATTTTGGATGAATGCCCTATAGAATCTGCAGTTGTGGAGGGTGTAAAATTAGGAATAGCTGGACATGGTTTTTAGAGCTATTGATTAATGACCTAGGTGGTAGAAATGAGTGTATCTCATACACATTCATTTCAGACCAACAAAAGGTATATAAACTTGATTGTTTCCTCTTATTATTACATTATTTTTTTCCTGTTATGCAAACTTGCTAACTTTCTGTTATTCATGATGTTTTGCAAGGTCTCTTACGTGCAATGGATGGTCTTTTGCCTAATGCTGAACAAAGATTATGTGTGAGACATTTTTATAACAATTTTAGGAAGAAGTATCCTGAAGAGATGTTGAAGGAAATTATACGGAGGGCTGCAAAGTCAACATACTTACAAGCTTAGGAAAGAGAGATGAAGGGAATGAGATTGATCAGTCAAGATGCATATCTCCATATGATGAAGAACCCGCCAAGGTATTGAAGTAGATCATATTTTAGGATAACTAACAAGTGTGATGATGTTCTCAACAACATGTCCGAGCCTTTTAATAGTGTTATTCTTGAGTCAAGGGCTAAACCATTAGTCACTATGCTGGAAGAGATCATAACCTATATTATAGAGAGATGGGAACACAATAAGATGAGGTTACAAAATGTCTATGATTAATAGATTTTGCCTAACATTAGAAGGAAGGTTGATAGAACAAGCACATTCAACAACTTATGGCTTGTCAGATATGAAACATTGGTTATTACTGGTACTTATAACAAATGATTATTAGGGTTAGTACTGATATGTTAAACATTTGTAGGATGTCTGATGAACACATGTTTAAAGTAAGACATGTAGAAAACCCAGAAGAAACATTCACTATAAATTTGAAAGACTACACATGTTCTTGCAGAAGATAGGAGGCCACAGGACTTCCATATGTTCATGCATTGTCAGCTATGAAGAGTAGGAACTTTAACATTGAGGATTATATCTCTGAGTATTACATGAAATTTAGGTACATGGCAGTCTATAAGCATGTGATTTATCCTATGAATGTTAATACACCATATTCGGATGTGCAGCCACCTAAGTATACAAAGATGCCCAGTAGACCAAAGAAAAGGAAGAACCTTGAACGAAGGGAAATTGATGGGACTGATAGGAAAATGAGAAAAACAAGTTTCATAGTGAAGTGCATTGGGTGCAAAAAAAAAGGACATAAAAAATTAACTTGTAATGTTACACCAAAAACAACAATCTCACGGAAATGCAACCCAACAATCTCAGGTCAATGCAACCCAACAATCTCAGGTCAATGCAACTCAGCAATCTTAGAGCAATGCAACTCAGCAATCTCAGGGCAATGCAACTCAAGAAAGTAGGAATGTTACTGAGTCAACTCACGGGAAAAAGGCCAACTACTCAACTAGCTAAGTCATCTCAAGGCAATGCAACTCATTCAACTCAAAGGGAAGGGCCAACTACTCAACCATCTAAGTCATCTCAGGGTAAGGCGAGTCAATCAACTCAAGGGAAAAGGCCATCTACTCAAGGTAGTGTAGCTTAAGAAACTCCAACTCAAGGTAGTGCAACTCAAGGAAATGGCAAGACACAGAAGCTAGGTGTAAGAAGAACATTTTTACCCCCCAGGACTAACAATAAGATTATCTGCAACCAATAATGTAGTTGGCCCAACAACCAGGAGGTCTACAGCAACCAAGAGAATCACACATAAGAAGAACATTTAGTGTTATTTAACACTTGTCTAGTTAATGGTTTTAACATGTATTTTGAAGTACTTTTGGTATTATGTAATGCATCTTGGACATGTTTATGTAACATATCAATGTCCGTTTAGAACCTTTATGGAATTCTGTTATGTCTTGAGAACATGTCAATGTCATTTTGGAACCATTTCGGAATCATTTTGGAATTATGTAGTTGTTGTGTAAATCAATTTATGTGTTATGCAAATCATTTTGGAACCATTTTGGAATCATTTTGGAATTATGTAGTGTGTTATGCAAATCAATTTATGTGTTATGCAAACCAAACCAAACAAACTCATTTTGGAACCCTTTTGTTTATGGACTGTTATAAACAATATTCTGCCAAACAAACCAACTTATATTAAACTGATACAATGTGTTACATATCAACTCATCCATACAAACTGATATTGCTAACAGACACAAATTGATACATCATAAGTCATACATACAAATTGGCGCATACTCTTAAAACATCCTAAATAATAATGCACATAAGATCACAAGAAACATCATATTCCATGTTTTTTCCACTTCATGATCTTGTTCACTTCAGTTTGAAGTTCCATCACAACTTTCCCTAATTCTTCATTTGTCACCCTGACTTTTTCAAACTCCTTTTTTGCATCACCAATTTCCTTTACTATGCTTTCCAACCTATTCATCATAAATTGCCCATTCTCATCTCCCAAAACCTCATAGAACCAATTGAAAAAACCACACCCTATTTGCAAGGATCCCTGAAAAATTGCATATATGTCTCAAAACGGGTTTATCACATTTGGACATAAATCAAATTGAAACTAGGGCTTACCTTAAAATTTGGATAACCCAAAAAAAAATTCCAAATTTCTTATAAGTTATTGCCATACGAATCACAACTTTGTCCCCATAATGACATTTTGGTACCCATCACGAGTTTGTGTATACACTGGATTCACAACTTTCAGAGTTATTCTGCTTCAGAAATGAAGAACATTGGTCAAACCTCATGCTTTGAAGAAAACCCAGACTAAGAGCACGATGTTAAGGAAGATAAAAACGATGCAGATGAAGTGAACAAAGATGTTAATTAGCAAGTGTACTAATTTTTACCGATGCAGTAATAAGTGGGATTATCCCTGTAACACGGTGGGAGAACTGACTTTAAACAATGTTGCGGATAGCAAGAGTCGCCACCGACTTTTATTTTATCCATAAGGAAAGGTTATAAAAGAACAGGAAAGACCTTAGAGAATATTTTGGGTCCGGGGGGTAGGTTATGAAAAGGGAAGGTGTTAGCATCCTTTTCATCCATGGTTATCCATGGGCTCTTAGGTACTTAAGCTCACTTTTGAATTGTTTTGAAAGTGTAGTGTGTGAATAGAAAATTTTCAGAATAGTTAATAAATAATCCATGTAAGGATGTGTTAAGAACTTGTTTGAAAACTTGTTGAAAATTTGTTTAAGTGTGAAACAGTTTTGAAGTGAGCAAGTATCTAGGAGTAGCCTACCCTAATGTTTTAAGGTCTTTCTTATTCTTTATTCTTTCCTTTAGTAAGACTATCCCTACTATAATGGAGTAGGTAGTCCTTACTTTGGATGTTAAGGGACATGTGAGGGACAATTTGACTTTGAAGGCCATTGTGGGGTGTAATAAGCAAACTGGAGGGACTATCATCATTTTTCGAAAGGGACTCGATTCGTAAAGGCAACCATAAGGGACTTTGATGATTTTCTTTTTGAGGGACTTGCTTTATACACCCCACTTAACCATTATTCGTAGGCAACTTGAGGGATATCCTTAGGAAGTGAGACGGCGATTAAAATCGACTTACGTGTGTGACGTGTTTAATTTAATTATCTTATATTAAAATGATCTAATTTTATTTTAATATTACATACATGTTGTTACACTCCCTAATTACTAACCATAATAATAATTAAATAATTAAACAACTTTACATCCAAGAAACAATTACAAAATAATAAGCAAAATAATTAAATAGCAAAGATAAATAAAATATAAATAAGCAATAATAAATAATAAAGGGGGTTAATTCTAAGTTTACTCGGCAAGACATCGCATCTTGTGCCTACGTATCCTTACGGGAGTGGAATCAGAGTAATCGTAGTTCCCCTCAATAGGGAGGTTAGAAACTTCTTGACTGTGGTCAAGGTCTCAAGGGGAATAAACGCATCTTAAGGACACGCTTACGTGGAGTGTAGAAACTCCAAATCTCTACGTTGAAATGTTAAGTTGTAATTAAGGTTAAATTAGGGATTCCACGGCGGGAAACCCTAAAATGAGCGCGGCGGCTCTTTGACCTAATGCTAAGGGTAAAATTGTAATTTTGCCTGCGGCGAGGCATTTGTGAAAATTAGGGTTTGTAGTTTGTAGTTTTGAGGATTTGAAATTGAATGTGTGAAGTTTTACGGACTATTGGCGCGGCGGCCAAACAGTTAGACCTAACCTTCGGATGTGTGCAATGTGACAGAAATAATAGTAAACGCGTGAGATAATTGAATCAGGCAAACAGAGAGATAATGTCATAATTTAAACCATGCAAGCAGAAATTTAAAGGCAGAATTTAAAGAGCGATTGTTAAGTTCGCGAGGTTACATGAGAGGAGCAGATACAATATGATAATGAAATTTGAATTGAACAATAATAAAATAAAATAAATAACGGTTCTAGTTATTATTTTAAAAAAAAGATTTTAGTTATTATTTTAAATTTATCTAAAAAAAAGTTTTTTCTTAAAAATAATAGGTTTTCATATTAATTTGGAAAAGATGTTAATGTTATTTATTTTAAAAAACAGATTTTTATATTATAACAAATTTTAATAAATTAATGATAACAATAATAATAATAATGGTAATAATAATGATAATAATGATAATAATAATAAATAATGATAATAATAATAATAATAATAATAATAATAATAATAATAATAATAATAATAATAATAATAATAATAATAATAATAATAATAATAATAAAGCAATAATGAATTTTAAATGTGCCAAATAACCCAACAATGTTGCTAACGCAGAAATGCGCTCATCGCAACCAGATCTAAATCGGACGAAACAAAATTTATCGCAAAGAAAAAAGAAATTAAGCAAAAAATAGTATTATTGCTCACACAAAAATGCGATCATCGCAACCAGATCGAACTAACACAAATGTCACGCGTCATGCACACAAATGTGCAAACATCGTATCGACATAATTCGATCAAAAATCTTATATATATAAACTCTAACAATTTAAAAATTATATATATATATAAACGTAACAGTAATAGATAAAGAAAAAGAAATAACGGTAATAGATGAAGAAAAAGAAATAACGGTAAAAGATGAAGAAAAAGAAACAACAGTAATAGATGAAGGAAAAGAAATAACGGTAAACGATGAAGAAAAAGAAACAATAGTAATGGATGAAGAAGAAAACTAAATAACGGCAAACGGCACTCACTCCTCTTAGGTTTTTTTCGTTCTCTCCTTTTTTCCAACAAGGCAACACATGTATATATAGGGAACAAATTAGGGTTAACACCAAATTGTCAATAATGTCCCTAAAGCCCATTTTAAAGCCCAAACTAAATAATTAGTTAAGAAAAAATAAAATTTAAATAATTTAAAATAATTAAAATAAACTTAAAATAAAAACTAATAATCCTATTGATTCCTAAAAAATATTATAAAAAGAACAAAATTTTTTTCAATATTTTTTATTTTATGATTTTTTAATTAAATAATAATAAAAAACTATTTTTGTTATTTTTTTAATGAAAGATAGAAAAATTTAGAGTAAAAATAATAAAAAACAAAAAAAAGTGACAAAGGTGAGATTCGAACTCTCAACCTCTCACACTCATAACTCCTTACACATGTCCTCCTGCCAATTGTGCCATTTTTACTTTTTAGAAAAAAAATGCATGCCATATGATATTTACCTGCAAAAAGTCAAACGACTACACAAATTTGTTAGTAATTGATTAAATGCAATGAAATGCGACGACAAATCTTAGGGCAAAATTTGGGGTATTACAGTTATTATGATAATATTTCTCACCCAACCTCTCTTTGATGTTGGCAAAAAAAAAATCATGAAGTTTGACTTTGGTTTGACCACAGTTGACCTCAGTTTGACCTTTTAACTGCATTGACTGCTTTTGACTTATCTGATCATCTGACTGAGCAAACTTTTGAGAAAAGTCTTGAAACTTGGCATGGGGGTTCTTATACACATATAAGATGTTATGAAGCTCACTTGAAGTCTTGGAAGTCCATTTAGCCTGATTAAAGTCAAAACCCTAGTTTTGGATGCACTGCTTAGGAGGTGCATTGTCTGAGGGAATTGTCAACTCTTCTGACCAATTGTGAATTTTGTGAACCTTGTGAATCTTCTTGGAACACAAAGTCTTGTATTGTGAGGGCAAATTTTGGGGTGCAACAGCTGCCCCTGTTCAATTTTCTGAAACCTGAGGGGTTAGATTGGTATATTTGCCAGTCGTAACCTGGAAGGTTGAAGGGGATTGAACACAAAAGCCCAAAAATTTGCACTCACCAGTGCATGGAGTGATATTGATGGTTGGTTGAACATGATTGAGTGGGCTTAAAGATGCCGCTAGGGGAAAGTTCTTCAGTAGTATAATGAGAACTGTCAGGAGTCTGGAGTAATACTGATGTAACAGCATGTCTTCATGAGGATAGAGCAATCAATAATGATAACCCTAAAGCAGTCTTGAAGTGATAAATCTGACCTCAGGAGGATAGAGCAATCAATAGCTCTAAAGCAGTCTTGAAGTAATAATGGCTTCAGGAGGATAGAGCAATCAATAGCTCTAAAGCAGTCTTGAAGTAATAATGTGATATGTCTTCAGGAGGATAGAGCAATCAATAGCTCTAAAGCAGTCTTGAAGTAATGATTTCAGGAGGATAGAGCAATGGATAGCTCTAAAGCAGTCTTGAAATAATAATGTAATTTCAGGAGGATAGAGCAATGGATAACTCTAAAGCAGTCTTGAAATAATTAGATGGCTTCAGGAGGATAGAGCAATGAATAGCTCTAAAACAGTCTTGAAGTAGTAATATGACCTCATGAAGATAGAGCAATGAATAGCTCTAAAGCGGTCTTGAAGTAATAGGATGATTTCAGGAGGATAGAGCAATCAGTAACTCTAAAGCAGCCTTGAAATCATGAGAGGCTATCAGGAGGATAAAATAACCCTGAGGTTACAATAAAGCAGTCCCAAAGTAATAAGAAGCTCATCAGGAGGATAAAGTAACCCTGAGGTTACAATAAAGCAGTCCCAAAGATCATAAGCTTGTTTGTTGGATAATTAACCTGAAAACAAGGTAGCATTCTGTATAACAACATTAGTTTACGCTTTATGTATGCATGTATGACAGGAGGATAAAAACAAGGTAGAAATGTTTCTATTTGATCATTGTATGATGTTATGTATGTTGGGTTAGGGTTTTAGTGGAGTTTCCATCACTTTCCATTTAGGGCAAAATGTTGGATAATCGGTAGATTGATGATTTAATCGGTTGAAATCGAGTAATAATGCCGTAGAATAGTCGGGTAACATGTATTGATGCTGTTTATACTGATTTGGACGTGTAAGAGAGGGTTGATGATGGATTGGTGAAGGAGGGACAGAATAGGATTCTGTTCTGCGCAGGTTCGCTGGCTCTCGCCAGGCGAGCAAAGGCGAAGCTTCGCCAGGCGAAGCCTAGCGAATGTTGGCGAATAATTATAATTAAGTCCCAGTAGACTTCGCTGGTGGGTTCGCCAGGCGAAGTTGGATAGCGAAGGTTCGCCCAGCGAAGGTGCCGGCGAATGGTGGTGAATGAAGTCAGTAGCTCCTGACTTGGGCTCGCTGGGAAGTCTCGCCAGGCGAAGCCTAGCGAGTGTTCGCTGAGAGAGTTCGCCAGGCGAAGGCCAGGCGAAGGTTCGCTGCGAGGGTTCGCCAGGCGAATGAAGGCGAATGTGGCAGTATATTTTTCTTTGCTGTGTTATCCAAATGGGGATTGTTTGGTTGATTCGTATATGTTTATACTTCTATGTTATGAATGAGTATGTGAACTATTATGATAACATGTGCTGTGGGTAGCCTTCGGCGTGAATCCTAGAGTCGTGATATGAATGATTAATTGTAATCGGTTAAAATACACGAGAACATAATGATGATTATGTGTGTATTAATTGATGAGTTGTGAATGTTTGATTGTTGTGTACAATTATGTAATGAGTATGCATGAGAACATTTTGAATATGTGTGCGTATCTTATAATTGTATGATTGGTATTGCGATGTGAATACCTTGATTGTTGTGATAATTAGAGATACATGGGAATACAATGAGGAATGTATGTGTATCGTCTAATGAATTGTGAGTGCATATATGTATGCGATTGTTGTGAGAATGCATGGGAACATAGGTGATATGTGTGCATTGTTGTTGAATATGATGATGTGTGAAATGAATACATTGATAAATGTTTGATATATGTTGTATGTGCAATCATAATGAAATTCTCGAAGGGGTGAATTATTCGAATGCATGGGATTAAGACGCGGGAACGGTCTTAAGTGCATTTATTGTGATTGGTTGATTGTACATGCATCATTCAGTCAAGAGGCAATGTCTGTTAGTTTCGTGGAAACTAGTGGCTTGTCCCAAACCTAGAAGGGTGGGTTTGAAGCCTAGGGGACGGGCTTGGATGTTATCGGTCTAGAAGGGTGGACCCGGTTTAAAGTAAAAACCGAAAAATGATAACGAGTTATCGGTCTAGAAGGGTGGACCCGGTTTAACGTAAAAACCGAGAAAAGATAACGAGAGTCGGTACCGCATAGCATTGAATTGCATTGAAATGTTGAGTCACATTGCATAATATTGTTGTGGTACAAACGTGCTTGTGAATGATTGTGAAGCCAAGCATGAAGGGATGTGCTTGTGGATGTTCATAATGTTGATAGATGTGACGTAATATGATTATGATTGTGAGAATGAAGTGTGGTGAGAAATGTGAATATGTGTTATATGATACCTATATATATATAATCTTATGCTTTGATTATTATGGTTATATTTCTCACCCTTCTGCTGTTTTATAATGCTCTATGAGGCATTGCAGATTAGGATGCTGGAGTCCTTTTGTGAAGAATAGTCTTCATTCTTTTGAGTCTACTGCTCTGATATGTAACACCGGGTAGTTAGACTAGTGCAGTCATTCTTTTGTGATACATTGCGATGTATCAGCTGATGTGGTTTTGTAATCTAATTGATATGATACATATTAAATTGGATAGCTTATGTGTACGTGGATTAATATTTGAAAACGATCAAATGATTTTATCTTCCGCTTAAATTGAAAATGTTACATATTTTATAGAGCAAATTGTGAAAGTGTTTTATTGGTGAAATTGTGGCATTCTTCTTTTATACCTTATTATAAAACCTTTTTACTCTGATAACTTGTATGTGCTTAGCTGTATTATATGCATTTATTTGGGTATAGAAGGGGGTGTTACATTCCACGGCGGGAAACCCTAAAATGAGCGCGGCGGCTCTTTGACCTAATGCTAAGGGTAAAATTGTAATTTTGCCTGCGGCGAGGCATTTGTGAAAATTAGGGTTTGTAGTTTGTAGTTTTGAGGATTTGAAATTGAATGTGTGAAGTTTTACGGACTATTGGCGCGGCGGCCAAACAGTTAGACCTAACCTTCGGATGTGTGCAATGTGACAGAAATAATAGTAAACGCGTGAGATAATTGAATCAGGCAAACAGAGAGATAATGTCATAATTTAAACCATGCAAGCAGAAATTTAAAGGCAGAATTTAAAGAGCGATTGTTAAGTTCGCGAGGTTACATGAGAGGAGCAGATACAATATGATAATGAAATTTGAATTGAACAATAATAAAATAAAATAAATAACGGTTCTAGTTATTATTTTAAAAAAAAGATTTTAGTTATTATTTTAAATTTATCTAAAAAAAAGTTTTTTCTTAAAAATAATAGGTTTTCATATTAATTTGGAAAAGATGTTAATGTTATTTATTTTAAAAAACAGATTTTTATATTATAACAAATTTTAATAAATTAATGATAACAATAATAATAATAATGGTAATAATAATGATAATAATGATAATAATAATAAATAATGATAATAATAATAATAATAATAATAATAATAATAATAATAATAATAATAATAATAATAATAATAATAAAGCAATAATGAATTTTAAATGTGCCAAATAACCCAACAATGTTGCTAACGCAGAAATGCGCTCATCGCAACCAGATCTAAATCGGACGAAACAAAATTTATCGCAAAGAAAAAAGAAATTAAGCAAAAAATAGTATTATTGCTCACACAAAAATGCGATCATCGCAACCAGATCGAACTAACACAAATGTCACGCGTCATGCACACAAATGTGCAAACATCGTATCGACATAATTCGATCAAAAATCTTATATATATAAACTCTAACAATTTAAAAATTATATATATATAAACGTAACAGTAATAGATAAAGAAAAAGAAATAACGGTAATAGATGAAGAAAAAGAAATAACGGTAAAAGATGAAGAAAAAGAAACAACAGTAATAGATGAAGGAAAAGAAATAACGGTAAACGATGAAGAAAAAGAAACAATAGTAATGGATGAAGAAGAAAACTAAATAACGGCAAACGGCACTCACTCCTCTTAGGTTTTTTTCGTTCTCTCCTTTTTTCCAACAAGGCAACACATGTATATATAGGGAACAAATTAGGGTTAACACCAAATTGTCAATAATGTCCCTAAAGCCCATTTTAAAGCCCAAACTAAATAATTAGTTAAGAAAAAATAAAATTTAAATAATTTAAAATAATTAAAATAAACTTAAAATAAAAACTAATAATCCTATTGATTCCTAAAAAATATTATAAAAAGAACAAAATTTTTTTCAATATTTTTTATTTTATGATTTTTTAATTAAATAATAATAAAAAACTATTTTTGTTATTTTTTTAATGAAAGATAGAAAAATTTAGAGTAAAAATAATAAAAAACAAAAAAAAGTGACAAAGGTGAGATTCGAACTCTCAACCTCTCACACTCATAACTCCTTACACATGTCCTCCTGCCAATTGTGCCATTTTTACTTTTTAGAAAAAAAATGCATGCCATATGATATTTACCTGCAAAAAGTCAAACGACTACACAAATTTGTTAGTAATTGATTAAATGCAATGAAATGCGACGACAAATCTTAGGGCAAAATTTGGGGTATTACAGTTATTATGATAATATTTCTCACCCAACCTCTCTTTGATGTTGGCAAAAAAAAAAAATCATGAAGTTTGACTTTGGTTTGACCACAGTTGACCTCAGTTTGACCTTTTAACTGCATTGACTGCTTTTGACTTATCTGATCATCTGACTGAGCAAACTTTTGAGAAAAGTCTTGAAACTTGGCATGGGGGTTCTTATACACATATAAGATGTTATGAAGCTCACTTGAAGTCTTGGAAGTCCATTTAGCCTGATTAAAGTCAAAACCCTAGTTTTGGATGCACTGCTTAGGAGGTGCATTGTCTGAGGGAATTGTCAACTCTTCTGACCAATTGTGAATTTTGTGAACCTTGTGAATCTTCTTGGAACACAAAGTCTTGTATTGTGAGGGCAAATTTTGGGGTGCAACAGCTGCCCCTGTTCAATTTTCTGAAACCTGAGGGGTTAGATTGGTATATTTGCCAGTCGTAACCTGGAAGGTTGAAGGGGATTGAACACAAAAGCCCAAAAATTTGCACTCACCAGTGCATGGAGTGATATTGATGGTTGGTTGAACATGATTGAGTGGGCTTAAAGATGCCGCTAGGGGAAAGTTCTTCAGTAGTATAATGAGAACTGTCAGGAGTCTGGAGTAATACTGATGTAACAGCATGTCTTCATGAGGATAGAGCAATCAATAATGATAACCCTAAAGCAGTCTTGAAGTGATAAATCTGACCTCAGGAGGATAGAGCAATCAATAGCTCTAAAGCAGTCTTGAAGTAATAATGGCTTCAGGAGGATAGAGCAATCAATAGCTCTAAAGCAGTCTTGAAGTAATAATGTGATATGTCTTCAGGAGGATAGAGCAATCAATAGCTCTAAAGCAGTCTTGAAGTAATGATTTCAGGAGGATAGAGCAATGGATAGCTCTAAAGCAGTCTTGAAATAATAATGTAATTTCAGGAGGATAGAGCAATGGATAACTCTAAAGCAGTCTTGAAATAATTAGATGGCTTCAGGAGGATAGAGCAATGAATAGCTCTAAAACAGTCTTGAAGTAGTAATATGACCTCATGAAGATAGAGCAATGAATAGCTCTAAAGCGGTCTTGAAGTAATAGGATGATTTCAGGAGGATAGAGCAATCAGTAACTCTAAAGCAGCCTTGAAATCATGAGAGGCTATCAGGAGGATAAAATAACCCTGAGGTTACAATAAAGCAGTCCCAAAGTAATAAGAAGCTCATCAGGAGGATAAAGTAACCCTGAGGTTACAATAAAGCAGTCCCAAAGATCATAAGCTTGTTTGTTGGATAATTAACCTGAAAACAAGGTAGCATTCTGTATAACAACATTAGTTTACGCTTTATGTATGCATGTATGACAGGAGGATAAAAACAAGGTAGAAATGTTTCTATTTGATCATTGTATGATGTTATGTATGTTGGGTTAGGGTTTTAGTGGAGTTTCCATCACTTTCCATTTAGGGCAAAATGTTGGATAATCGGTAGATTGATGATTTAATCGGTTGAAATCGAGTAATAATGCCGTAGAATAGTCGGGTAACATGTATTGATGCTGTTTATACTGATTTGGACGTGTAAGAGAGGGTTGATGATGGATTGGTGAAGGAGGGACAGAATAGGATTCTGTTCTGCGCAGGTTCGCTGGCTCTCGCCAGGCGAGCAAAGGCGAAGCTTCGCCAGGCGAAGCCTAGCGAATGTTGGCGAATAATTATAATTAAGTCCCAGTAGACTTCGCTGGTGGGTTCTCCAGGCGAAGTTGGATAGCGAAGGTTCGCCCAGCGAAGGTGCCGGCGAATGGTGGTGAATGAAGTCAGTAGCTCCTGACTTGGGCTCGCTGGGAAGTCTCGCCAGGCGAAGCCTAGCGAGTGTTCGCTGAGAGAGTTCGCCAGGCGAAGGCCAGGCGAAGGTTCGCTGCGAGGGTTCGCCAGGCGAATGAAGGCGAATGTGGCAGTATATTTTTCTTTGCTGTGTTATCCAAATGGGGATTGTTTGGTTGATTCGTATATGTTTATACTTCTATGTTATGAATGAGTATGTGAACTATTATGATAACATGTGCTGTGGGTAGCCTTCGGCGTGAATCCTAGAGTCGTGATATGAATGATTAATTGTAATCGGTTAAAATACACGAGAACATAATGATGATTATGTGTGTATTAATTGATGAGTTGTGAATGTTTGATTGTTGTGTACAATTATGTAATGAGTATGCATGAGAACATTTTGAATATGTGTGCGTATCTTATAATTGTATGATTGGTATTGCGATGTGAATACCTTGATTGTTGTGATAATTAGAGATACATGGGAATACAATGAGGAATGTATGTGTATCGTCTAATGAATTGTGAGTGCATATATGTATGCGATTGTTGTGAGAATGCATGGGAACATAGGTGATATGTGTGCATTGTTGTTGAATATGATGATGTGTGAAATGAATACATTGATAAATGTTTGATATATGTTGTATGTGCAATCATAATGAAATTCTCGAAGGGGTGAATTATTCGAATGCATGGGATTAAGACGCGGGAACGGTCTTAAGTGCATTTATTGTGATTGGTTGATTGTACATGCATCATTCAGTCAAGAGGCAATGTCTGTTAGTTTCGTGGAAACTAGTGGCTTGTCCCAAACCTAGAAGGGTGGGTTTGAAGCCTAGGGGACGGGCTTGGATGTTATCGGTCTAGAAGGGTGGACCCGGTTTAAAGTAAAAACCGAAAAATGATAACGAGTTATCGGTCTAGAAGGGTGGACCCGGTTTAACGTAAAAACCGAGAAAAGATAACGAGAGTCGGTACCGCATAGCATTGAATTGCATTGAAATGTTGAGTCACATTGCATAATATTGTTGTGGTACAAACGTGCTTGTGAATGATTGTGAAGCCAAGCATGAAGGGATGTGCTTGTGGATGTTCATAATGTTGATAGATGTGATGTAATATGATTATGATTGTGAGAATGAAGTGTGGTGAGAAATGTGAATATGTGTTATATGATACCTATATATATATAATCTTATGCTTTGATTATTATGGTTATATTTCTCACCCTTCTGCTGTTTTATAATGCTCTATGAGGCATTGCAGATTAGGATGCTGGAGTCCTTTTGTGAAGAATAGTCTTCATTCTTTTGAGTCTACTGCTCTGATATGTAACACCGGGTAGTTAGACTAGTGCAGTCATTCTTTTGTGATACATTGCGATGTATCAGCTGATGTGGTTTTGTAATCTAACTGATATGATACATATTAAATTGGATAGCTTATGTGTACGTGGATTAATATTTGAAAACGATCAAATGATTTTATCTTCCGCTTAAATTGAAAATGTTACATATTTTATGGAGCAAATTGTGAAAGTGTTTTATTGGTGAAATTGTGGCATTCTTCTTTTATACCTTATTATAAAACCTTTTTACTCTGATAACTTGTATGTGCTTAGCTGTATTATATGCATTTATTTGGGTATAGAAGGGGGTGTTACAATAGTGGTATCAGAGCAGGTCGGTCCGTCCGGACAAGTTGTTAGAGTGTTTTTCCCTGTGTGTTATTGATATGCGTGTGATGCATTATCAATATTGGTTGTTCTTACGTGGTTCTGTTGTTGGAATTAGTAAGATGGTTGCAGGGAGGAACGACGAAGCGATTGCGGAGGCATTGACGAGATTGGCGGGGGCAATTGGGCAGAATCCTCCGGCCAATGTGAATGTGAGGAATCATGCTGATGATGGATTCCGTGCTTTGGGGAAATTCCAAAAGAATAACCCTCCGGTCTTCAAGGGAACTCATGAACCGGACAAGGCACAAATTTGGTTGAAAGCTGTGGAAAAGATTTTTCGAGTTATGAATTGCTCGGATGCACAGAAGGTGCAGTTTGGGACTCATATGCTCGAAGAAGAAGCTGAAGATTGGTGGGGTAATACTCGCCAAATATTTGAGGAAGATGATATTGTGATTACGTGGGATTTGTTTAGAGAAACCTTTCTGGAGAAGTACTTTCCAGAGGATGTGCGGGGGAAGAAAGAGATCGAATTTCTTGAGTTGAAGCAAGGTAATTCGACGGTTGCCGAGTATGCGGCGAAATTTGAGGAGTTGATCAAATTTTGTCCTCACTATAATACTGGTAATGCTGAGAGGTCTAAGTGCCTCAAGTTTGTGAACGGTTTGAGACCTGAGATTAGACAAGCTATTGGATATCAGGAAATCAGGCGGTTTTCTGAGTTGGTTAACAAGAGCAGAATTTATGATGAAGACAGTAGGGCTAGGTCTAGCCACTACAAGAGCCTAAGTGATAAGAAAGGAAAAGGTCAATTCAGAGGAAAACCTTATGTGACTCCTGCGGACAAAGGGAAGCAGAGAATGGGTTATGGCAAGAGGCCAAGTGGGGGAGTTTCTACTCCGGTGAGATGTTATAGGTGTGGTGAAGCGGGACATCGTGCTCCCGAATGCAAAAGTGTTGAGAAGGCGTGTTTTAAGTGTGGCAAGCCAGGCCACAAGGCTCTGGAATGCAGAAGTGGTGCGGGCGTGACTTGTTACAATTGTGGTGAGCAAGGGCACATTAGTACCAAGTGCGATAAGCCGAAGAAGAATCAAGGGAGCGGGAAAGTGTTCGCTCTTTCTGGATCTGAGACTGCTAGCGACGATCGATTGATCCGAGGTACGTGTTTTATTAATGGTATACCTTTGATCGCTATAATTGATACCGGAGCTACACATTCTTTTATTTCTTTGGATTGTGTTAGAAGGTTGAATCTTGAGTTGTCTGTGATTGGTGGCGGTATGGTTATTGATACTCCTGCTATGGGTTCGGTAACTACGCCGTATGTTTGATTGAATTGCCCATTGAGTATTTTCGGTAGAGATTTTGGGGTTGATTTAGTGTGTCTTCATTTAGATCAACTTGATGTCATTCTGGGAATGAATTTGTTAAAATTCAATCGTGTGTATATTAACTGTTTTGACAAAACGGTTATTTTTCCCGATTCGGATGTTGAAAGAGATTTGTTTATGACGAAGAAACAAGTGAAAGAATCGGTGCAAGATGGGGCTAAGGTATTTATGCTTATGTCAACTTTGAGGACTAGTGAGAGCGAAGAGATTGAGGCTTTGCCCATTGTTAGAGATTTTCCGGAAGTATTCCCTGAAGAGATAAAGGATTTACCGCCGGAGCGAGAAGTGGAGTTTTCGATAGATTTGATTCCTGGAACTAGTCCGATATCGATGGCTCCATATCGTATGTCGGCCTCGGAGTTAAAAGAGTTGAAGAGTCAACTTGAGGATTTGCTTGAAAAGAGGTTTATTCGTCCGAGCGTGTCACCGTGGGGTGCACCGGTCTTGTTGGTTAAGAAGAAAGAGGGTTCTATGAGGCTCTGTGTGGATTACAGACAGTTGAACAAGGTGACTATTAAGAATAAGTATCCACTTCCAAGGATTGATGATCTGATGGATCAGTTGGTTGGTGCAAGCGTGTTCAGCAAGATTGATTTGAGATCTGGGTATCATCAGATCCGTGTGAAAGCTGAGGATATTCAGAAGACGGCCTTTCGGACGAGGTATGGACACTATGAGTATTCCGTGATGCCATTTGGTGTGACTAATGCACCAGGTGTATTTATGGAGTACATGAATAGGATTTTTCATCCTTATTTGGATAAGTTTGTGGTGGTGTTTATTGACGACATCTTGGTTTATTCGAAGAGCGAAGGAGAGCATGCCGAGCATCTGAAGATTGTGTTAACTGTGTTGAGAGAGAAGCAATTGTTTGCAAAGCTTTCTAAGTGTGAGTTCTGGTTGAAGGAGGTTAGTTTCCTGGGTCATGTGATTTCGAGTAATGGTATTGCGGTCGATCCGTCGAAGGTTGAAGCGGTGTCGCAATGGGAGACTCCGAAGTCAGTTTTTGAGATCAGAAGTTTTCTCGGTTTAGCCGGGTATTATCGGAAGTTTATTGAGGGATTTGCTAAGTTATCATTGCCGTTGACGCAGTTGACTAGGAAAGGTCAAGCCTTTGTTTGGGACGCCAAGTGTGAAGCGAGTTTTCAAGAACTTAAGCGAAGGTTGACGACAGCCCCTGTTTTGATTCTGCCAAATCCGGAAGAACCATTCGTTGTGTATTGTGATGCTTCTTTGAGGGGTTTAGGAGGTGTGTTGATGCAGAATAACCAAGTTGTAGCTTATGCTTCGAGGCAACTCAAAGTGCATGAGAAGAATTATCCGACGCATGACTTAGAGTTGGCCGCCGTCGTGTTCGTGTTGAAACTTTGGAGGCATTATTTATTTGGCGCAAGATTTGAAGTGTTTAGTGACCACAAGAGTTTGAGGTATCTTTTTGATCAAAAGGAATTGAATGCAAGACAAAGAAGATGGCTTGAACTTTTGAAGGATTTTGATTTTGGCTTGAACTACCATCCGGGTAAAGCGAATGTAGTAGCGGATGCATTGAGTCGGAAATCATTGCATATGTCGGCATTGATGGTGAAAGAGTTAGAATTGGTCGAGCAATTTCGAGATTTGAGTTTGGTATGTGAGAGGACTTCTTTTGGATTTAAGTTGGGTATGTTAAAGCTTACAAGTGGTATTTTGGATGAAATTCGAGAAGGACAGAAATCAGATTTGAGCTTAGTTGATCGGTTGACTTTAATCAACCAAGGCCAAGGTGGTGATTTTCGGATTGATGAGAATGGTATTATGAGATGTCGGGATCGAGTTTGTGTTCCAGATGTGGTTGAGCTTAAGAAGAGTATCCTTGAGGAAGGACATCGTAGCGGATTGAGTATTCATCCGGGTGCTACTAAGATGTATCAGGATTTGAAGAAAATATTTTGGTGGCCTAGTATGAAGAAAGATATCGCGGAATTTGTGTATTCTTGTTTGACTTGCCAGAAGTCAAAGATTGAGCATCAGAAGCCATCGGGGTTGATGAAGCCGTTGTTTATTCCTGAGTGGAAATGGGATAGTATCTCTATGGATTTTGTATCAGGTTTGCCGAGGACGCCGAGTAATTTTGAGGCTATTTGGGTTATCGTGGATAGGTTGACTAAATCTGCTCACTTTATCCCTATGCGTATGGATTACTCTTTGGAGAAGTTGGCTAAGTTGTATATTGAGAGGATTGTGTGTCTGCATGGTATTCCGTTAAGTATTGTTTCGGATAGAGATCCGCGGTTTACTTCGAGATTTTGGGAAAGCCTGCAGAGTGCTTTGGGTACTAAGTTGCGTCTGAGTTCAGCGTATCATCCTCAGACTGATGGTCAGACGGAGAGGACGATTCAGTCGCTTGAAGATCTTTTGAGAGCTTGTGTATTGGAAAGAGGAGGAGCTTGGGATAGCTACTTGCCTTTGATTGAGTTTACCTACAACAACATTTTCCATTCGAGTATTGGTATGGCACCATTTGAGGCGTTGTATGGTAGGCGGTGTAGGACACCATTATGTTGGTTCGAGTCCGGAGAGAGTTCGGTTGTTGGACCCGAGTTAGTTCAACAGACTACTGATAAGATCAAGATGATTCAAGAGAAGATGAGAGTTGCTCAAAGTCGTCAGAAGAGTTATTATGACAAGAGGAGGAAGGCACTTGAATTTCAAGAGGGAGATCATGTGTTTCTTCGAGTCACTCCGATGACAGGTGTTGGTAGGGCACTGAAGTCGCGCAAGTTGTCGCCGCGTTTCATTGGTCCTTATCAGATTTTGCAAAGGATAGGAGAAGTGGCCTATCGTGTGGCTTTACCACCGTCGCTTGCTAATCTTCATGACGTATTCCATGTATCTCAGTTGAGGAAATACATTGCGGATCCGTCTCATGTAGTCCAAGTAGATGATGTGCAGGTGAGAGATAACCTGACTGTTGAGACATCACCTATGCGGATAGAGGATCGGAAATTGAAGCAGCTTCGAGGTAAAGAGATTGCTTTGGTGAAGGTCGCTTGGGGAGGACCGGCTGGTGGAAATGTTACTTGGGAGCTTGAGAGTCGGATGAAGGAGTCTTATCCAGAACTGTTTGAATCAGGTAACATTTTCGAGGACGAAAATTCCTAAAGTGGGGGAGGGTTGTAACAGCCCAAATTTCATTAAATAATTAATTATAGTAATTAATTGATTTAGTGGGATTTTATTAATGTTGGAAATTAATTTTTATTAATTGGGATTAATAGAGAATTGAGAAGGAAATTGGAAGGAAGGAAAATGAAGGAAATATATATAAGAGAGAAAGAAAAGAAAAGAAAGTTAGAAAACATTTGGAAAGAAAGAGGAAAGAAGAAGAAAGGAGAGAAAGAGAAGATAAGAAGAGGAAAAGTGGAAATCGTCAAGAACCAACATCAAAGCTCCGATTAATCGAGGTAAGGGTGAGAAATGTTTCTATTTGATCATTGTATGATGTTATGTATGTTGGGTTAGGGTTTTAGTGGAGTTTCCATCACTTTCCATTTAGGGCAAAATGTTGGATAATCGGTAGATTGATGATTTAATCGGTTGAAATCGAGTAATAATGCCGTAGAATAGTCGGGTAACATGTATTGATGCTGTTTATACTGATTTGGACGTGTAAGAGAGGGTTGATGATGGATTGGTGAAGGAGGGACAGAATAGGATTCTGTTCTGCGCAGGTTCGCTGGCTCTCGCCAGGCGAGCAAAGGCGAAGCTTCGCCAGGCGAAGCCTAGCGAATGTTGGCGAATAATTATAATTAAGTCCCAGTAGACTTCGCTGGTGGGTTCGCCAGGCGAAGTTGGATAGCGAAGGTTCGCCCAGCGAAGGTGCCGGCGAATGGTGGTGAATGAAGTCAGTAGCTCCTGACTTGGGCTCGCTGGGAAGTCTCGCCAGGCGAAGCCTAGCGAGTGTTCGCTGAGAGAGTTCGCCAGGCGAAGGCCAGGCGAAGGTTCGCTGCGAGGGTTCGCCAGGCGAATGAAGGCGAATGTGGCAGTATATTTTTCTTTGCTGTGTTATCCAAATGGGGATTGTTTGGTTGATTCGTATATGTTTATACTTCTATGTTATGAATGAGTATGTGAACTATTATGATAACATGTGCTGTGGGTAGCCTTCGGCGTGAATCCTAGAGTCGTGATATGAATGATTAATTGTAATCGGTTAAAATACACGAGAACATAATGATGATTATGTGTGTATTAATTGATGAGTTGTGAATGTTTGATTGTTGTGTACAATTATGTAATGAGTATGCATGAGAACATTTTGAATATGTGTGCGTATCTTATAATTGTATGATTGGTATTGCGATGTGAATACCTTGATTGTTGTGATAATTAGAGATACATGGGAATACAATGAGGAATGTATGTGTATCGTCTAATGAATTGTGAGTGCATATATGTATGCGATTGTTGTGAGAATGCATGGGAACATAGGTGATATGTGTGCATTGTTGTTGAATATGATGATGTGTGAAATGAATACATTGATAAATGTTTGATATATGTTGTATGTGCAATCATAATGAAATTCTCGAAGGGGTGAATTATTCGAATGCATGGGATTAAGACGCGGGAACGGTCTTAAGTGCATTTATTGTGATTGGTTGATTGTACATGCATCATTCAGTCAAGAGGCAATGTCTGTTAGTTTCGTGGAAACTAGTGGCTTGTCCCAAACCTAGAAGGGTGGGTTTGAAGCCTAGGGGACGGGCTTGGATGTTATCGGTCTAGAAGGGTGGACCCGGTTTAAAGTAAAAACCGAAAAATGATAACGAGTTATCGGTCTAGAAGGGTGGACCCGGTTTAACGTAAAAACCGAGAAAAGATAACGAGAGTCGGTACCGCATAGCATTGAATTGCATTGAAATGTTGAGTCACATTGCATAATATTGTTGTGGTACAAACGTGCTTGTGAATGATTGTGAAGCCAAGCATGAAGGGATGTGCTTGTGGATGTTCATAATGTTGATAGATGTGACGTAATATGATTATGATTGTGAGAATGAAGTGTGGTGAGAAATGTGAATATGTGTTATATGATACCTATATATATATAATCTTATGCTTTGATTATTATGGTTATATTTCTCACCCTTCTACTGTTTTATAATGCTCTATGAGGCATTGCAGATTAGGATGCTGGAGTCCTTTTGTGAAGAATAGTCTTCATTCTTTTGAGTCTACTGCTCTGATATGTAACACCGGGTAGTTAGACTAGTGCAGTCATTCTTTTGTGATACATTGCGATGTATCAGCTGATGTGGTTTTGTAATCTAACTGATATGATACATATTAAATTGGATAGCTTATGTGTACGTGGATTAATATTTGAAAACGATCAAATGATTTTATCTTCCGCTTAAATTGAAAATGTTACATATTTTATGGAGCAAATTGTGAAAGTGTTTTATTGGTGAAATTGTGGCATTCTTCTTTTATACCTTATTATAAAACCTTTTTACTCTGATAACTTGTATGTGCTTAGCTGTATTATATGTATTTATTTGGGTATAGAAGGGGGTGTTACATTCCACGGCGGGAAACCCTAAAATGAGCGCGGCGGCTCTTTGACCTAATGCTAAGGGTAAAATTGTAATTTTGCCTGCGGCGAGGCATTTGTGAAAATTAGGGTTTGTAGTTTGTAGTTTTGAGGATTTGAAATTGAATGTGTGAAGTTTTACGGACTATTGGCGCGGCGGCCAAACAGTTAGACCTAACCTTCGGATGTGTGCAATGTGACAGAAATAATAGTAAACGCGTGAGATAATTGAATCAGGCAAACAGAGAGATAATGTCATAATTTAAACCATGCAAGCAGAAATTTAAAGGCAGAATTTAAAGAGCGATTGTTAAGTTCGCGAGGTTACATGAGAGGAGCAGATACAATATGATAATGAAATTTGAATTGAACAATAATAAAATAAAATAAATAACGGTTCTAGTTATTATTTTAAAAAAAAGATTTTAGTTATTATTTTAAATTTATCTAAAAAAAAGTTTTTTCTTAAAAATAATAGGTTTTCATATTAATTTGGAAAAGATGTTAATGTTATTTATTTTAAAAAACAGATTTTTATATTATAACAAATTTTAATAAATTAATGATAACAATAATAATAATAATGGTAATAATAATGATAATAATGATAATAATAAATAATGATAATAATAATAATAATAATAATAATAATAATAATAATAATAATAATAATAATAATAAAGCAATAATGAATTTTAAATGTGCCAAATAACCCAACAATGTTGCTAACGCAGAAATGCGCTCATCGCAACCAGATCTAAATCGGACGAAACAAAATTTATCGCAAAGAAAAAAGAAATTAAGCAAAAAATAGTATTATTGCTCACACAAAAATGCGATCATCGCAACCAGATCGAACTAACACAAATGTCACGCGTCATGCACACAAATGTGCAAACATCGTATCGACATAATTCGATCAAAAATCTTATATATATAAACTCTAACAATTTAAAAATTATATATATATAAACGTAACAGTAATAGATAAAGAAAAAGAAATAACGGTAATAGATGAAGAAAAAGAAATAACGGTAAAAGATGAAGAAAAAGAAACAACAGTAATAGATGAAGGAAAAGAAATAACGGTAAACGATGAAGAAAAAGAAACAATAGTAATGGATGAAGAAGAAAACTAAATAACGGCAAACGGCACTCACTCCTCTTAGGTTTTTTTCGTTCTCTCCTTTTTTCCAACAAGGCAACACATGTATATATAGGGAACAAATTAGGGTTAACACCAAATTGTCAATAATGTCCCTAAAGCCCATTTTAAAGCCCAAACTAAATAATTAGTTAAGAAAAAATAAAATTTAAATAATTTAAAATAATTAAAATAAACTTAAAATAAAAACTAATAATCCTATTGATTCCTAAAAAATATTATAAAAAGAACAAAATTTTTTTCAATATTTTTTATTTTATGATTTTTTAATTAAATAATAATAAAAAACTATTTTTGTTATTTTTTTAATGAAAGATAGAAAAATTTAGAGTAAAAATAATAAAAAACAAAAAAAAGTGACAAAGGTGAGATTCGAACTCTCAACCTCTCACACTCATAACTCCTTACACATGTCCTCCTGCCAATTGTGCCATTTTTACTTTTTAGAAAAAAAATGCATGCCATATGATATTTACCTGCAAAAAGTCAAACGACTACACAAATTTGTTAGTAATTGATTAAATGCAATGAAATGCGACGACAAATCTTAGGGCAAAATTTGGGGTATTACAGTTATTATGATAATATTTCTCACCCAACCTCTCTTTGATGTTGGCAAAAAAAAAAATCATGAAGTTTGACTTTGGTTTGACCACAGTTGACCTCAGTTTGACCTTTTAACTGCATTGACTGCTTTTGACTTATCTGATCATCTGACTGAGCAAACTTTTGAGAAAAGTCTTGAAACTTGGCATGGGGGTTCTTATACACATATAAGATGTTATGAAGCTCACTTGAAGTCTTGGAAGTCCATTTAGCCTGATTAAAGTCAAAACCCTAGTTTTGGATGCACTGCTTAGGAGGTGCATTGTCTGAGGGAATTGTCAACTCTTCTGACCAATTGTGAATTTTGTGAACCTTGTGAATCTTCTTGGAACACAAAGTCTTGTATTGTGAGGGCAAATTTTGGGGTGCAACAGCTGCCCCTGTTCAATTTTCTGAAACCTGAGGGGTTAGATTGGTATATTTGCCAGTCGTAACCTGGAAGGTTGAAGGGGATTGAACACAAAAGCCCAAAAATTTGCACTCACCAGTGCATGGAGTGATATTGATGGTTGGTTGAACATGATTGAGTGGGCTTAAAGATGCCGCTAGGGGAAAGTTCTTCAGTAGTATAATGAGAACTGTCAGGAGTCTGGAGTAATACTGATGTAACAGCATGTCTTCATGAGGATAGAGCAATCAATAATGATAACCCTAAAGCAGTCTTGAAGTGATAAATCTGACCTCAGGAGGATAGAGCAATCAATAGCTCTAAAGCAGTCTTGAAGTAATAATGGCTTCAGGAGGATAGAGCAATCAATAGCTCTAAAGCAGTCTTGAAGTAATAATGTGATATGTCTTCAGGAGGATAGAGCAATCAATAGCTCTAAAGCAGTCTTGAAGTAATGATTTCAGGAGGATAGAGCAATGGATAGCTCTAAAGCAGTCTTGAAATAATAATGTAATTTCAGGAGGATAGAGCAATGGATAACTCTAAAGCAGTCTTGAAATAATTAGATGGCTTCAGGAGGATAGAGCAATGAATAGCTCTAAAGCAGTCTTGAAGTAGTAATATGACCTCATGAAGATAGAGCAATGAATAGCTCTAAAGCGGTCTTGAAGTAATAGGATGATTTCAGGAGGATAGAGCAATCAGTAACTCTAAAGCAGCCTTGAAATCATGAGAGGCTATCAGGAGGATAAAATAACCCTGAGGTTACAATAAAGCAGTCCCAAAGTAATAAGAAGCTCATCAGGAGGATAAAGTAACCCTGAGGTTACAATAAAGCAGTCCCAAAGATCATAAGCTTGTTTGTTGGATAATTAACCTGAAAACAAGGTAGCATTCTGTATAACAACATTAGTTTACGCTTTATGTATGCATGTATGACATGATGCACTTAGGTAATGTACTATAGACATATATGTTATGGTATGATGTAAATGATGTATGTATGCTATGACACTGCTGGAAGTGTCTGGATATCCTTGTATAACAACTGCTGGCCAAGAAAAATAAATCCCGATTCGTTGTTGAAGAATATATAACCCTCCGTCTGCTGGGGATAACAAGGTATAGATAACCTCCCGTTGTTGGGGATAACAAGGTATAGATAACCTCCCGTTGTTGGGGATAGTAGGGTATAGATAACCTTCGTTTTCGTTTGATAGTAGGATAAGTATAACATCCCGTCTTCGTTCATCGTGCCCTTATTGGAAAGTAATTTCCCGTATATCCGTATGAGGATAAAAGAGATGGGTATAAATTCCAGGGGAGATTAGACTTTGTGAAAATGGATTAGTCCTACTGATGGTTTGTAACTGTCTTGTAAAGATGAACCGGCGAAGCTTCGTTGAAATCCTTCCCTCGTTCGTCCTTAGTAAATACTATTACTGCATTTTCATGCATTTCTGGTAAACATCAATCATATTAAAAGCATACATGCGTTTCTGGTGAACATCAATCATATTCAAAGGCATACATACATTCAAACACAACCAATGGACGTTTCGCTTATGTAAATAGGGTAAAAGTAAATCTGGATTCAAAAGATGGAATTTATTTATATCAAAAGTGACCTATACACGGGTAAGTTTGTACAAGGAGACATAAACCCTAGTAAGAGAATTTTGTCATGAAGTTTTACAAAAAGAATCAGCTATGTGGGAAATAATCCTATTGAGTTTCAATTCTACTATTGCCACTCAAGTATCTCATCTTCTTGCTGTTGAGACGGAAACGATTGGATTGAGCTTTATCTGTTTGAGCTTGAGTAAGTAGTACAACTGGTTGCAGTTTCATGAGTGATCCAAACGAGACATAGTCATACGCTTTAATCCCTAACTTTTGCCTGGATTGCCCTTTCAGGTTTTCAATCCACCGGGATACCCTTTTTTGCCCAAGCCGCCTTTTCAGGTTTTCGACTTGCCGGGTGTACATATTTTTATATATATATCCCTAATTTTTGCCCAAACCCTTTTGGTTTGCCGGGATGCCCTTATTTTTGCCTAGGCCTGTCAACCTAGCGGGTCTCTTTTTATGCGTAGTATTTTTTAACTATGTCTGCGTTTACAGGTTGTGGGAAGTCTTCACCATCCATTGTAGTCAGTATCATGGCACCTCCTGAGAACACTGTCTTGACTACAAATGGTCCCTCATATGTTGGCGTCCACTTGCCCCTAGGATCACCCTGTGGTAATATGATACGCTTGATTACCAAGTCACCAGCCTGATATACCTTTGGCTTAACCTTCTTGTTAAAAGCTTTGATCATCCGTTTCTGGTACATCTGGCCATGACAAACTGCTGCTAACCTTTTCTCATCAATCAAATTTATCTGGTCAAGTCGAGTCTGAATCCACTCATCTTCATCCAAGCCTGCATCCTTCATAATTCTCAAGGAAGGGATCCGAACTTCAATAGGCAGAACTGCTTCCATACCATAGACTAAGGAGAATGGGGTTGCCCCTGTTGAAGTACGTATTGTAGTACGATAACCATGCAGAGCAAATGGTAACATCTCGTGCCAATCCTTGTAAGTAACAGTCATCTTCTGTACAATCTTCTTAATGTTCTTATTAGCAGCTTCAACTGCCCCATTCATCTTTGGACGATACGGAGAAGAGTTGTGATGCTTAATCTTGAACTGCGTACAGAGATCAGTAATCATAGTGTTGTTCAGATTAAAGCCATTGTCAGTGATAATCCTTTCAGGGATACCATACCTACATATGAGATTATTCTTAATGAACCGAGCCACAACATTCTTAGTCACAAATGCAAATGAAGCTGCCTCTACCCACTTCGTGAAGTAATCAATAGCAACCAGGATGAAACGATGCCCATTAGAAGCAGTAGGCTTGATCTCACCAATCATATCAATGCCCCACATGGCAAAGGGCCAAGGAGCAGTCAACACATTCAATGGAGATGGAGGTACATGTACTTTATCAGCATAGATTTGACATTTGTGACATGTTCTGGAGTGTTGATAGCAATCAGCTTCCATGGTAGACCAATAGTAACCTGCTCTCAAAATCTTCTTTGCCATGGTATGACCACTAGAATGAGTGCCAAAGGTCCCATCATGCATCTCTTCCATAATTTCTGTAGCTTCCTTCTTATCCACACAACGAAGCCTAGTTGAATCATGATTACGCTTATACAGAATGCCATTACTCAGAAAGAACTTAGCAGAAAACCTTCTCAGGAACTTCCTATCTTTGACAGATGCCCCTTCAGGGAACTCCTGAGCTTCAAGATAGTTTTTCACTTCATAGAACCAAGGCTTCTCCTCTGCCCCTTCAGTGTCAATCTCATTGCAGTATGCAGGCTTCTCAAATCTATCAATGGTAATCTTGGGAGCTTCATCATCCCAGCTGATCTCAAACATAGATGCCATGGTGGCCAATGCGTCTGCCAACTGATTCTCTCTTCGTGGCATATGTCCAAAAGTAATCTCTTTGAAATGTGGGATCAAAGACAACACATGTTCTCTGTAAGGAATGAGATTATCATGCTTTGTATCCCAATCTCCTTTAATCTGACTTACTACCAGAGCTGAATCTCCATACACCTCAAGGAACTGAATCTTCATATCAATAGCAACTTGCATACCCATGATACATGCCTCATACTCAGCCATGTTATTGGTACAATAGAAACAAAGTCTGGCAGTAATCGGGGTATGACAACCTTCAGGGGAACTAATCACAACACCAACACCATTACCATGTGCATTGGAGGCACCATCAAAAACCATAGTCCATCGGGATCCTTGTTCAGGTCCGTCATATTGTCCAGGTTCTTTGGTAACAGACATAATGTCTTCATCAGGGAACTCAAAATTCATTGACTGGTAATCATCTACTGCTTGATGAGCCAAATGATCAGCGACAACACTCCCCTTAATGGCCTTCTGAGTGGTATACTGTATATCATATTCCGTCAAGATCATTTGCCATCTTGCAATTCTTCCGGAGAAAGCAGGTTTCTCAAATATGTACTTGATTGGATCCATCTTCGAAATCAACAAGGTAGTATGGGTCAACATATACTGTCTTAGTCGGCGAGCAGCCCATGCCAGAGCGCAGCAAGTTTTCTCGAGCAGTGAGTATCTTGTTTCACAGTCGGTAAACTTTTTGCTAAGGTAGTATATTGCCTGCTCTTTTCGACCAGACTCGTCATGTTGCCCCAATACACACCCCATTGAGTTGTCTAATACTGTTAAATACATAATCAAGGGTCTTCCATCAACTGGTGGCATTAAAATTGGAGGTTCTAGCAAATATCTCTTGATTTCATCAAAGGCAGTCTGGCACTCATCATTCCATTCCATCACCTGATCTTTCCTCAACAACTTGAAGATTGGCTCACAGATGGTAGTTAATTGGGAAATAAATCTTGCAATGTAGTTCAATCGTCCCAAGAAACCTCTAACCTCCTTCTCAGTACGGGGAGCTGGCATCTCTCGTATAGCTTTCACTTTTGCAGGATCCACTTCAATACCTTTTCCACTGACAATGAAACCCAAGAGCTTTCCAGATCTAACTCCAAAAGTACACTTGTTTGGATTTAATCTCAACCTGTATTTCTTCAACCTCTCAAACAACTTGTGCAGATGATCAAGATGTTGTTCTTCATTCTGAGACCTGGCTATCATATCATCCACATATACCTCTATCTCATGATGAATCATATCATGAAACAAAGCCACCATAGCACGCTGATATGTTGCCCCTGCATTCTTCAAACCAAATGGCATTACCTTATAGCAAAAGGTGCCCCACTGTGTCACAAATGTAGTCTTCTCCATATCTTCAGGTGCCATCTTGATTTGATTGTAACCAGAGAAACCATCCATAAAAGAGAATACCTTATGCTGAGCAGTGTTGTCTACCAGAATATCAATATGAGGAAGTGGAAAGTCATCTTTAGGGCTAGCCTTGTTCAGATCTCTGTAGTCTACACACATACGTACCTTACCGTCTTTCTTAGGAACTGGTACCACATTTGCAACCCACTGAGGATAAGAAGTTACGGCCAAGAACCCTGCATTGAACTGTTTCATTACATCTGCTTTGATCTTTTCTGACATTTCAGGACGCATACGACGAACCTTCTGCTTCTTTGGACGACAATCTTCTTTCACTGGCAAACGGTGAACCACAATGTCCGTATCCAACCCTGGCATATCTTCATAAGACCAAGCAAAGATCTCCACATAGTCACGTAGCATCTGAACCAACCTGCTCTTGACACTGTCCTCTAAATCAGCCCCTATCTTGACCTCTTTTCTGTTTTCTTCAGTTCCCAGATTCACAACTTCGACTGGCTCTTCATGTGGCTGTATAGCTTTCTCTTCTTGTTGTAACAACCTAGCAAGCTCTACAGGTATTTCACAATCGTCCTCGTTTCCGTCTTCAGTTTGATAGATCGGATTCTCGAAATTGTAATTGGCAATAGTAGAACTGTTATCAACTGGATCCAGAGTGGATGAGGATCTGCATTTTAGTGACGTGGGTGTGTGTAAGAACACATAGCTGATAAAGCAAAAATAAAAGAAAAAGAAAGACAAGGAACACAATATTTACGAAAACGAAACGTCCACTGATTTTATTGAATGAAGTATGCAAATGAAATGACAACCCGTAACAAGCACACCATTGTGCCCCGGGTAAGGCACATGGCTTGAAAGTTTTAATTGTTCCAGAAATTACAAATTTAAAAACATAACACAGTAATAGTATTTACTCCTGACTAAAGGAGATAGGGATAACACTTCAGCTTTCCAATTATTGAGTCCAGCACCCACAGTAGGAAAAATCCATGCCTCCAAGTTGTAGTCTTCATCTTGATCTCCCACAGCATTGATAACCCCTTGATTGGTGATACGAACAGCACGAGCACGACGAACAGCCTTCTGAGACTCTGCAGTGAAACCCAAACCAAACTTGTCAGACTTGTATGGAATATCAGGAAGCTGACCCCAAATAGTACAACCACCTTCTTCCATCACAGCTTTTGCATCATTGAGGGAGGCCATTGCCATTGTTGGAGGGTTTCTGATGACCACAGGAACCTTCTTCACAGCAGGAGGAGTCACACAATCCTTAACAGCCCAGGGAACCACTTCAAATGACTGACATGGAGTTTCAATGTATTCACCTTCTACTTCCAGATACTTGAAAGTGTTTACATGGCTGACAAAGTATTCTTCCTCTCCAAAGACAGTAACAACTTTTCCATTCACCGGATATCTCAACTTTTGATGTAATGTGGAGGTCACAGCACCTGCCCCATGGATCCAGGGACGACCAAGCAGACATGAGTACGAAGGACGAATATCCATCACATAGAATGTAGCGGTAAACCCCTGAGAGCCAACCTTGATTGGAAGATCAATTTCCCCATGCACTACTCTTCTAGAACCATCAAAAGCCTTTACCACAATATTACTGGGCTTCAATACCGTATCTTTAGGACTCAGCTTGTTCAGGACTTCCTTAGGCAACACATTCAGAGAGGAACCATTGTCTATCAGCACATGAGACAGGGTAGTGCCCCTGCATTCAATTGAAATATGCAAGGCCCTGTTATGATCCCTCTTGGCAGGGGTCAAGTCAGCATCAGAAAATCCTAACCCGTTGTCATAGGTCAGGTGAGCAACACAATTCTCAAACTGGTCCACAGAAATTGCACTGGGTACATGAGCCATCTTTAGAAACTTGATCAATGACTTGGCATGAGCCTCAGAACATAATAACAGGGAGAGCATAGAAATCTTTGAGGGAGTATGCCCCAGCTGATCAACAATATCATAATCACTTTTGCGAATGATTTTCAATACTTCTTCCATCTGCTTAGAGAGGTCATCAGCAGCTGGCACATCAGTAGATACAGGCTCAATAACAGGACCCTTGCCCCGAGCATCAGTGGTGGAAGTAACAGCAGGAGTAACTGCACTCTTAGAAGCAACTGGAGGAGAGAAGACTCTTCCACTACGAGTGATCTTGCTAGATCCGGCAATATTATCAATGTCAACAGGCATATCAGGTAAAGGTTCCTGTTTGACACCATGGATGTAAACATCAGACCCATAGTGCCAAGGCACAGCTTTGTCAGATGTGTAAGGAATAGGACCAGGAGTGGTAATGATCAGAGGAGCTACTCTGGCTTCAGCAACAACTTTCACAGGACCTTCAGCAGTAATCTTGATTGGGCCCTGACGAGTGATTTTAATGGGACCCTTTGAAGTCATTTTTAGTGGTACTTTGTCAACCATGTCAACCTCTTCAATCTTCTTACCCTGAGTCAGATGATCCACCATACTTTCTACAGATGCTGGTCTTCTTTCAAACACTATAGTATATTTATCCATGAGACGTTGAATCCCATCTCTCAAAATGAAGCAACTATCCGGCTTATAGGTACAATACAAACAATCTTCACGACAACCTGGAAAGATCCCAGCTTGTACTAACCTCTTTTTGATAACAGACAATGGTGTGCTCAACTCCATAACCGAATAGACATGCAGATCTTCATCAATATCTTCATCAATGGCGTTGACAGTCTTCTCGTGATTTGGCATTGGAGCTGTAATCACATTTGGAGTACCTGGTGGATCAAACTCAATTTCTCCAGCATCAATCATATCCTGAATTTTGTTCTTCAAGACCCAGCAGTTATTAGTATCATGTCCTGGACAGTTTGAATGATATGCACATCATGCATTGGGATTGTACTTGGGAGAGGTAACATTGGGATTCTGAGGGGCCTCCCTCAGGGTAATAAGTTCAGCTTTCAACAAGTGTTGCAATGCCTGAGCCATTGACATGTTGATCTTCGTGAACTGTCTTCTAGCCCTCTGTTGGTTGCCTTGAGGCTGCTCTGTTGTTGCAGGAGTTGGATTTGAAATATGAATTGCACTAACAGACTGATGCCTTCTGTTACGATCAGGCTGACCATACACAGCATTAGATTCTTTCTTCCCAGTGGGAGGCTTCTTTGCAGCACCTGATGAAGAAGTGTCCACTTGGATCTTACCACTCTTGATACCATTCTCTACTCGCTCTCCTGTCATGATCAACTCAGTGAAGCCAGATGATGAGCTTCCAATGAGATGACTGTAAAACGGACCATTCAGCGTACACATGAACATATCAACCAACTCCCTATCAGTCAAAGGGGGTTGAACTCTTCCAGCTAAGTCTCTCCACTTCTGAGCATACTCCTTAAAGCTTTCTTTGGCACCCATAGACATGCTTTGAAGCTGCATGCGAGTGGGGGCTAAGTCAGCATTGTATTGATACTGCTTGTAGAAAGCTTCAGCAAGGTCATTCCAATCTCTGATGTTGACACTCTCCAACTGATAATACCACTCTAGCTAAGCTCCAGATAAACTCTCTTGAAAGAAATGGATCCACAACTTTTTATCAGCAGTGTGGGGTTGCATTCTTCTGACATAAGACCTCAGATGCAATTTGGGACAAGAGACCCCATCATAGACAACAAATGTAGGAACTTTGAACCCAATGGGTATGACCACCCCAGATATCAAGCTCAAATCCTCAAAATCCAGCCCAGATGATTTCTGTAATTCCATAGCATCCATTCTATCCACCAGCATCTTGAATTTGTCTTCGTTAGGCTCATGGTAGTAGTTAGCCTCAGAATCAGAGTCCCCCATAGTGTTGTGGAGACTGCCTCTCTCCTGCTCAGATTCTTCAGATTCATAGTCTTCAACATGTTCCTTGGTCTTGACAGGACCTTTGGACCTTCTTCCCATGTTGAGCAACCCAGCAGACTTTCTAGCCTTCTTAGTCTTCTTGGTCAGCAGTGTCTTCAATTCATCCTGCCCCTTGGATAGGTTCAGGATCAGCTCTTGGAACTGTGCATTCTGTGCCTGGAGATCCTTAACTGATTGTTCAAGAGCCATTGCTGAAATAAACAGCGAGAAGATGAGAAACCTGTGCACAATTATAAACCTGTGATGCAATGATATGGGAATGCATATGCAATGTTTTCAAGGACCGCAGGATTTAAATTTGCTTAAACAAACAAGAAAGTAACTTTTTATTAGTAATAACTTGTTTTGCCTTTTAGGCTTACAAAAAATGAAAACGAAATAAGTACAAAAGATGGGGTTTTAAGTCTCCCATGGACGTTTCCTCTTTGTGTTGAGGTATGAGTTGAGGTTTCGTTCCTCATGAAGTAGCTTTGTTAGCTCTAGGATCCTTGCTTGGCTTGCTTTGTAATGAGCCTCGAAAGTATCCCTTTGCTCTTTCAGTTGGATCCATGATCTCTGCAAGTCTTCCATATCAGTAGGCATGTCTGGGTGAAGGATGGTATAAGCTGTGTCTCCTTCAGCAACAGGTTCCATGGTAACTGGTAGGATGGCAGGATATGGCATCATGAGTGTCTGAGCACGAAATCGTACCCATCTGAGATAAGCCTCCATAGGAATGGTGTACTTAGGCTCCAGTGTCTTGCTGTCAATCCTGTTTACCTTTCCCCAAGCTCGGATGAATCTCTGACGGTAACCCTGAAGATTGTTGTCGTAATCAAACACAATGCCCTGAATCAACATGTCATGTGGACCATCGCTCCGGGCGTAACCAAACTGTCGTAAAGCTAGAGATGGGTTGTAGGTGATGCCTCCTCTTATGCCTAGAAGTGGCACATTAGGAAACTCCCCACAACGGTCAATGATGGTGACATTCTCCATAGATCTGGAGCACCAATGGATGTCTGAGTGAGAAAGTGACATGATCCTCTTGGACCATCTGAACCCTTGCTCATTCTTCATTACTGAGCGAGGAAGGTGAGAAATAAACCACCTAGAAAGTAAAGGTATGCAGCACATCAAAGTTCCTCTTGCCCTTGTAGTACGGGTGTGAAGAGAATGTAGGATGTCTCCAAGTAAGGTAGGCACTGGATTGTGACTCAGGAATATGTTGATGGCATGAACGTCTATGAACTGATAAGGATTGGGGAACAACACTAAGCCATAAATCAATAAGGCTAAGATCTCCTCAAAAGCATCGTAGCTCATAGCCTTCAAGAACATTTGAGCTTTATCCACTAATACCTTGGCAAGAATACCTTTAACTCCACTTCTCGTCTCTAGAACAATGTCAGACTTCTTCAGATGTAGAGCTGCAGCAATAACTTCTGGTTTAAGCTCCTTCTCTAAGCCTGTGTATGGCTTCTGATCAAGAACAGGTATACCCAGAAGTTTAGAGAACTCCTCCATGGTTGGAACCAGCTGATAATCAGGAAATGTAAAGCAATGGTGCTTAGGGTCAAAGAACTGAAACAGCACACTCATCATGTCTTCACTGAACCCTGAAGTAACTAGATCCAATAAGTGACCATGTCTCTTGTTGAACTGGGAATGATCAGGCACTAGGGAAACCAACTCCTTGAGCTTAGCAGGTATCCCTACAAAGTTGATCCTGATGGTGTTTCTACGAGCAGAAGCCATGACCTGCAACAAAGAACAAAGATAAATCCTTTGGTCCTTGAAATGGTTAGGGAAAATGATATGCTTATGATGCATGATGATGTCATGATGTCATGCTCAATCACAAACATGTGGCACACACAAACAAGTCACACCATAGCCCTAGGTTTAAAGGCTTGCATGAGGTTCAAAGGCAAGTACCCTCCCCTGAAGTTAGATGGTTCATCCTGTCCTACAAAAGTAACCAGGTTCTAAGGGATCTCAATATCATTGATCCTTCACAAGGGTGGTTGTTCAGAAGGCAACTTACTTGCCAACCAAAACCCTCCAAGTTTAAGATCTCAATGAGCGTAGTATCGAGTGTCAACCAACTTCAGTCTGCACCAAAGCCGGTTACCTCACTACTTTCTAAAGGCCAAGATGAGTTAACTAGGGTTCTAAAAGTCAGTTAGTGCATTGACAACATATGGCAGCCTCAATATTATCCTCAACTTGACTTAAGGAATATAAGCACCAACCAAGAAGTCGCACTAACTATGGCCACCAGATCAACCGTATCGATATACGTCGTACAGTTTCCTTGGTCTATTGCCATTTACCTAAGGTACACTAGATCCGGGTTAGGACCTTTCACACATAAGAGCACCCCAACAATATAATAATAAAGCAAACAAGACAAACAATTTAAAGTGATCTTAATTCCTAAGGGTACCCCTCTTAAATAAATCCCCAGCAGAGTCGCCAGTTCTGTAACACGGTGGGAGAACTGACTTTAAACAATGTTGCGGATAGCAAGAGTCGCCACCGACTTTTATTTTATCCATAAGGAAAGGTTATAAAAGAACAGGAAAGACCTTAGAGAATATTTTGGGTCCGGGGGGTAGGTTATGAAAAGGGAAGGTGTTAGCATCCTTTTCATCCATGGTTATCCATGGGCTCTTAGGTACTTAAGCTCACTTTTGAATTGTTTTGAAAGTGTAGTGTGTGAATAGAAAATTTTCAGAATAGTTAATAAATAATCCATGTAAGGATGTGTTAAGAACTTGTTTGAAAACTTGTTGAAAATTTGTTTAAGTGTGAAACAGTTTTGAAGTGAGCAAGTATCTAGGAGTAGCCTACCCTAATGTTTTAAGGTCTTTCTTATTCTTTATTCTTTCCTTTAGTAATACTATCCCTACTATAATGGAGTAGGTAGTCCTTACTTTGGATGTTAAGGGACATGTGAGGGACAATTTGACTTTGAAGGCCATTGTGGGGTGTAATAAGCAAACTGGAGGGACTATCATCATTTTTCGAAAGGGACTCGATTCGTAAAGGCAACCATAAGGGACTTTGATGATTTTCTTTTTGAGGGACTTGCTTTATACACCCCACTTAACCATTATTCGTAGGCAACTTGAGGGATATCCTTAGGAAGTGAGACGGCGATTAAAATCGACTTACGTGTGTGACGTGTTTAATTTAATTATCTTATATTAAAATGATCTAATTTTATTTTAATATTACATACATGTTGTTACACTCCCTAATTACTAACCATAATAATAATTAAATAATTAAACAACTTTACATCCAAGAAACAATTACAAAATAATAAGCAAAATAATTAAATAGCAAAGATAAATAAAATATAAATAAGCAATAATAAATAATAAAGGGGGTTAATTCTAAGTTTACTCGGCAAGACATCGCATCTTGTGCCTACGTATCCTTACGGGAGTGGAATCAGAGTAATCGTAGTTCCCCTCAATAGGGAGGTTAGAAACTTCTTGACTGTGGTCAAGGTCTCAAGGGGAATAAACGCATCTTAAGGACACGCTTACGTGGAGTGTAGAAACTCCAAATCTCTACGTTGAAATGTTAAGTTGTAATTAAGGTTAAATTAGGGATTCCACGGCGGGAAACCCTAAAATGAGCGCGGCGGCTCTTTGACCTAATGCTAAGGGTAAAATTGTAATTTTGCCTGCGGCGAGGCATTTGTGAAAATTAGGGTTTGTAGTTTGTAGTTTTGAGGATTTGAAATTGAATGTGTGAAGTTTTACGGACTATTGGCGCGGCGGCCAAACAGTTAGACCTAACCTTCGGATGTGTGCAATGTGACAGAAATAATAGTAAACGCGTGAGATAATTGAATCAGGCAAACAGAGAGATAATGTCATAATTTAAACCATGCAAGCAGAAATTTAAAGGCAGAATTTAAAGAGCGATTGTTAAGTTCGCGAGGTTACATGAGAGGAGCAGATACAATATGATAATGAAATTTGAATTGAACAATAATAAAATAAAATAAATAACGGTTCTAGTTATTATTTTAAAAAAAAGATTTTAGTTATTATTTTAAATTTATCTAAAAAAAAGTTTTTTCTTAAAAATAATAGGTTTTCATATTAATTTGGAAAAGATGTTAATGTTATTTATTTTAAAAAACAGATTTTTATATTATAACAAATTTTAATAAATTAATGATAACAATAATAATAATAATGGTAATAATAATGATAATAATGATAATAATAATAAATAATGATAATAATAATAATAATAATAATAATAATAATAATAATAATAATAATAATAAAGCAATAATGAATTTTAAATGTGCCAAATAACCCAACAATGTTGCTAACGCAGAAATGCGCTCATCGCAACCAGATCTAAATCGGACGAAACAAAATTTATCGCAAAGAAAAAAGAAATTAAGCAAAAAATAGTATTATTGCTCACACAAAAATGCGATCATCGCAACCAGATCGAACTAACACAAATGTCACGCGTCATGCACACAAATGTGCAAACATCGTATCGACATAATTCGATCAAAAATCTTATATATATATATAAACTCTAACAATTTAAAAATTATATATATATAAACGTAACAGTAATAGATAAAGAAAAAGAAATAACGGTAATAGATGAAGAAAAAGAAATAACGGTAAAAGATGAAGAAAAAGAAACAACAGTAATAGATGAAGGAAAAGAAATAACGGTAAACGATGAAGAAAAAGAAACAATAGTAATGGATGAAGAAGAAAACTAAATAACGGCAAACGGCACTCACTCCTCTTAGGTTTTTTTCGTTCTCTCCTTTTTTCCAACAAGGCAACACATGTATATATAGGGAACAAATTAGGGTTAACACCAAATTGTCAATAATGTCCCTAAAGCCCATTTTAAAGCCCAAACTAAATAATTAGTTAAGAAAAAATAAAATTTAAATAATTTAAAATAATTAAAATAAACTTAAAATAAAAACTAATAATCCTATTGATTCCTAAAAAATATTATAAAAAGAACAAAATTTTTTTCAATATTTTTTATTTTATGATTTTTTGGATATTTTTATGAATAATTTAGAAAAAAGTGAAAAAAATAATATTTTAAAAAATGATTTAATTAAAATACGAAAATAATAATTAAATAATAATAAAAAACTATTTTTGTTATTTTTTTAATGAAAGATAGAAAAATTTAGAGTAAAAATAATAAAAAACAAAAAAAAGTGACAAAGGTGAGATTCGAACTCTCAACCTCTCACACTCATAACTCCTTACACATGTCCTCCTGCCAATTGTGCCATTTTTACTTTTTAGAAAAAAAATGCATGCCATATGATATTTACCTGCAAAAAGTCAAACGACTACACAAATTTGTTAGTAATTGATTAAATGCAATGAAATGCGACGACAAATCTTAGGGCAAAATTTGGGGTATTACAGTTATTATGATAATATTTCTCACCCAACCTCTCTTTGATGTTGGCAAAAAAAAAATCATGAAGTTTGACTTTGGTTTGACCACAGTTGACCTCAGTTTGACCTTTTAACTGCATTGACTGCTTTTGACTTATCTGATCATCTGACTGAGCAAACTTTTGAGAAAAGTCTTGAAACTTGGCATGGGGGTTCTTATACACATATAAGATGTTATGAAGCTCACTTGAAGTCTTGGAAGTCCATTTAGCCTGATTAAAGTCAAAACCCTAGTTTTGGATGCACTGCTTAGGAGGTGCATTGTCTGAGGGAATTGTCAACTCTTCTGACCAATTGTGAATTTTGTGAACCTTGTGAATCTTCTTGGAACACAAAGTCTTGTATTGTGAGGGCAAATTTTGGGGTGCAACAATCCCCATAATCGATCTCTCGAGTACTGTGTGCAATTGTAAGTACAACTGTTGTTTCAATTAAACAAAATATCCTTGGGGTTTTTGAAAATTACTTTTAAAATAATTCAGCAATAGATGGAAATAACAATAAAATAAAATGCCTCTGGACAACTATGAGAATGCATTATAGGGAAGGGTGTATGAATTTTTCTTGCAATAACATCAGGCCTAATTTATAAAATCACTGCTTATTTTGATCATTACCGATTTTAAAGATTAGTTGACTCTAATTCCTTATCCAGAAAACCCTTTGGTATTCTCCCTATACTCTAATTCCTTGGTGGTATAGGAACAATATCAAGCAATTTGATTTATCTAAAACGTTACGGTTATGATAGTTTATCCCTATTCCTAGGTGATAATACTATAGATTTATCGTATAAAAATGTTAACCGTGTTTTTCCAAACCTACAGTCAACCCTAAAACAAATCCTATTTTTTGATAAGAAAAGTGCTAAGATAATTATACGATAACAATGATTTTCATAAAACAGTGAAACTACAATTTCAAAAGTGATAATGTTATTACAAGATCAATTCAGGGACACCCCCTAGCATTGGGGGGTTTAGCTACTCATAGTGTTTGCAATAAAATCAGAATATAAGGTAAACATAAACATTACAAGATATTGGATGAAAATTTATCTTCAATTGCAGTCGCTCATGAAAATTTCTCCCCTTCCAATTCTTGATCGCATGAAAATTTTCTTCGTCAAAATTCTTTGCACGGTCCAAAAAGGTCCCTTTTCCTTCTTCCAAATAGGACTAAATACAAAAAATCCAATTAACAACATCGTGAAATCTCCACAATGCCCTTTGGAAGTCATCTATTAAAAAAATCATGAAAAATCACATTTTTCGCACCCAGGCAAACACGGGTCGTGTCAGCGTTCTGTGAAGCAATCAACAATTCCCATTTGGCCATACATGCTGACACGGGCACCCATGTCAGCACCCTGCCCGTGGCCTCCTTCACTTCTTTATTGTTTCTTTCCTGACACGGGTGGGCGTGTCAGGTCCACAAGGGCCTCAAAAAATCTTCCTCGAACCTTCGGAAAAATCCTATTTTCTCGCGCCAGTCATGCGGGTCATTAACCTAGAACCTGAAAAACATTTAACACTACCAAAACGCGTAAAAATACCAAAATAACAAAGTAACTCAAAGGAATAATGCGATAAATAAAATTGCAAAAAGTAATAAAAATAAGGAAAACATCAATACTATGAAAGATAGTGTTACCGATTATTATGACTTTTTGCCGAATAAATGAGCGAAAAATCAAAGAGCTGGTGACCGATCAATTTGGTATTATTATTAATATAAATAAATATAAGTCAATTTAAGGGCAAAGTCGACATTTTAGAAGGATTTAGTGAGAGTGGAATTGGAAAGCCCATTTTAAAGGCCCAAAGTTAGGTTTAACAAAAAGGAATTTTGAGGGAATTAGAATTCATTCTTGTTAGACCGTGAAAAGAGAAGAAAAAGAGACCAGAGCTCTGAGGGAAGAGGATAAAGGCAAGGTTTTGTGAGGTTTCCAAGAACTCAAAGGAGAAAGGTTTGGAATCGGCAAATTAAGTATGAGGAGTATTACCTTCATTGTTTTTAAAATATGATTCAATGATTTAAAGCCGATTTAAGGACTTAGGAGGTTTTTGAGTTTGAGGAAATTAGGCCTTCGTGACCAAATCTGTTTTTGAGGTTGTTTAAGTATGGGGAGTATTACCTTCATTGTTTTCAATATATGATTCAATGTATTTAAAGTCGATTTAAGGATTTATGAGGTTTTTGAGTTTGAGGAAATTAGGCCTTCGTGGCCAAATCTGTTTTTGAGGTTGTTTAAGTATGGGGAGTATTACCTTTATTGTTTTCAATATATGATTCAATGTATTTAAATCCGATTTAAGGATTTAGGAGGTTTTTGAGTTTGAGGAAATTAGGCCTTCATAGCCAAATCTATTTTTGAGGTTGTTTAAGTATGGGGTGTATTACCTTCATTATTTTCAATATATGATTTAATGTATTTAGTGCTGATTTAAGGATTTTAGAAGGTTTTGAGTTTGAGGAAATTAGGCCTTCGTGGCCAAATCTATTGTTGAGGTTTTAACCGTGTAGGGTAAGGATATATAAGAACTCTAATGAATGTGGGGAATTTGTAAGGATTTATGGGGGTTGGAGGTGTAAATATGATATGGGATTGGCCTAATAAGTCGTAGATTTTGTGCCTTTATCGCCATAATACCTTAGGAATGATTTAGGGATGTTTTTGAGGCATTGGGGAAGGAAATCGTAGGCACTTTTGGGCTGGTTTTGCTACTGGTGCATAACAGCATTTTGCTGTAATCGCGAGTTCGCACGACGAACATTCGCCCCAGACTCGCACGGCGAACTGTCCAACGAACGTAGCAAAGTTTCGCGAATTATGTTCTTGTGTAGTGTTGTCTTGATGCTTTGATGCTGTGATTTTCTGGATGAATTGCCTTGAGTATGACTGTGATTCATATGTGATTAATACATGATTGTATGATGATTCCTATGAGTAATGATGATGAGTTATGATGTTGATTCCATGAGCTTTTTATGACTATATGATGACATGATTATTATGATGATTTTGATGAATGATGATGCACCTAATGAGTTTATTATGACGTTGATTCCATGAGCTTTTTATGACTATATGATGACATGATTATTATGATGATTTTGATGAATGATGATGCACCTAATGAGTTTATTATGACGATGATATTGACGTGTGCATCATGCATTCGTATGCATTCCGGACTTCGTTCTAGTGTTTGATTCTTGTGGCTTCAGTCCCATTGTGCGGATGTGAAGTATTTTGTTGTGCTCCGGTTCTTGTGTAGAATCGATCCTATTGATGGGGATCTATGGAGGGTTGATAGCCCAGTGTCCATCGAACTTTGATGAATTGATACCACATGCATGAGTCTTGTTGCATTTGCATTAATGTGACAATTTGGTGTAATTTATGATATTATGGTTTTTTGATGTTTCCGTGATGATTATGATGATGTTGAATACGAAAATGGTGCTATTTTATATATTGATTCATATATTGATTATTATGAATTGTTTTGCTCACCCTTCCAGTTTGAATGTTTCTTCCATGTGGGTAACGTGCAGATGACCAGGTTTAGCCGTGTATGTTGTCGAGGACTTTTTGGAGTTTTTGACTTTTAGTTGACTTAAAGGGTCTTGCTCTGATAGTGTAACATCAGGTTGGGGTCTTTGAGTTAACCATGTTTTATTGATTATTGTTATTTTGATTATGTTGCTGTGCAAGGAAAACTTTGGATTTTTCCTTTTTGAGTTCCACTGCCTTTTGAGCAATTTTCGAGTAATTTTGGGAAAATCCGTTGTTTACAGAGCATTGACTTTTATTTGAGTTATTGAGAAATATACGCCCTTTGAGGTGATTTTTATTGTGTTTAATATTTTACTCTGATAAATGTGATTGATTTGCCATTATATTTGTGGGGTAGAAAAGGGTGTTACATTAGTGGTATCAGAGCAGGTCGGTCCGTCCGACCAAGTTTTTATGTTGTTAGTCCTCTGTCATTCAATAGTGTGAGAACACTATTAGATGAGTTGTTTTCTTCTGACCCTGTTGTTGGCTACAGATGGCTGGAAGAAATGATCGTGCTCTTATTGATGCATTGTAATCGCTTGCCCAAGTGATGACCTAGAATGGTGGACCTCCATATAAGTTTCGTGCTTTGGGGAAGTTCCAGAGGAACAATCCGCCGACTTTTATGGGAAATCATGATCTTGATGGTGCGCAGAAGTGGCTAAGAGTAATTGAGAAGATTTTCTGGGTTATGGCGTGCACTGATGCTCAACAGGTGCAGTTTGATACGCATATGCTAGCAGAGGAAGCTGAGGACTGGTGGGATAAGACTCGTCAAAGATTTGGAGGTGTTGCCATTACAATAACTTGGAATGTTTTTAAGGAAGAGTTTTTTAGGAAGTATTTTCCTGAAGATATTCGGGGCAAGAAAGAGGTGGAATTTCTTGAGCTGAAGCAAGAGAATATGACTGTGGTTAAGTATGCGGCAAAGTTTGAGGTTTTAGTGAAGTTTTGTTCGCGTTACAACCGTGCTGACATAGAGATGTCGAAGTGTCTCAAGTTCGAGAATAGATTGAGACTAGAGATTAAGCAGGGAATTGGGTACCAGCAGATTCGTCGGTTTAAGGAACTGGTGGACAAGAGCAGAATTTATGATGAGGATAGCCGAGCTCAATCTGCTCACTACAAGCAGCTGAGTGTGAAGAAAGAGAAAGGACAATATAGAGGGAAACCACATGTGACTTCTGGTGATAAAGGGAAGCATAAGGCTTCAGATGGGAAAAAGTCAAGTGGGGGAGCAGCTACTGCTCAAAGCAAGTGTTATAAGTGTGGCGAGCAAGGTCACCGTACTGAGGTTTGTACTAATAATATGCTGAGATGTAATTGTTGTGGTAGGGGAGGTCATAGAGTTACTGACTACAAAGATGAAGCTCCGACTTGCTTCAACCGTGGAGAGAAAGGTCATATCAGTACCTAGTGCCAGCAGCCAAAGTAGACTGCTACTGCTGCTCAGACGAACAACAGAGTGTTTGCTTTGAGCAGTGCAGAAGGACCCAAGACATATAACTTTATCAGAGGTACTTGCTTTATTAATATTGTTGAATTGATTGCTATGATTGATAATGGTGTTACTCATACGTTTATTTTGCTTGAATGTGCTACGAGGTTGAATTTAAAATTATCTTCTATGGTTGGGAGTATGGTTATCGATACCCCGACTAATGGTTCTGTGACTATTGCTTAGTCTATTTGAGCTGCCCTTTGACCATTTATAATAAGAATTTTGTGATGGACTTGGTCTGTCTACCTTTGCATCGAATTGATGTTATTATTGGAATGAACTGTTTGGAGTTGACCTATGTTCATATCGATTACTATAGCAAGACTGTGAGGTTCCCAGAGTTTGGTGATTCTGGAGAGCTGATGTTTGTATCAACTAAGAAAGTAGAAGAAATCTTAGAAGATGAGGCTCAGATGTTTGCATTGTTTGCATCACTTCAAGTTGATTATGAAGCAGTGAGTGTGAAGCTACCAGTTGTTCAGGGATTTCCAGAAGTGTTTCCAGACGACGTAAGTGACTTACCTCCTGAGTGTGAGTAGAGTTTATTGTAGACTTGATACCGAGAACTAGTCTTATGTCGATGGCTTCTTATCGGATGTTTGCATCTGAGTTGGGAGAATTGAAGAAAAAATTGGAAGAGTTGCTTGAGAAGAAGTTTATTCGACCAAGTGTTTCTCCGTAGGGTGCTCCTGTGTTGTTGGTGAGGAAGAAAGATGGTAGCATGAGATTGTGTGTGGATTATTAACAATTGAATAAAGTGACAATCAAGAATAAGTATCCACTCCAGAGGATTGATGATCTGATGGATCAATTGGTGGGTGGTTGTGTGTTTAGTAAGATTGATTTGAGGTCTGGTTATCATCAGATTCGCGTTAAGCCTGATGATATTCCGAAGACAACTTTCAGGACGAGGTATGGACACTATGAATATACTGTAATGTTGTTTGGTGTATCTAATTCACCTGGTGTATTCATGGAGTATATGAATAGGATTTTTCATCCTTATTTGGATCAATTTGTGGTAGTATTCATCGACGATATCTTGATATATTCAAAGTCCGAGGAAGAACATGCGCAACATCTAAGAGTTGTATTGTAGGTTTTGAGAGACAAGAAGCTTTATGCCAAGTTGTCCAAGTGTGAGTTTTGGTTGAAGAAGTGAGTTTCCTTGGCCATGTGATTTCTAGTGGAAGGATTGTTGTTGATCCGTCCAAAGTTGATGTTGTGTTGCAGTGGGACATTCCGAAGTATGCTACTGAGATTCAAAGTTTCCTTGGCTTAGCTGGTTATTATCGTAGGTTTATAGAAGGCTTTTCGAAGTTGGCGTTTCCATTGACTCAGTTGACTCGAAAGAGTCAAGCTTATGTGTGGGATGTTGCATGTGAGATGAGTTTCATAGAACTCAAGAAGAAGTTGACGACTGCTCCAATAATGATCTTGCCAAATCCGAGTAAGCCTTTTGTGGTATATTATGATGCATCAAAAATGGGTCTTGGTGGTGTACTAATGCAGAATGGTCAAGTTGTTGCTTATGCTTCCAGACAGCTGAAGGTTCATGAAAGGAATTATCCTACGCATGACTTAGAGTTGGCTGTTGTGGTGTTTGCGTTAAAAGTTTGGAGACATTATCTTTTTGGGTCCAGGTTTGAAGTGTTCAGTGATCACAAGATCCTGAAGTATTTGTTTGATCAGAAAGAGTTGAATATGAGGCAGAGGAGATAGCTTGAACTTCTGAAGGATTATGATTTTGAATTGAGTTACCACCCTGGTAAGGCTAATGTTGTAACTGATGCATTAAGTAGGAAGTCCTTGCATATGTTGATGCTTATGGTTCGAGAGTTAGGACTGATTGAACAATTCAGAGATATGAGTCTAGTGTGTGAAGAGACTCCTAACAGTGTGAAGTTGGGTATGCTAAAGTTGGCTAGTGGTATTCTCCAAGAAATCAGAGAAGGTAAAAAATCTAATTTGAGTTTGGTGGATCGTCTCACGTTAATCAACCAAGGTAACGGGGGTGATTTTCGGGTCGATGAGAATGGTGTGATAAGGTTCAAAGATAGGGTGTGTGTTCTGTAAAGCCCGTTTTATTTCGATTAAATTTAGTTATGACTTTACCGTGTTTCGTTGCGTCGTAGTCGTATTTTAAAATGTGTTTGTTTCGAATAGAGGAATTGAATTGGTCGAATTTCGGGCAAAAGTGCAGAATCCCGTAGCAGTTTTAGGGAAAACTTCGAAAATTCATATCTCTCGATCCGTAAGTCGGTTTTAGTACCCGTTCGAAGAGTTGGAAAGCTTAAGAAATGTTCTATCAAATAAAAATGAAATTTTGCTGATATGACGGTCGTCACAGACATGTGACGGTAGTCACGGTCGTGACGCTCGTCAAGAACTTGTTACGATCGTCATAGTAATAAAATCCAGAGAATTGGAACGTGGGGAATTTTAGCACGGTTATTCCATATTTCACTTACTCTCATTTTGTCGGTTTTTGAAAAGAAAAAGATAACTAAAAAGAAAGTATCGTAGTTGAGAGAAGGGGAGAATGAAAGAATTGTCGATCAGTGAAAATTGGAAGAGAATTGCAGGAGAGTTACCGTAAACCAGAACTGGAACCGGAAGCGTGGAATTGGCCTCTATTCTAAGGTAAGGGTGAGGTTCAATTTTATAACCGTGGGTATGATGATTTCATGTAGGAAGTCGATTCATAGGTATAACTTCCGTTAATCGATAAATGTTAGGGACGAGGTTTTTCTATGTAAGAATGAATGTGTTATATCGTTAGTAGTACGATGCTCTAAGGTTTCCCTAATGGGGCAGATACGTAAAAATGAATGCGTTATATCGTTATTAGTCCGATGCTCTAAGGTTTCCCTAATGGGGCAAAAGGGTAGTTGTCCTAATTGTTTCGTAATTAAACCTTGATAGAGATTTGTAATTAATTATGTGAATAGGAGCAGATATGTTGTCATTACGATCGTATGTTGAATTCTTAATTGTTGATTTAAGGCTGTTATTGCTCTCATACGTGAACAGGTGGAAAATGATAGTGTCTTGAGTTGTATGAGAATGATGCTCTGTTATGGACAATTTGGTTGTAAGCATAAAGCTTTATTGTATGGTCGTTATGGTTGTGTTGTAGTCCATAATAGGTGCATTTCATGGCATATCATCTTGGTTGGCCTGAATTGGCGTTATTTGGAGTGTTGGCTCCTAAATGGGTTATTTGGAGTGTTGGCTCCTATCCCGAGTTTTGGAGTGTTGGCTCCTAAATGGGTTTTGGGGTGTTGGCTCCTATCCCGAGTTTTGGGGTGTTGGCTCCTAAATGGTACCACATGCATATGCACAGTTGAGTTGCATTGCTGAGTCGCATAAAGCTGCATAATTGTGTTGGTTGTCGGTTGTTGTAGCATACGTGAGATATGAAATTGGCTTGCAAACGATTGTCGTTGATGTTTATAAGTTTGCGAAGGTTATATTGCTGTGATATGATTTCTAACATGACTTTTATCATGCCTTATTTTATGTTGTTGATATCTCACCCCTTTACGTTGTATGTTACCGCCATTGGTGGTAACTTGCAGGTAGCCCGAAATGAAGTTCCGTTTTGTCGTGTAAGGTGTCGTTGGTCGCTCTGATACGTAGCACTCTTGGGGGGATGAACGTTTGCCGTTATTATTTTAGTTGATGTTTTGCTGCTGCCCTTGTTATGGCATTTTCATTAAATTGTTTTAATTGAACGTGTTGTAAGCTTTACTACAATCCCTTCAAAATAAGAATTGGTTGCATTATGAGTTAAATGTTAAGTAATGTTGTTGTCTGTTCATCCAATTTCGTGCTATGTATGTTATTTGAAATGTGGCTGCATAAATGCATGTTGTCTGTTCAGTTGAATGTAACATCTCTGATATGAAGAATTATGGGCGTGTGACGACTGTCACACCTTCATTATGATCGTCATGCGTGCAATTTTTACGCTGTTGCACTCTGTTTGTTATATGAGTTGTTGTTTTTCCTGTTATCCGCAAGTGTTAGAGTTGGGGTGTTACATTAGTGGTATCAGAGCAGGTCGGTCCGTCCGGCCAAGTTGTCTAGTGTCGTCGAGTCAGTCGTCGTGCCTAGCACGAGAGTCCCGTTATTTGCGAAATTTGACGATTGGCTGTTGCAGTTTAAGTGAAATGGCTGGAAGGAATGATGCTGCAATTGCTGCCATGCTGCAAGCTCTAGCTAATGCTATGGAACATCAACTGAATCCTGCTGGAGATGCTGGGTCTCGCAGTTTGGCAACGTTTCAACGAGAGAATCCGCCTACCTTCAAGGGTAAGCATGATCCTGATGGTGCGTTGGAGTGGTTGAAGGAGATGAAGCGAATCTTTCGTGTGATGGATTGTACTCCAGCGCAGAAGGTTTGTTATGGGACTCATATGCTAGCAGTCGAATCTGATGACTGGTGGCTAGAGACCCGTCCGGTGTTGGAAGCTGCAGGTGAGGAGATTACTTGGACTGTATTCCGTAGGGAATTTTTGAAGAAGTATTACCCGGAGGACGTCCGTGGTAAGAAAGAGATTGAATTTCTTGAACTGAAGCAAGGAGACAAATCTGTTACTGAATATGCGGCGAAGGAGTTGGCTAAGTTTTATCCACACTACAGCGCTGAAACCGCTGAGTTCTCTAAATGCATCAAGTTTGAGAATGGATTGAAGTCTGAAATCAAGAAAGCAATTGGGTATCAGAAGATCCGTGTTTTTGATTCATTGGTTGAAAGCTGTAGGATTTATGAAGAAGATAGCAATGCTCATTACAAGCTGTTGAGCGAGAGGAGAGGTAAGTCACATCAGACTCGCGGTAAACCTTATGATCCTCTGGCTGGCAAAGGGAAATAGAGAGCGACTGATGGCAAGAAAACTAGTAGGGGAGACGCTCCTGGTGGCATTGTTTGCTATAAGTGTGGGAAACCTGGTCACAAGAGTAATGTGTGTAACTTTGGATCAGTGAAATGTTACCGTTGCGGAGAGTTGGGACACGCTATTGTTGAATGCAAACACAAAGGAATGGTTTGTTTCAACTGTGGTGAAGAGGGACACATGCGTGACAAGTGTCAGAAGCTTAAGAAAGAGAAGACTGGTGGAAAAGTGTTCGCTCTAACTAGAACTCAGACGTCCAGCGATGACAGGCTGATTGAAGGTACTTGTTTCATTAATAGTACTCATTTACTTGCTATTATTGACACTGGTGCTTCTCATTGTTTTATTGTTGCTGATTGTGTTGAACGTTTGGGTCTCGTGTTATCTCACATGAATGGGGAGATGGTAGTTGAGACTCCAGCTAAGGGATCAGTGACTACATCTCTGGTATGTTTGAAATGTCCTCTGTCGATGTTTGATAGAGATTTCCTAGTTGACTTAGTCTGTTGGCCACTAAGTGGGGTAGACGTAATTTTAGGCATGAACTGGTTGGAGTATAACTGCGTTCATATTAATTGCTTTGATAAGTCAGTGAGGTTTTCTACTCCTGAGGAGGAGGGAGCCCGTTCGGTAACTACGAAACAGATGAAGCAGATATTGCTAGAAGGTGCTCAGGTGTTTGTGTTGGTGGCATCATTATCCGTTAAGAATCAGGCGATAATTGATGAGTTAGAAGTTGTTTGTGACTTTCCGGAAGTGTTTCCAGATGAAATTCCTGAAGTTCCTCCGGAATAGGAAATTGAATTTTCTATTGATCTTGTACCTGGTACCAGGCCTGTATCTATGGCGCCGTATAGGATGTCTGCATCTGAATTGGCAGAGTTGAAGAAACAGTTGGAAGACTTACTTGAGAAGAAGTTCGTTAGACCAAGTGTGTCGCCGTGGGGAGCTCCGGTATTATTAGTAAAGAAGAAGGATGGCAGTATGAGGTTGTGTATTTATTACCGACAACTAAATAAAGTGACAATTAAGAATAAATATCCGCTTCCAAGAATTGATGACTTGATGGATCAGTTGGTTGGGGCGCGGGTATTTAGTAAAATTGATTTGAGGTCAGGGTATCACCAGATTAAAGTAAAAGATGATGATGTTCAGAAGACGGCATTCAGAACTAGATATGGACACTATGAGTTTACGGTAATGCCTTTTGGTGTTACTAATGCGCCGAGAGTTTTTATGGAGTACATGAACCATATCTTTCACGAGTATTTGGATCGGTTTGTAGTAGTATTCATTGATGATATCTTAATTTATTCTAAATCAAAGGAGGAGCATGTTGGGAACTTGAGGTTAGTACTACAAGTGTTGAAAGAAAGGAAGTTGTTTGCGAAACTGTCGTAGTGCGATTTCTGGTTGGAAGAAGTTAGCTTTCTGGGTCATGTTATATTGGGTAGTGGAATTGCTGTAGATCCATCTAAGGTTGATGCCGTGTTGCAATGGGAAACTCCAAAGTCGGAAACGGAAATTAGAAGCTTTTTGGGACTTGCTGGTTATTACAGAAGGTTTATTGAAGGCTTTTCTAAGTTGTCCCTTCCGTTAACTAAGTTGACTTGTAAAGGGAAAACTTTTGTGTGGGATGCTCAATGCGAAGCAGGTTTTATAGAGTTAAAGAAGAGGTTGACGTCTGCTCCGGTGTTGACCTTGCCTAATGCAGAAGAACCGTTTGTGGTATACTGCGATGCTTCTGAGTTTGGTTTAGGAGGTGTACTCATGCAGAATAATAAAGTAGTTGCTTATGCTTTAAGACAGTTGAGAGTCCACGAGAAGGATTATCCTACGCGCGATTTAGAACTTGCTGCTGTTGTGTTTGTGCTGAAGATTTGGAGGAATTATCTTTATGGTTCAAGATTCGAAGTGTTCAGTGACCATAAGAGTTTGAAGTACTTGTTTGATCAAAAGGAACTGAACATGAGACAACGAAGGTGGTTGGAACTATTAAAAGATTATGATTTTGGGTTACATTACCATCCGGGAAAAGCTAATGTTGTAGCTGATGCCTTAAGCTGCAAGACTTTGCATATGTCAGCTATGATGGCTAAAGAGTTGGAATTGATTGAGCAATTCAGAGATCTGAGTTTAGTTTGCAAAGTAACACCGAAGAGTGTAAAGTTGGGCATGTTAAAGATTAATAATGATTTTCTAGACAGCATCAGAGAGGCTCAGAAATTAGATGTGAAGTTAGTAGATTTAATGCCTGGAGTAGATCATTCGGAAAATAATGATTATCAGTTGGATGCGCAGGGCGTGTTGAGGTTTCGTGGTCATATTTGTATTCTGGATAACGCAGATATGAAGAAAGTGATTTTGGAAGAGAGTCACAGAAGTAAGTTGAGTATTCATCCAGGAGCGACGAAAATGTATAGTGATTTGAGGAATCTGTTTTGGTGGCCTGGTATGAAGCGCGATGTAGCGCGATTTGTGTATGCATGTTTGACTTGTCAGAAGTCGAAAGTCGAGCATCAGAAACCTGCTGGGTTGATGCAACCGTTAGAGATTCCAGAATGGAAATGGGACAACATTTCAATGGATTTTGTAACGGGTTTGCCGAATACCTTGAGAGGATGTGATTCTATTTGGGTGATTATTGATAGGCTTACAAAGTCATCTCACTTTATTCCTATTAACATCACTTTTCTGGTATCGAAGTGTCGTACCTCGAAAAATACGATCCTCGCGATGGACGCGGAAAATACTGTTCGAAACAGAGTCGCCACCGAACTTTATTCATTCCAAGGATGGAATAGGAAAATATCGATAAAACCTTAAAGGAGATAAGAACATGGTCATCGCAACCAATATTCTAGGTTCGGGAGTCGGTTACACAGAGGGAAGGTATTAGCACCCTCTACGTCCGTTGTACTCAACGGGAACCTCTTGATCGATTCGAGAGTAAAGTTACCTACGCTTGTTTGTTTTCTTCTAAGGTTTCTCCTAAAGGGGGAAATGGGTGGTTTTAAGATAGGGTGCTCGCCAAGGATTGGGGCCCTTGTGCCTACGTATCTTCACTTGTAAGAAGTGGAAAATCAGAGCAATCGTAGTTCGTGGGACTACGGGAAAAAGAGGGGATTGTGCTCGCCAAGATCGTCGTAATCTTGTGACTACGTATGTTACATTCAAGAGGGAATGAATAATCAGAGCAGCCGTAGTTCGGCTAACTACGGTAAAAGGTTTGTGTTTAGAATGAACGAGAGTTTAGGTCACATTCTAACTGCTAAACGTTGGCTTGTCTGCTCGCTAGGGGAGGCTGAAGCACGGGTTTGTTATGCGCGGAAGAAAGGACTAAACAATGTTCTTGGCAAAGGGGTTGAGTTGAACGAGAGTTTATGTCGCATTCTAACTGCTAAACATTGGCTTGTCCGCTCGCTAGGGGAAGCTGAAGCACGAGTTCATATGCGTGGAAGAAAGGAATAAACAATGTTCTTGGTAAGAGGTGTGTTTAAGTTATGGATCGCACGAGGGCGAGTAGAGTTTGATTGGTTAAGTATTTTGGTTTAGACAAGAAGATAGATTTGAATAGGTTGTTAAAGGTTTTGGTCGCGCGGGGGCAAAGGAATAGTGTTTAGATGTATTGGATGTTTTGGTTAAAGGATATATTTGAATAGGTTTAAGGTTTCGATTGCGCGGGGGCAAGAAATAGGAGTTTGGTTAGGTAATTTGATAGAGAATGACGACTATTTGATAAACGAGACGTCAGCCTCGCAATCAATTAATCGGGATATTATTGGAATGCTGGATCCCAATAACACGTTTTCATTCAAATAATTACGAAATATGTTTGAGAACGTTTCAATCGCGCGGGGGCGAGGGCAGAGAGTTGGAGTGGATAGTTTAAGGGAGAATGACGACTACTCGATGAACGAGACGTCAGCCTCGCAATCAATTAATCGGGATATCATTGGAATGCTAGATCCCAATGATACCTTTTTCACTCAATTAATTATGAAATTGTATTTGAATGGACAATAACAATATTGGTCCAAGTAGTTAGGGCACGTATTTCATATACGAAAGGTTGAGCGAACCATAACCTAAAGCGTACGCCCTGAGAGTGGTTACTCAAGAATTCAAGGAGTGCGAGACTCCAAGAACTCAGTTCTTTCGCAATTTAATTAAGAAAATAGTTTTGAATTTGACGTACGATTTAGAAGCGTACTAGGGTTTAGACTCGACCGTATGAAGGTGAGGAACGAGGTTAGATGGGTTGAAAATTAGGAGGAATGACGACTACTAGATAAACGAGGCGTCGGCCTCGCGATCAATTAGTCGGGATGTCGTTGGAATGCTATATCCCAACGACATCTTTTTCATTCGAAATACGTTTGATGGATAGTTTAGACGCGAAAGAGTTTGAATTGAAGAAGAAGAACGAGGTTAGACGGGTTAAAAATTTGGGAGGAATGACGACTATTCGATAAGTGAGACGTCAGTCTCGTTACCAAATAGTAGGGACATCGTTGGAATGCTAGATCCCAATGACATCTTTTTCATTCCAATAATTACGAAACATGTTTGTTGGACAGTGAACACCTGTCCAAATAATTAGAGGAGGTATTTTAGGAACGAAAGTTCGACTGACACACTATACAAGGCGTACGCCTTAATAGTAATCATTCTCGAATTCAAAGAATGCGCGACTCCAAGAACTCGGTCCTTTCGTGAATTAATTAAGAAAATAATATGAACATATTAGCATAGGGGTTAAACTAGGGTAGGCATATTGCTAGAATTAAGGTTTTCCTACTTTGAAAGGTTTAAACAAAATTGTATAATTTCAGGGGTGAAAGACGAAGCGACCACAACTCAAGGTGTACCCCTCGAGAGCGGTCGCTTAAGGATTCAAGGAGTGCTAGACTCCAAAAATCCATCACTTCCATATAATTTCAAAAAGGAGATTTTTATTTAGTCTAATAAAATAAAAGACATTTTAAAATTTAATAAAAGAAAAATAAGAAATAAGTTTGATATAATCCTAAATAAAATTTAAATAAATTCATATGGCAAAGCAAACATTAATTATCATAATTTATAAATAAAAATCTAAAATAAAACTAATAATATTACTAATAATAATTTAAACTATATGTAATTATTTTCTAAATATTACCCTATTAGGTTCCACTAAATTTTAATTAACTTAAATCACATAGGCCCAACAATCCTGGACCAACATGGGTCCAACGATCCTATTCTTAATGGATGTAATGAGTAGGAAAAGAAGGAAATAAAAAATAAATAAATAAAAAAAAGATCTGCCTTGGGTACACCGAAAGTTGGATAAGGGAGAAAAGAAAATGCTGGCTTGTCCCTTTCCCCAAAGATGGCGTGACAGCATTAAAGAGAGTAATAAAGTATGATCATGATAAAGGGGCACATTGACTTATATCATCAATGATAACAACTGAAAATGACTAGGTAAAAGGATCATGAAACCACACGACCAAAACGCCTCTCTCTCTACCTCGTCTATTTTCAAACGGACAAAAAAAACTCCATCTCCTCACTCTCTGAAACTCACTCTCTCGAAGCTCAACCTTTATTTTCTAACACTCTCTCTCGATCCACAATCAACCTCCCTCCTTTTGAAACCTATCCCCAAATCAAACCACAAACCCCTAATTTCATGCGAAAATCACATAACAAGCGCATACGAAAATTTCAGACGATTGCAAATATGTGAAATGAGGATTTTGAACAAATATCATCAACATCTAACAAGGGATAAAGATAATGGAAAGATGAGATACCGAATCAGAGAGCAACCACAATTTCCAACAGATTCTTCAGGTATGATTCCTTTTCGCTGTCGACTCTTCTCTTTCCTCTACCTGCTACAAATTTTCTGCTATGAGATTAGTGTTGCTGAAGGTTAAACAGCTCGATTCAAATGAGTCCCAATGTGAGGCTCAGTGAACCCTAGGTTGTGAGCTTTGGGTGAGGGTATAGAGGGATATTTCAGCAGAGTTTCGGTAGGGTTTTTCTCTGTGTGTTTTGCAAATGATTGGGATTGTATTTATAGGGGATTTTAGGGTTTGGCTTGGTACGTGTGAGAATCAAAATTTGCTGATGAAAAAAGAAAAAGAAATTGTTTGAATCGTGTGAGGCTTTGTTTTGGATGATGAGGTGCAATTCTTTGTAGTACAAGTCCGTTATGCGTTACTACCACGATCACTGATCCTATGGATTTGAACGACAGTGACCCCTTCTTTGTCTGTAGTGAACTTTAAAATATCTGATTTTACCCTAGGGTAATTTGTGATTTCTGTGTTTTTACTGTGGTGAAGTTATTTCTAATGTAATAGTTGAATTAAGTTGTCCTCTGCTGACTCTCTCTAACTTTGTTCATAACAGAAAGTCATTCCATAATGTTTTCTTGCTAAGAGCTTGGTGTAACTCCCTTCATTCGTTGCTTCAGTTCGAACCATCTAAGGCAATGTCGAAGACTTAAGATGTTGTTCCCATAGTCAGACCATAAGAGGTATTTGAATTTAACAGGATCTCTTAATCTCATACTCATCATTAATGGCTAGTTGTGTATGTTATCATTAGCTACTCAATCTGACCAGTTTCCATTTCTTTTTGTGTCGTGTGATCTTGACAGGAGATTAGAGCATCCATTTTATCTCAGAGTTTGAAGCTTGTATCGAGATACAGTTTGGAAGCGGCATACTCAGGATGGCGAAAAGGACTTAGCATGACGAGGGAATTCATCGCTTGTTCTTGGTTGGCACAATGGTGTATGTTTTCGCATTCTCCGTCCAACTTGGGCTCAAGGATAGAAAATTCTTTCTTTATTCTCGATACTTTACTTCTTATACACTATAAGATTCACTCCTTTCAATATTTTAGTATCTTAGCATATGACTTACTTGGTGCATTGTTTTGTGTTGATTATAGTCTGTCATGAGGATGAACAAGAGGATAAGGTGATGACTGAGAGTAATATGTTGTATGCGCGTTATGGCATGTGGTAGATGTGAGCTCAATTCCAAGCAGAATGATGTGAAATTGAGCACGAATGCAGGTGCAGGGATTATATTCATTGTATTGCCAATATTTATTACTTTTATGCTTATCCACCTATGTATAATACCCTTCCCTGTTCATCTTGCACACAAATGATAAATCAAAAACATTCCCACTGTGACATGCATCAATAATGGCATGAAGTTTAGCACCAAATGGTAGTGGTCTAACAATTGTTCCATTAACCTCATCATTCAGTATCTTCCCCCTGAGCTCATGATCAACAGAACTAATTGCATTATTATACCTATAGCTATGATCAATCTCATTCGTGTTGACTTCCTGTGAGCCATGTCCTGAGTAATGGAACACCATGTGAGTCCCCTGATTTGCTGCCCTCAATCAGCCACCTTAAAGCCATTTGAATGTTATATTTTGTTGGGATTTTTAGTGGATTTCTCTCCTCCTTATCATCTGGTTCATTAGAAACACAGACAAAGAGAACACAATGTTCTTATAAAGTATGAGAAAGGTGGTAGGACCTGTGAGCATGAGAATGGAGTCACTTGGAAACCCAAACTCCTTAATCAGAAAGTATTTCATATACTTTACATCATTGATGGAGCCCTTAAGCCTGTAACTCCTCCCGTGGTAGCAGATTCCACACAGAACTGCCCCTTTTGAGCCATATGGAGAAGGAGGATTCATAAGAACCAGAAAACCACTTGTTGTAGATCCCGCTTTGCGAGGATTCCTTCTCTTGTTCTCTCATCGTCTTAATGCATGGTATGATGGTAAACATATTAACAATGTTAGTAATATCATTATTTTATGAACTAATCGCATCCTGTTTTGATTCCTACTTGATTTTGAAGTATATGTTCATCTTTGAAAACCATGCGTGAAATGTTTCTTGCCTTGTTTTTCTTGTTGCTTTCTATGTAGTTATCTCGTCGTATCCGCATTGTGAACTAAGTGCAACTTGTTTTGTTGGATGCGTGAAGTTGTAAGGGTCACACTTAACAACATTCGTTGTGGCTGTGTCGTGATCAGTTTTGCACATAGTTGTTTATGCAAATGCACTACGGCGTGAAGATTTTGTTGCCACTTGAGATAACTCACCCACAGCAGGCATGGCCATTTCTCTTTGTTATTTATGCTTGGCGATGTGGTTATGTGATCCCTTTTTTTATGTTTCATTAACTCATGTATGTGCTGCTGTGGCTAATCAAATATTGTTCATCTTCTTTATGCATTTCACAGGTTTTGGAGATGGTGGTTCAAAGTTTGTGTTGATGTTCACTGCTGCGAGAATTCCACGACCGTACATCGTGAGTGTGCTTATAAAGGCGATGGAAGTCACCATTGAACAGGAAGAGGATTTTTTTGAAGGTCAGCTGGTATGTTCTTAGCTCCAGTTAAGTGATGCACCGGTTGTGAACAAAAGAAAATACACTGTGGTTGAGCGATGTAATTATGAGGTGAGCACTGGGAGTCACGTAGCTGCTACTACTATTGCGGAGTTGTCTCCTGCGATTACCATAAGTTGTTATCGCTGCGGTTTATTTGTGACAGGTTTTAGTATGGGTTTGGAAGATTGGAGAAAGCTATAACAGTGGAATAACACACCAAAATATTTCCTATATTGTCCTTCCCTTTATGTTGATGTCATTAACTTGCTCATCTTCATTTTTGCTGCTGCTGTATTCTTCTTTCTTTTTGCACTTTCTCAATTTTTGTTGTTGTTCGTATTTGATAGACTTGAGAACTAACAAGTGAAACATACCCTTGGCTGGGCACTTCAACTCTGTTTGGACATGCTACAACCCCTTAAATTATCCAAGAACATCCACCTTCAATACAAAGGTTCTCAATCCCAGTAAGAACATTCAACTCTGCATGCATTTTCCTCTCTAACATGTGCTGTTGAAAATATTGTATATGTTCTCAATCCTTTCTTGATAATAATGATAATAGCTGCCTGTTGTTTTATAGTTTATAACTTCTGCACCGTATTGCATTGTGAACTGGCTGCAGCCTATTTTGTTGAATGTAAGGTACATACATCGACCGTCAGTTGGAGGATGAAGCTGTCGCCGGTTGATCGAAGAAGGCGTTGGAGAATTGGCAAGATCGTAGATGACTGGCGTCATTCATAAGAAAAGGTTGATAAGCTGTTTGTTCAGTAACTTGGTATGTGATATATTTAGACAAATCTATTGCATCCCTTTATTTCGTATGTAATTGGAGCGGAATCTTGAAGGATGGAGAATGCAAGGTTGGACATCTTCACGGTAATGCCGCATTTGGAGACTCTTGATGATGTTAGAATGATGCAGGGCGCCATTGTTGAATCACGGTGATAACTTAAGCACAAAACTTCTGCAAATTCGTCCATAGGTTGTGACAACGCCATGCTGCCGGTTTTGACGGATTGACGAAAATAACCATCGACCAGGGTAAGCGCGTCTTCTTATGACCTTCTCTTTCGTGATATTTGATCCGCTAGTTTCCTTTCATAACATTCTGTATATGCTTTTGAAAGTTTCGATATACGACACGTATGAGCAAAGTCCACTGAAACTGATCTCTATGCAATTTGCTTAGAAGACCAATCTCTTAATCATTCTTAATTTATTTTGTAGGTTTACATGATCACACGATATTGAAGATTCCATGAAGATAAGGGAGTCCCGTTCTCGCTGGAAAATTGTAGTTGTATTTTGCAAAATACCATTATCAAACAAAAATATAACCTGTATCTAATGCCTTTCAACATAATAATTACTGTTTAGAACTGTACAAAGTTCATAATAAAAAAGTTGTCCCAATTGCCACAGGATCTAATTTTGCTCACAACTCATTTTTCACAACATTGAAATACAGTGCATAGGTTTTGTATGATATAATATGTGATGGTGACCAAAAAGAGAGGTGTAGCATACTGCATACATCAACGGTGAACTGCATTGTTCAGGAAATTTGTCGTGGAGGGTCTTCAGTTCCCAACTGAAAGATGTGTGGGCAAGCAGGATCTTGCAATAAGTCAAAATGATGTCAGCTGGGATCTCAAAACACATCAGCCATTTATGAAATTGTTCTCCCGTAACTAATAGAAGTAATATAGAGGTTCTTTGCCCATTTTACTTTAACATGAGTACTTGGAAAATCAGACGTGCGAAGCATTTCTTGTGTTTCATCAGTTGGTTTTCTTCTAGGGACACTTAAAAATAAAAGCAGCCTGATCAGGCGTCGCAGCAGTTGCGGCGATGCGGTAATTGTTTTCCCCCTTTCGATGAATACCTTCACTAGGGTACAGGAAATCAAGTTCCATAACCTGGTCTGAAAATCCACCTCCACGAGACATAACAATTGCCCATCTAGTGCCAGCAGTGGCCATAGTAGCGACGAAAAATCCTTCTTTCCTTTTTTTTGTTGATCCACTTAAATGGAAATGAGTCGCTGACTTTATAGGATTGTTGCATGTATTGGGTCCCTTTTGATATTACAACCAATGAGGACCTATTACAAGCTCCAGCTATGGCACTGATGTATTAATTATTATCCCACTGCTCCATAATCCATTCCTTGTAAAGAAAACTGGAAGACAGTTCATAAATTTGTGCTGTGAAACCAATGCCAGCATCCATAATAAGAGCCCAAAGACTAGCACAAGAAGCCACGCTACTGATAAACAAACCATCTTCATTCCCTTTTTCAATATGTTGGGAGAGCCGTTCATCGGCCACATTGTAATGATACCTTTGTTTCATTGGTCTCCGAGCATTGTAAACACTAATCCACTGTGTTGCTGGCGTTCCCATTCAGACCCTCTTCTTTGGTTGTTCATTGTCATCCTCTTCCATGGTGAAGCGTCCTCTCTTTTTTCCAACTTGGCATACAAGTTTCTGTGTCTCTCATTTTTTCAAAACCATTTAATCACAAGTTATGATTTGAAACGTAATGGATTTATGAAGTTGCCACTTTAAGATAACATGCAAAGTCATGAGGTAAAGTTTGCAATTGCTTGTGAAATAACTTTAACCACACGGCCCATCACCAAACCAAATACTCATTGTAAATACCTTTCTTTGACTTAGCTAGGAAATCAAACATTCATTTCTGCCTACAGGCGTCGTAGCTCGAAACACCAACAACTTCTTGCTTTAAACATCCAAAATATCCATGTTGATGAGATTGGCCTTGAAGCTAATGGATTTGTACAATATAGGCGGTCTATTCCTCAAATGTAGCTTGTATGGTTATGAACTGATGCATTATACCATAAGCCTTTGAGATGAATCGAAATATTTTGGGATGATTGCATCCAAAGCCTAATTATGACCTGAAATTCGTAAGTCAAATTTAAGTTTGTCACAAACCGATGACTTGGAATTTGCTAGCTAAATCTAAGTTTGTCACAAACTGACTTTCTAATTCAATTATGTTTTGGAATTGGCAAGCTAAATCTAAGTTCGTCACAAACTGATTTAGAATCCAAATATAGCTCGATGTTTGCAATCAACTCGAACAAAGTCTGAGGCTAAATCGACTGTATGAAGTACCTTTGGATAACTTGAGCTAAAGTACCTTTGGATAACTTGAGCTAAAGTACCTTTGGATAACTTTAGCTAAATGTGCATACAAGCAATTTATTTAAAGATAAATCTTGGAGAGTCGTGGCCAGAAGTCATGAAGTAGTAAGACATTCATTAGATATCGAAGTAGGACAAATTTGGGGTATGACAGATGCCCCTATCTAATTGCCTTAAACCTGAGCGGATGAACTGCCGCATGGCGTTCATTTTAAGGTGGAAGTCAATTAGATACAAGAAGACCCCAACATTTGTCCGGTAGAGGAGTGAAAAGTGCCATGAACAAGATAACCTGATATTCTCTGGGTGGTCGAAGCAGTCCCTCATTCGTTAAGGTCCTTCGCGATACCAAAATGGTATAAGCGAACCCCTTTGGGTGGTCGAAGCGGACCCTCGTTCGTTAAGGCTCTTCGATGATACCAAAGCAGTATCTCCGATCAAAACTTGAGATTCTTCGGGTGGTCGAAGCATGCCCTTCCAATAAGGTCCTCCGATGATACCAAAGCAGTATCTCCGATCAAAACTTGAGATTCTTCGGGTGGTCGAAGCAGTCCCTTATCCATTAAGGCTCTTCGATGATACCAAAGCAGTATCTCTGATCAAAACTTGAGATTCTTCGGGTGGTCGAAGCAGTCCCTTCCAATAAGGTCCTCCGATGATACCAAAGCAATATCTCCGATCAAAACTTGAGATTCTTCGGGTGGTCGAAGCAGTCCCTTATCCATTAAGGCTCTTCGATGATACCAAAGCAGTATCTCTGATCAAAACTTGAGATTCTTCGGGTGGTCGAAGCAGTCCCTTATCCATTAAGGCTCTTCGATGATACCAAAGCAGTGTCTCTGATCAAAACTTGAGATTCTTCGGGTGGTCGAAGCAGTCCCTTATCCATTAAGGCTCTTCGATGATACCAAAGCAGTATCTCCGATCAAAACTTGAGATTCTTCGGGTGGTCGAAGCAGTCCCTTATCCATTAAGGCTTTTCGATGATACCAAAGCAGTATCTCCGATCAAAACTTGAGATTCTTCGGATGGTCGAAGCAGTCCCTTATCCGTTAAGGCTCTTCGATGATACCAAAGCAGTGTCTCTGATCAAAACTTGAGATTCTTCGGGTGGTCGAAGCAGTCCCTTATCCATTAAGGCTCTTCGATGATACCAAAGCAGTATCTCCGATCAAAACTTGAGATTCTTCGGGTGGTCGAAGCAGTCCCTTATCCATTAAGGCTCTTTGATGATACCAAAGCAGTATCTCCGATCAAAACTTGAGATTCTTCGGGTGGTCGAAGCAGTCCCTTATCCATTAAGGCTCTTCGATGATACCAAAGCAGTATCTCTAGTGATAATTTTGCTGAGGAATAGCTGAGCTAAGATTCCTATTAGAGGAGCAACCTTGTGCAGAACTCTGCAGGGGAGAAATCTTCAATAAACTCTCTAAGATAACCTCTGCTTGGGGAGCCAATAGTTGCTGGGGATTATCATCATCAACTGCATGGTTGAAGAGTGACTTGCTGGGGAGTAGAATTCCCTGAACTCGTGAGGTATTAAATCTTTTCAGAGTCATACTGCCAACTTCACTGGAGGACTGACCAAGATGCTTGTGAACTGATCCTGGATCCTGCTATGTTGTTATGCAATGCAATGTTTTATAATGCCCAAACATGCAACTAAGATGCAACTGAAGTGCACGATGCGAATGCCAATGATATGTTAATGCTCGATATGACTATAATATGATGCGATATTGTATATCGTGCTTATGATAATGCAGCGACCAGGTATGCTGGGGATGAAATCCTGTTGGGGACATCACCAGGGACTGAATTCGGTAGTTGCCAAATGGTTTGGACTTTGGTTATTGAGGATGCCAACGAGGGTGGACTTCCAATGAAGACTGGACTTTTAGGGTAAATTGAAGGTGCCAATTGGAGCGGCTTTTTGTGGTTAGCCAATAAAAGATTGGACTTTCTATGGGGTAGTGAGAGAATTAGACTACTCGACATCCCAACTTTAGATACTCCATGACGACCAGGGGAATTGATTACCCCAGTTTAGTTCTTGATCTCGATGCTGGGGGAAAACACACCATATATACCCTTTTTTAGAAAGGCGATGCTTTTCATGATGGCAAGCTTGGGCAGCTGACGACTAATTCAATGCTTCTACCTGTTGATATGTTTCTTGGAGACCATCTATTTTCCCCAATATTTTCAAACGTCAAAACAAGTTCTATACCTTGTCAAAAAGTTATATTTTTAAATTTTTTAGCTGAAGTTTCGAACACAAATTTCAAAAATAAAATTAATTTGCAAACAATCAGATAAAGTAAAAGAGTGAGCACAATTTAATGAGAAATCTCTCTTTATATTGATTTGTCCCTTGAATGGGTGAGTATACAGAGATGTAATCCCTTAATGAGGTGATTACAGTGCAAGAAAAAAACATAATGGCAAAAATCAAAGTTCCTTTGAGCTTCAACACTGCTATAATCCCCATGGCTTTGGAAGTCTTCAACACCTTGCTTCGTAAAAAGACGGCCGAACCAATTATGTCTCTTGATTAGGTACTAGGGTCGAGCGATCATGCATAATGGATACTTTGCCTTGGAATTTTGCCCCTAACTTTTGCCTGGATCGCCCTTTCGGGTTTTCAATCCACCGGGACGCCCTTTTTTGCCTGAACCGCCCTTTCGGGTTTTCAACTCAGCGGGCCTATTCTTATTTTATCCCTAATTTTTGCCTGAACCGCCCTTTCGGGTTTTCGGTTCACCGGGATAGCCAATTTTGCCTAAGTCGCCCTTTCGGGTTTTCGACTTAGCGGCTTTATTATTCCACTTTTTTAGGCAAAGTATCGCTTGACCAAATCTGCATTCACTGGATATGGTAATTCCTCCCCATCCATGGTTGCGAGCTTTAGGGCACCTCCAGAGAATGCCTCTGTTACCACATACGGGCCTTCATAATTCGGCGTCCATTTGCCCCTAGATTCATTATACATAGCCATGATCCTCTTGAATACTAAGTCTCCTTGCGCGAATGTCCTGGGATGTACTTTTTTGTCGAAGGCTCTCTTCATTCTTCTCTGGTAAAGCTGGCCGTGGCATATGGCTGTCAAGCGCTTTTCCTCAATGAGATTAAGTTCTTCAAACCTCATTTTTACCCATTCGGCTTCATCGAGTTGAGCTTCCATTAAAACCCTCAGATAAAGGATTTCGACCTCTATTGGGAGAACTGCCTCCATGCCATAAACCAACGAGTAGGGAGTTGCCCCTGTTGAAGTTCGTACGGAAGTATGGTAGCCGTGTAATGCAAAGGGTAACATCTCGTGCCAATCTTTGTATGTGACCACCATCTTCTGGATGATTTTCTTGATATTTTTATTGTCTGCTTCTACGGCTCCATTCATTTTGGGTCTATATGGTGTCGAGTTATGGTGTTCTATTTTAAAGCTGGCGCACAACTCGTCCATCATTTTGTTGTTGAGATTCGACCCATTGTCAGTGATGATGCGGCTGGGCACTCCATATCTGCATATGATGTTGTGTTTCAAGAAGCGGGCGACTACTTGCTTAGTAACGTTGGTATACGAAGCAGCTTCAACCCACTTGGTGAAATAGTCTATAGCCACAAGTATGAAGCGATGTCCGTTTGAAGCTTTTGGTTCAATCATCCCAATCATGTCTATTCCCCACATGGAGAAGGGCCATGGTGAGGTTAAGACGTTCAATGGAGTGGTGGGTACATGAATCTTATCAGAGTATATTTGGCACTTGTGACAAGTTCGGGCATGATGGTAACAATCTGCTTCCATGGTGAGCCAATAATAGCCCGCCCTCAATATTTTCTTTGCCATGGTGTGTCCATTCGCATGAGTTCCAAAGCAGCCCTCATGAATGTCCTTTAGAATCTGTTCAGCTTCACGTTTCTCCACACATCTAAGCAAAACAGTGTCATGGTTGCGCTTGTACAATACATTTCCGTTGAGGAAGAAGTTGGATGCCAATCTTCGCAAAGTTCTTTTGTCGATACCCAGGGCTCCTTCAGGATATTCGTGCTTTTCAAGATATCGCTTTATATCGTAAAACCACAGCTTTTCCTCTGCGTCTTTATCAGCAGTCAGACAATGTGCGGGCTCTTCAAAGCGTCGCAAATCAATAGATGGTCTATGATTTGGCCATATCAACTTGTACATGGATGCCAGAGTTGCCAAAGCGTCAGCCATTTGATTCTCTTCTCGAGGTATGTGAGCAAAAGTGATATCATCGAATCGGGGAAGCAATTTGGCCACATAATCCCGGTATGGAATTAGATTTTCATGCTTGGTATCCCAATCGCGTCTTATCTGGTAAATTACTAGAGCAGAATCCCCAAACACATCGAGAGTTTTGATTCTCAATTCAATGGCTTCTTCTAGCCCTAGTATACATGCCTCGTACTCTGCTATATTGTTAGTGCACGGGAAGCAGAGTTTGGCCGTAAACGGTAAGTGAAAATTTTTGGGAGATGTAATCACTGCCCCAATTCCATGTCCATAAGAGTTAGAAGCACCGTCGAACATAAGAGTCCATCGCTCCCCTGGTTCTGGCCCTTCATCTGGCCCTGGCTCTTCGCAATCTATTGCCATCATGATATCCTCATCCGGAAAGTCAAATCTCCAAGGTTGGTATTCTTCCACCGGCTGATGGGCCAAATGATCTGCTAACACACTGCCCTTTATAGCTTTCTGAGTGGTGTACTGGATGTCGTATTCAGATAGAAGCATTTGCCAACGGGCTATCCTACCGGTGAGAGCAGGTTTCTCGAAGATGTATTTGATTGGATCCATCTTGGAGATTAAGTATGTGGTGTGCGTCAGCATATATTGTCTGAGTCGTCTAGCAGCCCATGCAAGTGCACAACAAGTCTTCTCAAGCAAAGAGTATCTAGTCTCACAGTCGTTAAACTTTTTGCTGAGATAGTATATAGCATGTTCTTTCTTGCACGTATCATCTTGTTGTCCTAATACGCAACCCATGGACTCTTCTAGCACAGTTAAGTACATAATGAGCGGCCTTCCAGGAACTGGTGGTATCAAGATCGGTGGTTCTTGCAAATATTATTTGATTGCATCAAATTCCCCTTGGCACTCATCATTCCACACAACCGGCTGATCTTTCCTGAGTAATTTAAAAATTGGCTTGCAAGTGGCTGTGAGATGTGAAATAAATCTTGCGATATAATTCAACCTTCCTAGAAATCCACGGACCTCCTTTTCGATCTTTGGCGCAGGCATGTCCTGAATCGCCCTTACTTTATCAGGATCCACCTCAATCCCTTTCTGGCTTATGATAAAACCCAACAACTTTCCAGACCACACCCCGAATGTACATTTGTTGGGATTAAGTCTCAACTTGAACTTCCTCAGCCTGGCGAACAACTTTTCCAGATTACCCACATGCTCCTCTTCAGTCTGGGACTTAGCAATCATGTCATCAACGTACACTTCGATCTCTTTGTGAATCATATTGTGAAAGAGTGTTACCATTGCACGTTGGTATGTTGCCCCAGCGTTCTTTAACCCAAATGGCATTACCTTGTAACAGAATGTTCCCCATGGTGTAATGAACGTGGTTTTTTCCATGTCATCTGGATCCATCTTAATTTGATTGTAACCAGAGAATCCATCCATGAAGGAAAAAACAGAGAACTGTGCCGTATTATCTACCAACACATCAATGTGAGGCAATGGAAAATCATCTTTAGGACTTGCTCTGTTTAAGTCGCGGTAATCCACACACATACGGACCTTTCCATCTTTTTTCGGTACGGGAACGATGTTTGCAACCCATTGTGGATATTTGGCCACTGCTAAGAAGCCTGCATCGAATTGTTTTTGGACCTCATCACGGATTTTCAGAGCCATATCAGGGCGAGTTCTTCTCAACTTCTGCTTGACGGCATGACACCCTTCTTTGAGTGGTAGTTTGTGTACAACAATGTTCGTATCTAGACCAGGCATGTCCTGGTACGACCATGCGAATACATCAGCATATTCTCGGAGGAGCCCTACCAGCTTTACCTTGACAACATCTTGAATAGACGCTCCAACCTTTATCTCCCTTTTATTTTCTTCTGAACCTAGGCTGATAACCTCGACATCCTCTTTATGCGGCATAATGACCTTCTCTTCTTGCTGCAACAACCTAGCCAATTCGTTGGGGAGCTCATTCTCGTCTTCCTCGTCCGCTCGGTATATTGGACAATCAAAATCATAAAGGCCTATAGCAGTGTCGATATCAAGGACCTCGGTAGTGTCTCTGCATGTTTATGATTTATGCAGCTTATTTAGGAAAGTGAGTGCGCGAAAGAAATGCCATTAATTATGAAAAACAATAGAAAAGAAAATGAGCAAAAATTGAATGCAAATCAGAATTTATTCATGTTAAACATGTTTCGAAACATCAGGGGGCCCGATACAAAGCTCCACTATGCCTTGGGCAGAGCGTAGGGTTTTTTTTTTTGAAAATCAATTAAAACTTTACTTTTGAGGAGGGAAAAACTGGGGTATTTCGATGGTCTTCCAATTCTTCAATTCTTCACCAGGTTCGGCCTGTCGGACCCAGCTTGCGGAGGCTTCTTTGTCATCAATCCCATCTTCAATTACCATGGCGGAGGTATGGTCGTAGATATGCCCAGCGCTCTTGAAGACTTCTGCCACAGGAGGAATCTGCTTCTTGCCATATGCAATCGTCACAGTGTTGGATGAAGGATGGTATCCTAGCCCAAATTTGTCGAACTTTTCAGCCACTTCCACCATTTTGCCCCAGCCTTGGGCATTCCCTTTGTCTACAACCATCTTAGCTTCTTCATAAGAGGCCATTGCTGATCTTGAACTCTGACCTTCTGAAATTCGTTGCACCGCTAATGTATTCACCATTTCAAAAGATTGAAAAGGCGTTTCCACCATTTCCCCTTCAACTTCAATGTACCTGAAGGATGTTAAGTGGCTAACCAAGATATCCTCCTCTCCTCCAATCTGAACTACTTTGTCATTACTGACAAATTTTAGCTTCTGGTGAAGGGTAGAGGTAACAGCTCCTGCATAATGAATCCAAGGTCTTCCTAATAGACAACTGTACCCTGGATAAATATCCATTACTTGAAAAGTGATAGTGAAGACAGTTGGCCCGATTTTTATTGGCAAGTCCACATCGCCAACCACAGCACGCCTGGAACCATCAAAAGCTTTGACCACCAGAGCACTTGGCTTCATGCTAACCCCTTTTACTGGCATTCTCTCCAGGGTGACCTTGGGAAGCACATTCAAAGAAGAACCTGTATCCACTAAGACTCGGGATATCAATGTGTCTTGGCACTTGATAGAAATATGGAGAGCTTTATTGTGGTTTCTCTTCTCTGCAGTCAAGTCATCATCATTAAACCCAAGAAAGTTTCTGGTTGTTACGCTAGCTATCACATCATCGAACTGGGCTACGGTGATGTCTTTAGCAATATGTGCAGCGCTCAACACCTTCATCAAAGATAACCGGTGGGCCTCTGAATTAAGTAACAACGAGAGCATGGAAATTCTGGCAGGAGTCTGGTTTAGTTGATCAATCACTTTGTAATCACTTTTTCTAATGATCTTCAAAAACTCCTCGGCTTCTTTTGGTGTTACTGCTGCTTTTGGTGATGACACCTCAACAGGTGGCTCAACACTTGGTGGTTCAATTGTAGCTTTTTCTTTATTTCTAGCTGGCACTTCCACTGGTTTGGCGGCAAATAAACGACCGCTACGGGTCATTCCACTAGGCCCCACAACTGCATCGCATTTGGTAGCTTCATACTCAATCACTAGTCTCTCTGGCCTCTGTTTAAAAACTTTGGGCTCAGATTCATTGACGGAATATTCTATTACCACCGGAGCTGGTCGCGCTGCTCTTTGTCTATTGACGTCATCTTTATCATACTGCATAACCACGGGTGCTGGTCGGGCGGGCCTCTGTTGAAAGGCTTCCGAAGGATCATACTGTAAGACTACTGGCGCTGGTCGAAGTCGCCTTGTCGGATAAGCACTTGTTTCATCATACTGAATATCAATAACAGACACGTTCGAATCTCTTTGTTCTATTTGTATTATCCCATGCTCTAAGAATCTTTGCAGATGTTTCCTTACCACTTCGTCAGTCAAATTCTCCCCTTCTTTTTGGGGAATCATCCCACTTTTCTTCAACTGTTCTCCGATGACGGCCATCGGAGTACGAACATCTTCAACATTCGTAATCAGTCTCAAACCACTGTTTTCTTCCACAACATTGACAGAAGGACCTCCATGTTTATGCAACGGATCCTTCGTAATGTTGGCCCCTCTAGGTGTAAAAGTGAGATCTTTGGATTCTATTAAGTCTTGCACCCTGTTTTGAAACGCATAGCAGTTGTCTATGGAGTGTCCAGGAGCTCCCTTATGAAACTCGCAATGGGCATTCGCATCGTACCCAGGGGGGTATGGAAAGGTTGCTGGACGTAAATCTCGCAACGTTAAGTGTCCACTCTGATTTAGCTGAGCAAAGATCTGCCCGTATGACATAGGCAGTGGGTCAAGTTGTCTTCTTGGCTGTCTCGACCTTTGTTGTCTTTGAGCCAGGGCATTCTGATATTGCGGTGGAGGAACTCTCTGATAATTCTGTTGTTGATTCTGCTATTGAGCTGGTTGTTGATAAGGAGCATGGGCTACTGCAGCTACCTATGGATATTGGATGTTCATTGGAGCTCTATCTCCTCGTCCTCTCATCACGGCGTTAGTTTCATCCTCCCTTTTCTTCACAAAAGGCTTCCTTCCTCCATTCATCGGGACCGCAGCCTTGTTCTTTTCAAAGTGCTCTCGATTCTTTCACCTACTGACACCACTTCAGCAAAGTTAGGGAAACTGGACCCAAGCATGCGGTCCAGGTACTGCGGTTGTAGAGTTCCCATAAACATGTCAGTTAACTCCTTAGTCAGCAATGGTGGTTGAACACGGGCAACCGACTCTCTCCACCTTTGGGCATATTCTTTAAATGACTCGTTGTTACGTTGAGTCATATCTTGCAGCTGCGTGCGATTCGGTGCCAAATCAGTATTATACTGATAATGTTGTGAAAACGCATCTGCTAGATCTCTCCACGTGCTGATTTGTCCTTTTTCTAACTGCATATACCATTCCAACGATGCCCCACTGAGGCAATCTTGGAAGTAGTGTATTAAGATCAAGTCGTTATCAATGTGAGCCGCCATCTTGCGACAGTACGCTCTGAGATGGGTTTTGGGGCAGCTGACCCCCTTGTACTTCTCAAAGTCTGGGACTTTGAATTTCTTCGGTATCACCAATCCTGGTACTAGGCACATGTCAACAGCATCCAACCCTGGAGTCTTCTTGATTTCCAATGACTTGATTTTCTCTTCAATAGTTCGTAGTCTATCTGCAGCAAAGTCATTAGTAGCCCCCACATTGTGTTGAGGAGGAGGTGGTGGAGGTTGGTAGAAGGCATCGTATTGTTCATCCATGTCTGCTTCAGAACCCTGACGCGCGGATATGGAACGGTCAATAAGGTCAACGTGGGGGGTTTTGACAATCCCCGAAGTTCCTATGTTGTCAGCCGCCTTCCTAGCATCAGCAAAAGTCTCAGCATTGTTTTCTTTTTGGGCTAGCGTCAGCATTGTCTCCAGCAGCTGATCCATCTTCATCTTGAGAGCGTCAATGTCACCCCTCATGGTGTTCTGAGTCTCTTCCATTTGCTCAAGCGTCATTTGGAAGTTGCGCCTGGTCTCGTGGCGATGTCGAATAGTCAGCTTTCAAATTCTGAGGGAAAGAGAAAAGTCCAATGAGTTGTACTGTCGGGTGAAGATGCAAAGATGCTTATGTTTATGCTTATGATTATGATTTTTATTATTATATATATTTTTTAGGGAAGCATTTATACCAACGGTTATTTATTAATCATTCAAACAGCACAAGAACAAATAATCAAAAAACTACTCCTCATTCATTTAAACTTGTTCCAACATAAACAGAGTACAGTCCATCCAGGAATATATAAAGTTTGCGCAAAATAACAGAAAAACAAAGAAAACTTCAAGCTTCATTTCTTCTTGCTTCACGCTCCTTGAGCTCCTCTTTGAATTTTGCCAACATTTCTTTGCACACATATATGAACTCATAAATAGCCGGAGCGGTAGAATCATCTATGGCTTCCATAGCATCACGATGTTTCCATATCAGATCTTGGGCCAGCCAGTTACAAAATTCCACCAACCCATTTAGCCTGTTGCGGTATGCATCTCGGTTATCCTTCATGATGTGAATGGATTGCTCATATGCTGCAACATCATGAGCTAAATGGTCTCTTGCAGCAGACCAAATTGCTTGGTCTTCCTTAATAGCTCCTATCTGATTCTCTTGATACTTAACAAACTTCTTGAGCTCATCCAGGTCAATACACATCTTGCACCAATCTTCTGGCTTAACCCAAGATGAGCTTAGGGCTTCTTCCTTGAGTTGACGTTCTCTATCTTCGTCAGCTCTTGATTGACGTAGCGCGGCGCCAAGTGTCTTGATTTCGGCTCCTAACGTCTCCCTGATCTCCTTATTCTGTTTAGTGGCTAGAAGATACCACTGTTCATTCTCTCGCCATTTTCTATGAGCGTGGTCCAGTTGCTCTTTGAGGGATTCTAAGCAACTGTCAGCCTGGTTGATGCATACTTTGGTCCTTTTCCTTTTACCCTTTTCTTCATTAATCTTGCTCCCCATCTCTTCAATTCGCTTATCCTTCCTCTCGATCTCATACCTCATGTGATTCTTTTCATTAGTCACATTTTGAAGCTTGGCTTGTAAATCTTCGTTTTCTTTCCCTAGCTGGGCTATCTTGACTCTCATCTCTTCTACTTCTTCAACTGATACAGGTACCGATTGCGGAGTGGTGAGTTTAGGAGGTGCCTCAATAGAAAAGGGGAGCTTAACTATTTTGACCCTTTCTAGAACCCATTGTCGAAAAGGCATCCTGGTCACACCATCCCTTTTTCTCAAATCTGATCCTTTAGTATGAACTTTCTGCCAAGATCGTACAATCTGACAGAGAAGTGAGGGATCTTTGGCACCTCTCTCATGGAGGATCATTTCTTCTAATTCTTTGTCTTCAGGCTTCCCTAACATTGGGTACTCAAATTGTCGTATGGCTAGTATAGGGTTATAGCTTATACAACCTTTTGATCCGATCAACGGTACGTTGCAAAAGCTACCACAGCTCATGATGATTTCACTTACTTCCAACTTGTTCGGGTACCAGGTGATGTTCTTTTCAGAGATAGATGCTAGAAACTGAGCCCATTCCCCACTGTTCAAAGTTGGGACACTGGCGTGACGTTTGAGTATGTGAGAAGTGATCCATTTGTAGAGAATAGGGAGACAAAATGTCAATACTGAACCCTTTTTTTCATGGCGAAGGTGTAAAGTATAAAAAACATCAGCCAGGAGAGGGTGTGTCGGGCTTTGATCCTTCTTCCAAACGGCCCAAAATACGCTGACAGCCGCAGAATCAACGAAATCTTCAAAAGTGGGAAACAACACTAGCCCATAGATGAGGAGAGCCAATACATTCACCAAAGCATCCCATTATTTGTTCTTTAACATCTTAATTGCTTCTTTCTCTAGTACAATGCTTCTAAAACCGAAGAAATCTTCTCTTTTCTTCCAACCAGCTTTGGCTATTGAGATTGATATTTTGAGAGCATCGACCAATTCTTCCACTTCTGGAGTCTGCCCTATCATAGTATAAGGTGCCCTACCCTTGACCGGGAAACCTAGAAACCCCTCAAACTCTTCAATAGCAGGTGTCAAGTAGAAATCTTGAAATAAGAAGCTTCTCATTTGCGGATCATAAAATTGTGCTAACACCGTAATAGCAGGGACCTGTACTTTAATCATTAGCAGATCAGTCACCTGGCCAAACCTTCCTATCAGAGTCTTCTTGAAGATGGTAGGCATTTCTTTCAAACAGTTCATGACCACACTAACATCAGGTTTGAGTGCCTTAAGTTGAATAGTCTTTCTCTTTTCTGAACTTGCGGCCATTTTGTGAATGTATTTCAACCTGTCAATATAAATGCTTCCCTGAAAATAAAAACTAGTGTAAGTTATGATGCATGTGTAAATGTTTATGAATGCAATAGTGCGGGATCCTGGCTATCACAATTATCTCCCACCCTCCTAATAGGTGTAAAGATAGTTTTAAATTCTTTACCCAAAATGACCCACTCACGGGATAGTTTCTACATGGACGGACGGGGTTCTCAAGGTCATAGATACCAATGATACCATCGTCATGCAACAGGCGAGCTGTATTATGACGGTAATACCAAAAGATCTCTCTCGAGAGGAGTCTTCATGTCAGGCTCACGAGAAGCGAGTCCTCGGGGACCAACACTACACGACTACCAATATAGAAACTGGTTCTAAGAGCGGTTCCCAGAGTCATGGACCCTTCATGAATCAAATCATGTAACAGGCTAGCTGCGTTACGATAGGATCTACGAAAAGGTCTATTCTGGAGGAGCTTTCATGCTAGGCACACAAGGAGCGAGTCCCTGGGGACTAACACTAATTACTACCAATTCTAAGCTATGTTTTCTCTCTTCTTTTTCCAAAGCTCGGGTGTAAAGCTTTACTTGTGATACTTCCCCAGAATCCAACAAGCAAAATATAATATACTACACATAATAGCGGGAAAGAAGTAATAAACAAACAAACAGGAGAATATAAGCACAAAGAAAAAAAACAATAAGCACACAGAAATCGGTTAAGAAAAAGTCGACACTCTCAAATCGAGTCAAGTTAGGCTTGACTCTCTCTTGCATAGGGCGATGCATAGTCCCCAGCAGAGTCGCCATCTGTCGTACCTCGAAAAATACGATCCTCGCGATGGACGCGGAAAATACTGTTCGAAACAGAGTCGCCACCGAACTTTATTCATTCCAAGGATGGAATAGGAAAATATCGATAAAACCTTAAAGGAGATAAGAACATGGTCATCGCAACCAATATTCTAGGTTCGGGAGTCGGTTACGCAGAGGGAAGGTATTAGCACTCTCTACGTCCGTTGTACTCAACGGGAACCTCTTGATCGATTCGAGAGTAAAGTTACCTACGCTTGTTTGTTTTCTTCTAAGGTTTCTCCTAAAGGGGGAAATGGGTGGTTTTAAGATAGGGTGCTTGCCAAGGATTGGGGCCCTTGTGCCTACGTATCTTCACTTGTAGGAAGTGGAAAATTAGAGCAATCGTAGTTCGTGGGACTACGGGAAAAAGAGGGGATTGTGCTCGCCAAGATCGTCGTAATCTTGTGCCTACGTATCTTACATTCAAGAGGGAATGAAGAATCAGAGCAGCCGTAGTTCGGCTAACTACGGTAAAAGGTTTGTGTTTGGAATGAACGAGAGTTTAGGTCACATTCTAACTGCTAAACGTTGGCTTGTCTACTCGCTAGGGGAGGTTGAAGCACGAGTTTGTTATGCGCGGAAGAAAGGACTAAACAATGTTCTTGGCAAAGGGGTTGAGTTGAACGAGAGTTTATGTCGCATTCTAACTGCTAAATATTGGCTTGTCCGCTCGCTAGGGGAAGCTGAAGCACGAGTTCATATGCGCGAAAGAAAGGAATAAACAATGTTCTTGGTAAGAGGTGTGTTTAAGTTATGGATCGCACGAGGGCGAGTAGAGTTTGATTGGTTAAGTATTTTGGTTTAGACAAGAAGATAGATTTGAATAGGTTGTTAAAGGTTTTGGTCGCGCGGGGGCAAAGGAATAGTGTTTAGATGTATTGGATGTTTTGGTTAAAGGATATATTTGAATAGGTTTAAGGTTTCGATTACGCGGGGGCAAGAAATAGGAGTTTGGTTAGGTAATTTGATAGAGAATGACGACTATTCGATAAACGAGACGTCAGCCTCGCAATCAATTAATCGAGATATTATTGGAATGCTGGATCCCAATAACACGTTTTCATTCAAATAATTACGAAATATGTTTGAGAAAGTTTCAATCGCGCGGGGGCGAGGGCAGAGAGTTGGAGTGGATAGTTTAAGGGAGAATGACGACTACTCGATGAACGAGACGTCAGCCTCGCAATCAATTAATCGGGATATCATTGGAATGCTAGATCCCAATGATACCTTTTTCACTCAATTAATTATGAAATTCTATTTGAATGGACAATAACAATATTGGTCCGAGTAGTTAGGGCACGTATTTCATATACGAAAGGTTGAGCGAACCATAACCTAAAGCGTACGCCCTGAGAGTGGTTACTCAAGAATTCAAGGAGTGCGAGACTCCAAGAACTCAGTTCTTTCGCAATTTAATTAAGAAAATATTTTTGAATTTGACGTACGATTTAGAAGCGTACTAGGGTTTAGACTCGACCGTATGAAGGTGAGGAACGAGGTTAGATGGGTTGAAAATTAGGAGGAATGATGACTACTCGATAAACGAGGCGTCGGCCTCGCGATCAATTAGTCGGGATGTCGTTGGAATGCTAGATCCCAACGACATCTTTTTCATTCGAAATACGTTTGATGGATAGTTTAGATGCGAAAGAGTTTGAATTGAAGAAGAAGAACGAGGTTAGACGGGTTAAAAATTTGGGAGGAATGACGACTATTCGATAAGCGAGACGTCGGTCTCGTTACCAAATAGTAGGGACATCGTTGGAATGCTAGATCCCAATGACATCTTTTTCATTCCAATAATTATGAAACATGTTTGTTGGACAGTGAACACATGTCCAAATAATTAGAGGAGGTATTTTAGGAACGAAAGTTCGAATGACACACTATACAAGGCGTACGCCTTAATAGTAATCATTCTCGAATTCAAAGAATGCGCGACTCCAAGAACTCGGTCCTTTCGTGAATTAATTTAGAAAATAATCTGAACATATTAGCATAGGGGTTAAACTAGGGTAGGCATATTGCTAGAATTAAGGTTTTCCTACTTTGAAAGGTTTAAACAAAATTGTATAATTTCAGGGGTGAAAGACGAAGCGACCACAACTCAAGGTGTACCCCTCGAGAGCGGTTGCTTAAGGATTCAAGGAGTGCTAGACTCCAAAAATCCACCACTTCCATATAATTTCAAAAAGGAGATTTTTATTTATTCTAATAAAATAAAAGACATTTTAAAATTTAATAAAAGAAAAATAAGAAATAAGTTTGATAAAATCCTAAATAAAATTTAAATAAATTCATATGGCAAAGCAAACATTAATTATCATAATTTATAAATAAAAATCTAAAATAAAACTAATAATATTACTAATAATAATTTAAACTATATGTAATTATTTTCTAAATATTACCCTATTAGGTTCCACTAAATTGTAATTAACTTAAATCACATAGGCCCAACAATCCTGGACCAACATGGGTCCAACGATCCTATTCTTAATGGATGTAATGAGCAGGAAAAGAAGGAAATAAAAAATAAATAAATAAAAAAAAGATCTGCCTTGGGTACACCGAGAGTTGGATAAGGGAGAAAAGAAAATGTTGGCTTGTCCCTTTCCCCAAAGATGGCGTGACAACATTAAAGAGAGTAATAAAGTATCATCATGATAAAGGGGCACATTGACTTATATCATCAATGATAACAACTGAAAATGACTAGGTAAAAGGATCATGAAACCACACGACCAGAACGCCTCTCTCTCTACCTCGTCTATTTTCAAACGGACAAAAAAAACTCCATCTCCTCACTCTCTGAAACTCACTCTCTCGAAGCTCAACCTTTATTTTCTAACACTCTCTCTCGATCCACAATCAACCTCCCTCCTTTTGAAACCTATCCCCAAATCAAACCACAAACCCCTAATTTCATGCGAAAATCACATAACAAGCGCATACGAAAATTTCAGACGATTGCAAATATGTGAAATGAGGATTTTGAATAAATATCATCAACGTCTAACGAGGGATAAAGATAATGGAAAGATGAGATACCGAATCAGAGAGCAACCACAATTTCCAACAGATTCTTCAGGTATGATTCCTTTTCGCTGTCGACTCTTCTCTTTCCTCTACCTGCTACAAATTTTCTGCTATGAGATTAGTGTTGCTGAAGGTTAAACAGCTCGATTCAAATGAGTCTCAATGTGAGGCTCAGTGAACCCTAGGTTGTGAGCTTTGGGTGAGGGTATAGAGGGATATTTCAGCAGAGTTTCGGTAGGGTTTTTCTTTGTGTGTTTTGGAAATGATTGGGATTGTATTTATAGGGGATTTTAGGGTTTGGCTTGGTACGTGTGAGAATCAAAATTTGCTGATGAAAAAAGAAAAAAAAATTGTTTGAATCGTGTGAGGCTTTGTTTTGGATGATGAGGTGCAATTCTTTGTAGTACAAGTCCGTTATGCGTTACTACCACGATCACTGATCCTATGGATTTGAACGACAGTGACCCCTTCTTTGTCTGTAGTGAACTTTAAAATATCTGATTTTACCCTAGGGTAATTTGTGATTTCTGTGTTTTTACTGTGGTGAAGTTATTTCTAATGTAATAGTTGAATTAAGTTGTCCTCTGCTGACTCTCTCTAACTTTGTTCATAACAGAAAGTCATTCCATAATGTTTTCTTGCTAAGAGCTTGGTGTAACTCCCTTCATTCGTTGCTTCAGTTCGAACCATCTAAGGCAATGTCGAAGACTTAAGATGTTGTTCCCATAGTCAGACCATAAGAGGTATTTGAATTTAACAGGATCTCTTAATCTCATACTCATCATTAATGGCTAGTTGTGTATGTTATCATTAGCTACTCAATCTGACCAGTTTCCATTTCTTTTTGTGTCGTGTGATCTTGACAGGAGATTAGAGCATCCATTTTATCTCAGAGTTTGAAGCTTGTATCGAGATACAGTTTGGAAGCGACATACTCAGGATGGCGAAAAGGACTTAGCATGACGAGGGAATTCATCGCTTGTTCTTGGTTGGCACAATGGTGTATGTTTTCGCATTCTCCGTCCAACTTGGGCCAAGGATAGAAAATTCTTTCTTTATTCTCGATACTTTACTTCTTATACACTATACGATTCACTCCTTTCAATATTTTAGTATCTTAGCATATGACTTACTTGGTGCATTGTTTTGTGTTGATTATAGTCTGTCATGAGGATGAACAAGAGGATAAGGTGATGACTGAGAGTAATATGTTGTATGCGCGTTATGGCATGTGGTAGATGTGAGCTCAATTCCAAGCAGAATGATGTGAAATTGAGCACGAATGCAGGTGCAGGGCTTATATTCATTGTATTGCCAATATTTATTACTTTTATGCTTATCCTCCTATGTATAATACCCTTCCCTGTTCATCTTGCACACAAATGATAAATCAAAAACATTCCCACTGTGACATGCATCAATAATGGCATGAAGTTTAGCACCAAATGGTAGTGGTCTAACAATTGTTCCATTAACCTCATCATTCAGTATCTTCCCCCTGAGCTCATGATCAACAAAACTAATTGCATTATTATACCTATAGCTATGATCAATCTCATTCATGTTGACTTCCTGTGTGCCATGTCCTGAGTAATGGAACACCATGTGAGTCCCCTGATTTGCTGCCCTCAATCAGCCACCTTAAAGCCATTTGAATGTTATATTTTGTTGGGATTTTCAGTGGATTTCTCTCCTCCTTATCATCTGGTTCATTAGAAACACAGACAAAGAGAACACAATGTTCTTATAAAGTATGAGAAAGGTGGTAGGACCTGTGAGCATGAGAATGGAGTCACTTGGAAACCCAAACTCCTTAATCAGAAAGTATTTCATATACTTTACATCATTGATGGAGCCCTTAAGCCTGTAACTCCTCCCGTGGTAGCAGATTCCACACAGAACTGCCCCTTTTGAGCCATATGGAGAAGGAGGATTCATAAGAACCAGAAAACCACTTGTTGTAGATCCCGCTTTGCGAGGATTCCTTCTCTTGTTCTCTCATCGTCTCAATGCATGGTATGATGGTAAACATATTAACAATGTTAGTAATATCATTATTTTATGAACTAATCGCATCCTGTTTTGATTCCTGCTTGATTTTGAAGTATATGTTCATCTTTGAAAACCATGCGTGAAATGTTTCTTGCCTTGTTTTTCTTGTTGCTTTCTATGTAGTTATCTCGTCGTATCCGCATTGTGAACTAAGTGCAACTTGTTTTGTTGGATGCGTGAAGTTGTAAGGGTCACACTTAACAACATTCGTTGTGGCTGTGTCGTGATCAGTTTTGCACATAGTTGTTTATGCAAATGCACTACGGCGTGAAGATTTTGTTGCCACTTGAGATAACTCACCCACAGCAGGCATGGCCATTTCTCTTTGTCATTTATGCTTGGCGATGTGGTTATGTGATCCCCTTTTTTATGTTTCATTAACTCATGTATGTGCTGCTGTGGCTAATCAAATATTATTCATCTTCTTTATGCATTTCACAGGTTTTGGAGATGGTGGTTCAAAGTTTGTGTTGATGTTCACTGCTGTGAGAATTCCACGACCGTACATCGTGAGTGTGCTTATAAAGGCGATGGAATTCACCATTGAACAGGAAGAGGATTTTTTCGAAGGTCAGCTGGTATGTTCTTAGCTCCAGTTAAGTGATGCACCGGTTGTGAACAAAAGCAAATACACTGTGGTTGAGCGATGTAATTATGAGGTGAGCACTGGGAGTCACGTAGCTGCTACTACTATTGCGGAGTTGTCTCCTGCGATTACCATAAGTTGTTATCGCTGCGGTTTATTTGTGACAGGTTTTAGTATGGGTTTGGAAGATTGGAGAAAGCTATAACAGTGGAATAGCACACCAAAATATTTCCTATATTGTTCTTCCCTTTATGTTGCTGTCATTAACTTGCTCATCTTCATTTTTGTTGCTGCTGTATTCTTCTTTCTTTTTGCACTTTCTCAATTTTTGTTGTTGTTCGTATTTGATAGACTTGAGAACTAACAAGTGAAACATACCCTTGGCTGGGCACTTCAACTCTGTTTGGACATGCTACAACCCCTTAAATTATCCAAGAAAATCCACCTTCAATACAAAGGTTCTCAATCCCAGTAAGAACATTCAACTCTGCATGCATTTTCCTCTCTAACATGTGCTGTTGAAAATATTGTATATGTTCTCAATCCTTTCTTGATAATAATGATAATAGCTGCCTGTTGTTTTATTGTTTATAACTTCTGCACCGTATTGCATTGTGAACTGACTGCAGCCTATTTTGTTGAATGTAAGGTACATACATCGACCGTCAGTTGGAGGATGAAGCTGTCGCCGGTTGATCGAAGAAGGCGTTGGAGAATTGGCAAGATCGTAGATGACTGGCGTCATTCATAAGAAAAGGTTGATAAGTTGTTTGTTCAGTAACTTGGTATGTGATATATTTAGACAAATCTATTGCATCCCTTTATTTCGTATGTAATTGGAGCGGAATCTTGAAGGATGGAGAATGCAAGGTTGGACATCTTCACGGTAATGCCGCATTTGGATACTCTTGATGATGTTAGAATGATGTAGGGCGCCATTGTTGAATCACGGTGATAACTTAAGCACAAAACTTCTGCAAATTCGTCCATAGGTTGTGACAACGCCATGCTGCCGGTTTTGACGGATTGACGAAAATAACCATCAACCAGGGTAAGCGCGTCTTCTTATGACCTTCTCTTTCGTGATATTTGATCCGCTAGTTTCCTTTCATAACATTCTGTATATGCTTTTGAAAGTTTCGATATACGACACGTATGAGCAAAGTCCACTGAAACTGATCTCTAGGCAATTTGCTTAGAAGACCAATCTCTTAATCATTCTTAATTTATTTTGTAGGTTTACATGATCACACGATATTGAAGATTCCATGAAGATAAGGGAGTCCCGTTCTCGCTGGAAAATTGTAGTTGTATTTTGCAAAATACCATTATCAAACAAAAATGTAACCTGTATCTAATGCCTTTCAACATGATAATTACTGTTTAGAACTGTACAAAGTTCATAATAAAAAAGTTGTCCCAATTGCCACAGGATCTAATTTTGCTCACAACTCATTTTTCACAACATTGAAATACAGTGCATAGGTTTTGTATGATATAATATGTGATGGCGACCAAAAAGAGAGGTGTAGCATACTGCATACATCAACGGTGAACTGCGTTGTTTAGGAAATTTGTCGTGGAGGGTCTTCAGTTCCCAATTGAAAGATGTGTGGGCAAGCAGGATCTTGCAATAAGTCAAAATGATGTCAGCTGGGATCTCAAAACACATCAGCCATTTATGAAACTGTTCTCCCGTAACTAATAGAAGTAATATAGAGGTTCTTTGCCCATTTTACTTTAACATGAGTACTTGGAAAATCAGACGTGCGAAGCGTTTCTTGTGTTTCATCAATTGGTTTTCTTCTAGGGACACTTAAAAATAAAAGCAGCCTGATCAGGCGTCGCAGCAGTTGCGGTGATGCGGTAATTGTTTTCCCCCTTTCGATGAATACCTTCACTGGGGTACAGGAAATCAAGTTCCACAACCTGGTCTGAAAATCCACCTCCACGAGACATAACAATTGCCCATCTAGTGCCAGCAGTGGCCATAGTAGCGACGAAAAATCCTTCTTTCCTTTTTTTTGTTGATCCACTTAAATGGAAATGAGTCGCTGACTTTATAGGATTGTTGCATGTATTGGGTCCCTTTTGATATTACAACCAATGAGGACCTATTACAAGCTCCAGCTATGGCACTGATGTAGTAATTATTATCCCACTGCTCCATAATCCATTCCTTGTAAAGAAAACTGGAAGACAGTTCATAAATTTGTGCTGTGAAACCAATGCCAGCATCCATAATAAGAGCCCAAAGACTAGCACAAGAAGCCACGCTACTGATAAACAAACCATCTTCATTCCCTTTTTCAATATGTTGGGAGAGCCGCTCATCGGCCACATTGTAATGATACCTTTGTTTCATTGGTCTCCGAGCATTGTAAACACTAATCCACTGTGTTGCTGGCGTTCCCATTCAGACCCTCTTCTTTGGCTGTTCATTGTCATCCTCTTCCATGGTGAAGCGTCCTGTCTTTTGTCCAACTTGGCATACAAGTTTCTGTGTCTCTCATTTTTTCAAAACCATTTAATCACAAGTTATGATTTGAAACGTAATGGATTTATGAAGTTGCCACTTTAAGATAACATGCAAAGTCCTGAGGTAAAGTTTGCAATTGCTTGTGAAATAACTTTAACCACACGGCCCATCACCAAACCAAATACTCATTGTAAATACATTTCTTTGACTTAGCTAGGAAATCAAACATTCATTTCTGCCTACAGGCGTCGTAGCTCGAAACACCAACAACTTCTTGCTTTAAACATCCAAAATATCCATGTTGATGAGATTGGCCTTGAAGCTAATGGATTTGTACAATATAGGCGGTCTATTCCTCAAATGTAGCTTGTATGGTTATGAACTGATGCATTATACCATAAGCCTTTGAGATGAATCGAAATATTTTGGGATGATTGCATCCAAAGCCTAATTATGACCTGAAATTCGTAAGTCAAATTTAAGTTTGTCACAAACCGATGACTTGGAATTTGCTAGCTAAATCTAAGTTTGTCACAAACTGAATTTCTAATTCAATTATGTTTTGGAATTGGCAAGCTAAATCTAAGTTCGTCATAAACTGATTTAGAATCCAAATATAGCTTGATGTTTGCAATCAACTCGAACAAAGTCTGAGGCTAAATCGACTGTATGAAGTACCTTTGGATAACTTGAGCTAAAGTACCTTTGGATAACTTGAGCTAAAGTACCTTTGGATAACTTTATCTAAATGTGCATACAAGCAATTTATTTAAAGAGAAATCTTGGAGAGTCGTGGCCAGAAGTCATGAAGTAGTAAGACATTCATTAGATATCGAAGTAGGACAAATTTGGGGTATGACACGAAGTTGACAGAGATTTATGTCAGAGTGGTTGTTAAGTTACATGGTGTTCCGTTGTGCATTGTGTTGGATAGAGATCCGAGGGTTACTTCTGAGTTTTGGAAGAGTCTGCAAGAGGTATTGGGTTCTAAGTTGAGGTTGAGTTAGCATACCATCCTCAGACAGATGGTCAGACTGAACGGACTATTCAGTCTTTAGAGGATTTGCTGAGGGCATGTGTTATTGAGGAAGGTGGTTCGTGGGATACTTACCTTCCGTTGATAGAGTTTACGTACAATAACAGTTATCACTCTAGTATCAGAATGGCACCGTTTGAAGCTTTGTATGGTCGGCGGTGTAGGACTCTGTTATGTTGGTATGAATTGGGAGAGAGTGTAGTACTCGGACCGGAGATTGTTCGGGAGACTACTGAGAAGGTGAAGTTAATTCGAGAAAAGATGAAAGCTTCACAGAGTAGACAGAAAAGCTATCATGATAAGCGCATGAAGGATTTAGAATTTGAAGCTGGAGATCATGTGTTTTTGAGAGTCACGCCTGTGACTGGAGTTGGCAGAGCTTTGAAATCTAAGAAGCTTACTCCTCGTTTCATTGGTCTGTACCAGATATCGGACATGGTGGGGAAGGTCGCATATCGAGTGGCGTTGCCGCCTAATTTGTCGAATCTGCACGATGTATTTCATGTATCGCAGCTCCGCAAGTATATTTCAGATCCATCGCATGTCATTCCTATGGACGATGAGCAAGTACGTGATAACCTTACTGTAGAGACAAGGCCTATGAGAATTGATGATCGTGAGGTGAAGACGTTAAGAGGAAAAGAGATTCCCTTGGTGAAAGTGGTTTGGTTGGGAGCTGCTGGCGAAAGCTTGACGTGGGAACTGGAGAGCAAGATGCGGGAGTCCTATCCTGAGCTGCTTGATTGAGGTAATTTCGAGGACGAAATTCTCTTAGTAGGGGAGAGTTGTAACGCCCATTTTATTTTGATTAAATTTAGTTATGACTTTACCGTGTTTCATTGCGTCGTAGTCATATTTAAAAATGTGTTTGTTTCGAATAAAGGAATTGAATTGGTCGAATTTCGGGCAAAAGTGCAGAATCCCGTAGCAGTTTTAGGGAAAACTTCAAAAATTCATATCTCTCGATCCGTAAGTCGGTTTTAGTCCCCGTTCGAAGCGTTGGAAAGCTTAAGAAATGTTCTGTCTAAGAAAAATGAAATTTTGCTGATATGATGGTCGTCACAGACATGTGACGGTCGTCACGGTCGTGACGCTCGTTAAGAACTTGTTACGATCGTCATAGTAATAAAATCCAGAGAATTGGAACGTGGGGAATTTTAGCACGGTTATTCCACATTTCACTTACTCTCATTTTGTCGGTTTTTGAAAATAAAAACATAACTAAAAAGAAAGTATCGTAGTTGAGAGAAGGGGAGAACGGAAGAATTGTTGATCGGTGAAAATTGGAAGAGAATTGCAGGAGAGTTACCGTAAACCAGAACCGGAGCCGGAAGCATGGAATTGGCCTCTATTCTAAGGTAAGGGTGGGGTTCAATTCTATAACCTTGGGTATGATGATTTCATGTAGGGAGTCGATTCATAGATATAACTTTCGTTAATCGATAAATGTTAGGGACGAGGTTTTTCTATGTAAGAATGAATGTGTTATATCGTTAGTAGTACGATGCTCTAAGGTTTCCCTAATGGGGCAGATACGTAGAAATGAATGCGTTATATCGTTATTAGTCCGATGCTCTAAGGTTTCCCTAATGGGGCAAAAGGGTAGTTGTCCTAATTGTTTCGTAATTAAACCTTGATAGAGATTTGTAATTAATTATGTGAATAGGAGCAGATATGTTGTCATTACGATCGTATGTTGAATTCTTAATTGTTGATTTAAGGCTATTATTGCTCTCATACGTGAACAGGTGGAAAATGATAGTGTCTTGAGTTGTATGAGAATGATGCTCTGTTATGGACAGTTTGGTTGTAAGCATAAAGCTTTATTGTATGGTCGTTATGGTTGTGTTGTAGTCCATAATAGGTTCATTTCATGGCATATCATCTTGGTTGGCCTAAAATGGCGTTATTTGGAGTGTTGGCTCTTAAATGGGTTATTTGGAGTGTTGGCTCCTATCACGAGTTTTGGAGTGTTGGCTCCTAAATGGGTTTTGGGGCGTTGGCTCCTATCCCGAGTTTTGGGGTGTTGGCTCCTAAATGGTACCACATGCATATGCACAGTTGAGTTGCATTGCTGAGTCGTATAAAGCTGCATAGTTGTGTTGGTTGTCGGTTGTTGTGGCATACGTGAGATATGAAATTGGCTTGCAAACGATTGTTGTTGATGTTTATAAGTTTGCGAAGGTTATATTGCTGTGATATGATTTCTAACATGACTTTTATCATGCCTTATGTTATGTTGTTGATATCTCACCCCTTTACGTTGTATGTTACCGCCATTGGTGGTAACTTGCAGGTAGCCCAGAATGAAGTTCCGTTTTGTCGTGTAAGGTGTCGTTGGTCGCTTTGATACGTAGCACTCTTGGGGGGATGAACGTTTGCCGTTATTATTTTAGTTGATGTTTTGCTGCTGCCCTTGTTATGGAATTTTCATTAAATTTTTTTAATTGAACGTGTTGTAAGCTTTACTACAATTCCGTCGAAATAAGAATTGGTTGCATTATGAGTTAAATGTTAAGCAATGTTGTTGTCTGTTCATCCAATTTCGTGCTACGTATGTTATTTGAAATGTGGCTGCATAAATGCATGTTGTCTGTTCAGTTGAATGTAACATCTCTGATATGAAGAATTCTGGGCGTGTGACGACCGTCACACCTTCATTACGATCGTCATGCGTGCAATTTTTACGCTGTTGCACTCTGTTTGTTATATGAGTTGTTGTTTTTCCTGTTATCCGCAAGTGTTAGAGTTGGGGTGTTACATGTTCCAGATGTGCCAGAAATTAAGAAGACCATTCTTGAGGAGGGTCACAGAAGTGGGTTAAGCATTCATCCGGGTGCCACAAAAATGTATCAAGACTTGAAGAAATTATTTTGGTGACCAGGGATGAAGAAAGAAATTGTAGAGTTTGTGTATGCTTATTTGACTTGTCAGAAGTCGAAGGTTGAACATCAAAGACCGCTGGGTCTGATACAACCGTTGAATATTCCAGAGTGGAAATGGGATAGCATTTTTATGGATTTTGTGACAGGTCTACTGAGGACTTTGAAGGGATATGATTCAATTTGGGAGGTTGTTGATAGATTGACCAAATCGGCTCATTTTATACTAATGAGGATCAATTATTCATTGCAGAAGATGGTTGAATTGTATATTGATGAGATTGTGAAACTGTATGGTATTCCTTCAAGTATTATGTCTGATAGAGATCCGAGATTCACATCGAGGTTCTGGGAGAGTTTGCAGACAACTTTGGGTACTAATCTGAGGTTGAGTTCTGCCTATCATCCGCAGACGGATGGACAGACAAAGAGAACTATCCAGTTTTTAGAGGATTTGTTGAGAGCTTGTGTATTGTATCAAGGTAGATCATGGGATAATCATTTATCGTTGATTGAGTTTACCTACTACAACAATTACCATTCTAGTATCGGAATGGCACCGTATGAGGCATTGTATGGTAGGAGATGTAGGGCTCTTTTGTGTTGGTATGAGTCAGGCGAAAGTGTTATGCTTGGACCTGAGATTGTGCAAGAGACGACTGAAAAGATCAAGATGATCCAAGAAAAGATGAAAGCGTCACATAATCGTCAGAAAAGTTATCACGACAAGAGGAGGAAAGCACTTAAGTTCCAGGAGGGAGCTCACGTGGTTTTGAGAGTTACACCGGTAACTGGTGTTGGCCGAGCTTTGAAGTCTTGAAAGCTCACACCGTGTTTTGATGGTTTGTATCAGATTTCACAGAGGGTGGGAGAAGTAGCATATCGGATTGATTTACCGTCGTTGCTTGCTAATTTTCATGATGTGTTTCATGTGTCTCAGTTGAGGAAGTACATTCCAGATCCGTCATATGTGATCCATATTGATGATGTACAAGTGAGAGATAACTTGACTGTTGAGGCATTGACAGTACGAATTGATGAACGAGAAGTGAAGCAACTGCGAGATAAAGAGATTTCCTTGGTAAAGGTAGTTTGAGGAGGACCAGCTGGAGGGAGCATGACTTGGGAGCGTGAGGATCAGACGAGGGATTCGTATCTGGCTCTATTTCCTTGAGGTAATTTTCGAGGGCGGAAATTCTTTTAAGTGGGGGAGAGTTGTAAAACCCCAAATTTATTGGAATATTTATTTAATATATTTAAATATGAATATTCGTATTTTTGGTGGTTGGTGTGAATATTTGGAATTATGGAGTTTTGAGTTATTTACTTAAATAATAGTATATAATATGAATATATTTGGTACTATTATTAATTTAAATAAATATAAGTTAATTTAAGGGGAAAATGGACATTTGAGGAGGAGTTAGTGAGGGTGAAATTGGAACGCCCATTTTAAAGGCTCAAAGTTAGGTTTAACAAAAAAGAATTTTGAGGAAATTAGGATTCATTTTTGTTAGACCGTGAAAAGAGAAGAAAAAGAGACCAGAGCTCTGAGGAAAGAGGATAGAGGCAAGGTTTCGTGAGGTTTCCAAGAACTCAAAGGAGGAAGGTTTGGAATCGGCAAATTAAGTATGAGGAGTATTACCTTCATTATTTTTAATATATGATTCAATGTATTTAAAGCCGATTTAAGGATTTAGCAAATTTTTGATTTTGAGGAAATTAGGCCTTTGTTGCCAAATCTATTTTTGAGGTTGTTTAAGTATGAGGAGTATTACCTTCATTATTTTCAATATATGATTCAATGTATTTAAAGCTGATTTAAGGAGTTAGGAGGTTTTTGAGTTTGAGGAAATTAGGCATTCGTGGCCAAATATGTTTTTGAGGTTGTTTAAGTATGGGGAGTATTACCTTCATTGTTTTCAATATATGATTCAATGTATTTAAAGCCGATTTAAGGATTTAGGAGGTTTTGAGTTTGAGGAAATTAGGCCTTCGTGGCCAAATCTGTTGTTGAGGTTTTAACCGTGTAGGGTAAGGAATTATGAGAACTCTAATGAATGTGGGGAATTTGTAAGGATGTATGGGAATTAGATGCGTAAATATGATACGGGATTGACCTAATAAGTCGTAGATTTTGTGCCTTTATCACCGTAATACTTTAGGAATGATTTAGGGATGTTTTGGGGGGCATTGGGGAAGGAAATCTTAGGGACTTTTGGGCTGGTTTTGCTACTGGTGCATAACAACATTTTGCTGTAATCACGAGTTCGCACGATGAACACTCGCCCCAGACTCGCACGACGAACTGTCCAGCGAACGTAGCAGAGTTTTGCGAATTGTGTTCTTGTGCAGTGTTGTCTTGATGCTTTGATGCTGTGATTTTCTGGATGAATTAACTTGAGTATGACTGTGATTCATATGTGATTAATACATGATTGTATGATGATTCCTATGAGTTATGATGTTGATTCCATGATTTTTTGATTATTATATGATGACATGATTATTATGATGATTTTGATGAATGATGATGCACCTAATGAGTTTATTATGAGGATGATATTGACGTGTGCATCATGCATTCATATGCATTCCGGACTTCGGTCTAGTGTTTGATTCTTGTGGCTTCAGTCCCATTGTGCGGATGTGAAGTATTTTGTTGGGCTCCAGTTCTTGTGTAGAATCGATCATATTGATGGGGATCTATGGAGGGTTGATGGCCTATTGTCCATCGAACTTTGATGAATTGGTACCACATGTATGAGTCTTGTTGCATTTGCATTTATGTGACAATTTGGTGTAATTTATGATATTATGGCTTTTTGATGTTTCCTTGATGATTATGATGATGTTGAATACGAAAATGACGTTATTTTATATATTGATTCCTATATTGATTATTATGAATCGTTTTACTCACCTTGCCTGTTTGAATGTTGCCTCCACGTGGGTAACGTGCAGATGACCAGGTTTAGCCGTCAAGGACTTTTTGGAGTTTTTGACTTTTGGTTGACTTAGAGGGTCTTGCTCTGATAGTGCAACATCGAGTTGGGGTCTTTGAGTTAAACCATGTTTTATTGATTATTGTTATTTTAATTATGTTGCTGCGCAAGGAAAACTTTGGATTTTACCTTTTTGAGTTCCGCTGCCTTTTGAGCAATTTTTAAGTAATTTTGGGAAAACTCATTGTTTACGGAGCATTGACTTTTATTTGAGTTATTGAGAAATGTACGCCTTTTGAGGTGATTTTTATTGTGTTTAATATTCTACTTTGATAAATATGATTGATTTGCCATTATATTTGTGGGGTAGAAAAGGTGTTACAACGTGTAGTTGTGTAATTAGAAAGGATTGTGTGGGTGGGGCGAAGGTATATGTTTTCCCAATCAGTCTTTTCAAGTTGTTCTTTTATTGGTTTGCGTGTCCCTCTTTCGGATAAGGCGCCCCTTCTCTGGATACGCTAGCTATTAAGTGAAAAAGTGTAATTCAAGTGTTTGTAACTGGTTACTGTAGGGTAGTAACCAATTACATCCCCTTTAAACAAAGAATTAGAATGTTCACAATTTGAGGCTTCAGCGGGATAAATACTTACACTACTACAAATAATACATTTTATGACAAATATTTCACCTTACCTAACAAAAAATTAAGGTATAATTCTAGGACACGTCATTTAAAACAAATACCACATATTCCCTCGATTTTTTTAATATAACCAAGGTGAAAACTTGAAAATTCTGGCAAGCACACGATGGATGTTATTTCCAAGGTTATAACATCCACTGTGACATCTACTACTTAACAGCTAATACTCAGTAATAATAAAAGCAGTAAATAACACAACAATTGTTTACATAGTTCAATGTCAACAACACTTACATCTGGGGGTTACCAAGTCAGGGAGAAAATTCACTATCAGTAGAATCAATTCAGAGTTAAACCTCCAGTTTACACTCCTCACTTAATCCCTACCCAATGACACTTCAACCTAGAGACACTCTAGACCTGAGTATACCCACTCACTCCCCCTCAATCACACAACAATGATATCAAACAATTACAGAAGACAATATGAAGAGACACTTCATACACACCTTGATCTTGCTTCACAGCTTTGATCAAGGAACTCACACACTCTTGCTTCAAAGCTTCCAGTGAGACACAACCTAGAATCTACCTATCCAATCCAAATCATCCACCAGACAATTTTCTTGGAGTACAAGTATTCCTAGACAGAATTCACACGTGAAGACTAGCCTTCTTCACTTACAAGGACTCTGCAATCTGCACTCTCTATTCTTCTTCTGTCGTCAAGTGCTGCTCTTCAAGATTGCATCTTCTGATCTTTATAGTAGTTGTTAGTCCTTTTGGGCCTTGGTGCATCAATTAGGTTTTATTCATAACAAACATATTTTCAATGATCTGCACACTTGCCACTTAATTCAGGGATATTCTAGTTCGCATAGGGCTTCTAGAAAGTCTCCTGATATCCAGCTTGAGCACTTATTTTGTTTCCTAGTTTATAGATACCAGAAAAACAACCTTGCCTGCTGGATGTTATACGTTCAATGTTATGACATTTTGTATGACATTCAGCTTAACTAAGTTAACTTATAGTTAACTTACCCTGCACACACATCATTAAGTATGTCCTAACATTTAGTATGACATACAAGCACACTCTAAAGTTTTGACACAAAATGCAGCCAATCAAGAGCACTTACAAACTCCCCCTTTGGCAAATTTTTGGCTAAAACAACCTGTTAACATATAAGAGTTTACACATAGTAGAAGACTTATGATGTGTCATGTCATGCAGCTAGTTCCTAGCTCAAGCCACTCTGAGTCCTCACAGTTAGCTTTCACTGTTAGCTCATTCTGTCAACCATCTGTTAGTTACCACTACATATGTGACATCTATTTGAGTAACACTCTGGTGTTCTCCCCCTCAACTGATCAGATCAGTTGGGCACACAACCTGCTCATCATCATCATTCTGTAGTCACAGATACAAGCATCCATCTTGTGGATGTCCAGACATTCAGAATGACCTTCTGAAGTCACACACACCTATGCTACTCCCCCTGAAGAGTTGCACAAGACTATCTGCACATATTCATCTAGTCTGCTCTGGATGTTATGACCTTCAGGATAACATCCTGAAGTACCTTCCTTCAGGATAACATCCTGAAGTACCTTCCTTCAGGATAACATCCTGAAGTACACACACAAGGTTTGCTCCTAGTTCTAGCATACATTCATTCCTATCCAGGCTAGAAATGCATATCACTTTATTGCTAACAGCACTATCAGCTGTCATCACACATTTCATCAGTTGCACCTGTAGTTACACCTGTAAATAAGTAAGTCTCATATCATATGCACAAAGGCACATATGCTCAAGCTAGTTCTCCTTGTTCTTCCACCTGCTTGTTCTTCCACCTATTGTTGCTGTTATCTATTATTCTCCCCCTTTTTAGCCATAAATTTAGATCCAACTAATGAATTAACATAGATCAAAAGTGTAACATAACAAATTTTGAAGTACACATTAAACTAACTGCTCATAGAGAGCTTCACACAACCAGTGCAATTCTTGTTGTCAAATAGGTCTGCCCAAAATAAGTCAAAAAAACATCAACACACCAGTTCACAAAACCAGCTCAGCAACAATCAGCTTGAGCTTCACAGCACTTTATCAGCACATGTCACTCTTCTTCTTCAGATGCATAACTGGACCTACCTTTGTCAGATTCTCTATCACTAGTCTCCTCAGCCTCAAGGGATCCATCTTCATCACTGTTCTCTCTCTCTTTCTCTGAATCAGCTGCCTGGTTATCACTCTTTTCTGCACCATCATTTTGCCTTTCCTCATCAGTAAACTCAGCATTGTCATTTTGCTCAAGGGTCCTGATTAGTGCTTCAAGAGTTATTTTCCTCGCATCCAGCTCCTGACATGTTTCCTTTAGCTTGGCAACCACTTCTGCTTTTGTTGATGTAGACTGTGATGTCTCAGCTGATGTTGCAATAATGTCAGGAACATGAGTTCCAAGAAACAGCTTAGGATGAGATGACAAGGGGCTTTCTTGTTTGCTCGCAACATCACTCTTTTTGAGAATGTTGGGATACTATTTCAAAATGATGCCACATATGAGTGAAGGGAATGCAATGGGGCCCTTGATGCTATAGCTGCCTGCATGCTTCATAGATTAATCAAAAATATATGTTCCAAAATCAAATTTGGCCTTGGTCCCAATAACATAGATGATCTTTCCAAGACTAGTTGCCACAATAGATTTATGGTTTGTGGGCACCCAATTTGCTGCTCCAATCTTATGCAACATAGCATATTTGACACTCAATTTGCTGGTAACTAGCTTTCTTTTGGATGGCCATCTTTGTACCTGGTTGCCTGTTATCACTTGGCATATTTTGTTTTCTGAAACATTTACATCAGGACGAGCTCTATCTGATCTTCCCAGATATTTATTGATTGTTGTTGGAGTAAAAGTAACACACTCCCCTCTTACATGCACCTTGCCAAACTCTTTAGATTTCCTGTCAGCACATTCCTCTGAGAGAATAACTATGAATTCTTTGACAAGTAACTCAAAGCATGAAGAGAATTCACTAACTGTTTTCATTAATCTGGCATCATTAATGAGTTTCATGATTTCTTTACTCTCAAGAGCATTCTGTACCAGCTCCTTTTCCACTGCCAGCCTTTTCTGAACAACATACTTCCACCTATTAACACACGAGGGGTAATGAAATAAAATGTTGTCAATTGGAACTTCAGGGACCTTTTTAGCCAGTTTGCTCTTGGTGGGTTTCTTCTTGTTTTGGATGTCAGTGACATCTTCAACAACATCAGACTCAATCTCTGATTCAGTACCAGATTCAGCCTTTCTCTTCTTGGTGACTACTTTGCTCCAGGCTTTGGGAGGTCCAACTGGTCTTCTTTTAGTTCTAGCCTTCCTTGAGGGAGTATCATGTTCACCTGTCTTCTTCTTTGTGAGGTTGTCTTGCTCAACAACCTGTTCAACTGCCTTTTTCTTGGGGGAACCTTGTTCAGCCACCTTTTTATCTTTCCTTGTCATGAGCCTTTTGGCTATGCCAGGATTGATGTTTGCTATTAAATCATTATCAGAATATTCATCAAGGTCCACCAACTCCGCATTCTTGGTGCCTTGCTGTTGCACCCTAAAATTTGCTCAACCTTATTCCTTGGATTTATGTTTCATCATCATTAGCATTTGCATGTAGAGTTATGTACATAGACTAACCATCTGCATAGCATAAGCATAGCAAGTCATTCACCAGGGGACCAATCATTATTTTCATCTCTAGAGGCCTAGCAAGAGGTTATTATCCCAATTCAATCTCATTCAAGTCATCAGGAAAGAATTTGAAAGCAAAGAGTTCAGCAGATCAAGCCTTGAGTCTATCTCCTAGCTGAGGGTATCTGAGGATCAACAAGAGGGTTATGAGCTGTGGATTGAAGGCATGGAGAGTATCTAGACATCTTGAGAGACTTATAAAGTCATTTGGAGAAGAAAACAAGTCATTGATGAAAGCACAAGAGCTATAGTTGAAGACAGTCAACTAGGGTTTCATCTGGGTCAACCCTAGGTCAACCCTAGGTCAATTGACTGACTCAAGAGGGCATTCAAGTCTATTGGAGAGATGTGGGGATCAATATTGAACATATGAAGAAGGATATGGAGATATGACAAGGAGAATTCAAGAGAAATCAAGGAGAAGAGGAGTTACTAAATTAGGGTTTCTCTGTAAAATCCCCTAGTTTAGGTCAAATTTCCAAGCAAGATAAGTCAAAATGCTAACTTCAAATGGTTTCTTGGCCAACATGAAACTTGTAGAGGATCTCAAGGCCTTTAATTTGAGTGGTGGAAGACCTCAAGGAGATTTATAGAACTCAAGTTATGGTCCTTGCAAGTTACAGGTCATCTGGGGTGTCTGAATTTTTGTCTGTGAAAGTGACTTGACTTCCAAGCTAGTTTTACCCCTCAAGGAGATTTCAAATGAATTCTTGGTCAACATAAGAATTGTTCCTCATTGTCTTAGCTTTCTAGAATGGTATGGCATGCCTTCATATGATGTGGAGAACTCAACTTATGGTCTTGACAAGCAAAGGGTATTTTGGGCATTTGTGAATTACAGGTCATTTTAACCTATACCCAAAACTCATACAAGGAGGCCTCAAATGGAAAAACTTACAACATCAAACTTGCTCCAAATGGGATTTTAAGTCTAGAAAGAAGGTCACAAGTTATTGGAGAAGCCCATAGCATGGAGTTGCATGATAGGTCAAAATATGAACTAAAAAGGCTTATAAAGTGAATAATTTCAAGTTGGAAAATGGTTTGGGAGATTTACAAGTCCAAATGGAGACTTCCAATATATGATTTTGAATGGAAAAACAATTCTAAGAACAATGGTTCACCCACTTTTTTGAGTTTAGAAGGAAAAAATGAAGTTATCCATGGTTGCTTATCATTTAAGAAACATAATCAAAAATGGATCAAAATTTGAAAACAAGGGAATGTGCAAGATGGATCTAGAATGTTCATTTGGGGTCTATATATTCATGAAAGGAGAATTTGGCAAGGGTTGGCCTCATTTGCACCAAGAATTCCACATAATTTCTCATACTTTTTCATTGGAGTTTCATTACAATTCTCTCAAAACCTTCACCAACTTTCATCATAATCAATTCAATTTCACTCCATCATCATCATAGATCATAATTGAAGCAAGTTTCTGGTAGTTATCATCCATTTTCGAGTGCTTTTCTCAAGATCATCAAAATCACAAGTTCAAGTGGATTGCATGATTCAAGCAAGGAACCTCCAAGTTTGTGCATACAGAATTAAGTTCCTCAAGGATTGATCAAGATTCAACACTTAAAAGCTTCAGATCCACATCCTCCATAGCTGTTTCTCAAGATTTCTTACTAGGTAAGTTTTCATTCAAACTGCTTGATCTAGTTAATTTGGCATGATGTTGTTAGTTTAGATGCAATCTAGGTGGTTAGGAGATTAGTTTAGGTGAGTTTGGAACGATTTGGTGAGGTTTGTTAACAGGTGCCATAATCTGTTTGTGTTCGAATCTCTTGGATGAATGTGTTATAATTGCAACTTGATAGCATAGGTTAATCTCCATTAGATGTAGTTTAATTTAGGCTAGGTTTGAGGAGGATTGGTGATGGTCCATATCAGTGCATTTCAATGGAGGCCGAATGTTGATCCAATCATGTTTGTTGTTGTGGTGAGTTTCAAGACGAATTGATACCCTAAGCTTGTAGAGGGAGAGATTTGGAGCAGATTTCATGTTCACATCGTGTGGATTGGTTGCGTGTAGATGGAGAGCAGAGAGGTGGAACCTTGCTCGTGCATGGCTGCCATGGTGGAGCTGAAACCCTAGGTTGCAGGTCGTTTGGAGAAGAAATAATCGTGGCCATTCGTTTGGTGTAAGACTCTTGACTTTCAGAATGATCCAATGGCCTATATTCAATCTGAAATTGGAGGGAGATTGCCCTGGCCCTAAACGCACCGTTTCATTAATTGAAACGGGCGGGCCTGAGTTGGATTGTTATTCCCACCCCCGTGTGAGCCCAAAACCAATATTTCAACGTGACTTTATTACTTCCTTCACCCCCAGCGCGTTGTTGTTATTCTGAGTGACTCTGGGCCTTAGTCCTTTTGCTAACAGCACCCTACCCTGTCTGGCCCATCCAATAATGAACTGAGCGCACCTACTGGATGCACCCCCTCTGGCTCATTTAATTCATTTTTATTTTTCTTATTTCATTTTAATTTTTCACCAATTTTCATAAATTCATAAATAATTCATAAAAAATGCTTTTTAATTCATTCTTTTTACCATGTTTTCATTAAAATGTCTAGAATATTATAGGAAAATAAATTTTCATTTTTAGTTTTATTTCATATTTTTTTCATATTTTCTAAATAAATGTCATAATAAATAGATACATTTCATGCATTATTTTTATGATTTTTGTTCTCTCACATGCTTTAACATTTTTTGATCACTCTTTTCATATTGTTTAGATAAGATATTAAGCTTGTAGAAATATTTTAGTTCCCATTTTTAGAGGCTAGTTTTAGGTGATTAATAAATGCTTGAACATCATGTACAAAACTAGGGTTTTAAGTGACAACTTAGGAAGTTCAATTTTTTCCCTTAGGACTTAGGGTGTGACTAGTTTAGTTATGGGACTATAGGGGCTATGGGTAGCTATTAGATCCCTTAGAAAAAGTCAGAATTCCCTACTGCTATTATTGCTGTCTGTATATCTGCTGTCTGGTGTGGTGTGCCCTCTGGGGTTTATTGATTGTTTGTATGGGTATTGGGTTTGTCTGGGGCCCTGGGGAAGCTGAAGATTTGTGGAGCTGAAGCCATTAAAGAGTCAAATGCTGAAGATCAACTGCAGAGAGTTGAGGAGGAGTTTCTTGCTAGCAGTTGCTCAGGAGATTAGGGTTTAGGAGCTAGGCAGAGCTCTAGATTAGAAATTTTGTTTCTCAAACATGGATTGCCTTGTCTGCATCCATTCTTCTCTGTGATTCAGAGTCTCTCTAAGACACTCACCCCCTTCCTTTGGAAGGCTTGGTGACAGTGTCTATGAGATAGAACTCTTGAGAGAAAATGTCTCTTGTGTTAGAAGCAGTCTGTTCACCACCTTTGGTAGTCAGCTGATTGCTTAACACCCAATTCACTCTTGTGACTGATCCCTCATCCTGGAGGTTTGAGCTTGAAGAAAAGGCATTGCAGATGGAAGACTGATGATCAAAGCCATTGTCTGAAGGCCATGAAGATGGATATTGATGCTTGTTGAAGCCTGTAGCTGATTGGAGATTGCTTGAAGCCAGTTGTTGATTCAGAGCTGCTGATGCTGTTTCTGTTGCTGTATTTCATTTGTTGATGTATTGATTGGTTTTCTGAACTGTATTGTTTGCTGTTTACCCTGTTGGGTTGAAAGTGAAGCCTGTTCACTTTCGCCTATTGTTTTCTAGGTTCGAGGTTGAGTGGGACTCCCTTGCCTCGCTTGTATTGTTGCATCCATGCATTTTACTGTTTTACTGCTTTACTGTATATATCTGATATTGTTTCTGTTTCTGCCTATCCCTTAGGATCTCTGTTTCTCTCTGTGCAAGAGAGGAGCATGATAGACACTAGGTCTCAACCCATGCATGATAACATTAGGATAGCTTGTTTCCCTTCGCAACCGTAGGTTAGAGTTCTGTCTCTTTCTTTCTCAAAACAAACAGAAAAACACATAAAGATTTCAAACACAATAAAAGACACTTCTTTCGTAAAAGAATGTGAACTCATCAAAACGTCATTTTTGTCCGCTTGGACCGATAATCAGAAAACCTTTTTTCAGAAAGAATAAAATCAACCAAGACAAGCTTGTGTCTTCCGTGGCCCGAACTACGTTTGCTCTGATCTTCCATGTTGTGTGGAAGTACGTAGGCATAGGATGCGATACCCTAGCGAGCAACCTTCCCCTCCTTTCCCGTAGGTAGGCGAACTACGTTGACTCTGATTTCTCGTTCCAGACGAGAATACGTAGGCATAAAGTGCGATACTTTGCCGAGTCATTTTATTTTCATTCTCTTTTCTTTTTAACCCCTGACTTTTAGAGTAGATAGAATAACAATCCATACCCGAAAACAAGCGTGGATCCCGTCGAGTACGACGGACGTGAGGGGTGCTAATACCTTCCCCTTGCGTAACCGACTCCCGAACCCAGGTTTTGGTTGCGATGACCATACCTTTCCCGTATTGTGCGAGGTTTACTCTGAGCGTTTCCTTTCCCTCCCGTGGGATAAATAACGCACGGTGGCGACTCTTCTGTTCAGCCGGCGCCGATTTTCGCAGTAGCGACACTTGCACATCATCACCTCCACCATCAGAGACTACTCCCTTGTTCTTCTCTTTTGATGTACGATCTTTCAAGGTTCCAACATTGGGCATAGCATCACTTTGATCATGCACAGTTGGGCCAGATCCCTCATTGCTAGGTGGAATGGGGATGTTCAGAGCCCTAGCCACCATGCCAGCAATGATGTTGTGCGTTTTCTTGGCTCCATCATCATTAACATCAGAAGTTGCAGGAGTAGGAGTTTTACCTGAGACAAGGTCTTTGGACCTTCTTGCATGTTGGCTCCTTGGATTTTTTACCAGAACCCCTTCTGGAGTCATCATGCACAGGGGTGCTATTTTAAGCACTGAGTTAGGGTTGCTTGACTCAGTTTCTATCTCAGATTCGTTGGTGGGTATGTTCTTGAAGGGAGAGGATTTTAGTGAGTGTTGAGACATTGTACAGGATGTTGATCGTGTGAACAGGGGTTTCCGTTTGTTGGAGGCTGTAGGGAAGATGAACAGTTTGATAGTGAACCAAGTTGTGTAGAAGTTTGATATGGAGAGGCTCACTAGGTGGTATGGCAAATGAGGAGGGGACTTAATGTTTTGACCAATCAGTAAATGATTGAATTTTAAATTATAATTCCCTATTTCCATTCATTGCTATAACTCACCATTACTTAAAGGCCTCAATTTTTGTAAATCACTTTTATGGGCCTTGACACTCCATGCACCAATTTCAGTCCTATTTATTGCATCCTCATCAGGTATTGCACCAATCCCTTTCCATTTACACGAGTGACCCCTGAGCATGCCTCCTTTGAACTCACCAGGACTTGTTTGAATGGTGCATTGGATGTCACAGAACAAGGTCATCACATCCGGTGTGACATTGCTTCTTTTAGGCAAGGTAGCATCCATGGACTCCATTAGGTTCCAGTATAGCCTATCTAGCTTTCCCTGATGACTAATGTATGGGTATCCCTTCTTGGCTTGCTTCCCTCCATGATGTTTCTTGCATCCTGTCCTTCTTTCTGAGGCATACTTTGAAGATCTTCTTGCTGGTGTGTTGGATCTTCTCTGTTGTCTGTCCTTCACCAGCAATACTTTTTCCCTAGTTTCCTTTTTCTCCAGGTTATTGAGGATACTTCTGGGCTCCCATAGGTAGCAATTGTTCATTGCTCTGGATCCCCTCATTTCTTCCTCACCTTCTTCATTGACAACCACACACTTATCCTTTGAAAAATGGACTTTTAAGCCTTGATCACATAGCTGACTTATGCTTATTAGGTTAACTGTCAGTCCTTTAACCAACAAGACATTCTTCAATTTTGGGGCTTTAAGACTGTCAAGTTGTCCAACACCTGTGATTTTTCCTCTAGCTCCATCACCAAAGGTTACATGACTGGATGTATGAGGGTTGAGTTTTGTCAAGAGATCCTCAATTCCAGTCATATGTCTGGAACAACCACTGTCAAAGTACCAGTCCTCTTGGGTTGGCATCCTTAGATCAGTGTGAGCTGCTAAGGCCATTAGATCAGTCCTCGTAGGAGTTTCCGGATGAGTTATGGTAGATTACTGAGATTGGTGTGCAAACCTACAGAGGTAGAGTTGGATGGGTTGTATGCTCTGATGCAATTCTATGACCCTGCTTTGAGGTGCTTTACGTTCTCTGACTTTATTATGGGACCAACCCTGGAGGAATACGCTGAGTATGTTGAGCTGCCCGTGCAGAACCAGGTTCCATTCATTCATTATGATGCCAAACCCAAGCCGGAGGAATTGGCAAAAGCCTTGCATGTTGATGCTTCTGAACTTGTGACTACTGTTTCCCGTGGAGTTCCAGGCTTCTCATTTCAGTTCTTAGTTGGTAAAGCCCAAGAGTACGCCAAGAATGGGTGCTGGGTTGCTTTCAATGCTGTGTTGGCCTTGTGCATCTATGGCATAGTACTGTTCCCCAATATACCGGATTTTGTGGATTTCGATGCTTTCTACTTGTTTGCCGCTGGTAATCCTGTACCTACTTTACTCGGAGATCTCTACCACTCGCTGCATTACAAGAGTGAGAAGGGAATAGGGAAGAATGTTCATCTGTGTGTGCCCTTATTGAGTATGTGGTTTGAGAGTCACCTTCCTAAGAGAGGATCTGCTGCAGAGACTACAATTCCAGTTGGTTGGCCAGAGCGTCTGATGAGGCTATCGTCGGAAGATATGGAGTGGTTTGATAGAGATTTGCTAGGATCTGAGCTCCTCTTTAGCTGTGCTGGTTACCCTAATGTGCCATTGATTGGAAGAAAAGGGTGTATTAATTACAATCCTTCTCTATTCATTCGCCAGTTCGGATATGCGCTGAAGAATCCACCTCAGGAGGAAGAAGTACAGGAATCTCTGTACTTCACCGGTGACGTGAAGGGGGAGTTATTAGCCAAGCTGCGACATGCCTGGACGCGTATTAACCGCAAAGGGAAGCCGTTGTTAGGAAAGAATGACTGTCAGGCCTATGCACCTTATAGAGCTTGGATTCAAGAGAGGGCTAGTCAGTTGAAGATGCCGTTTCCAGATGCACCAATTCTTGATCCTATTCCGGTAGAAGAACCGACTACTGTTTTTAAAGAAGCATATGAACAAGTTGTGAGGGAGAAAGAAGCCTTAATGAAGATTAATGAAGGGTTAGAGCAAGAGCTAGCCCACGCACGCAGTGAGAAGAACAAGGCCGTATATGCTTTCCAACAACAGATTGAGCTGGTAAACAGGTTAGGAGCTGAGTTGACCGAGGAAAAGAAGAAGCGCGAACGTCTGGGGCAAGAGTTCAGAAGTTCCCATGACATGCTGGAAGCCAAAAAGAAAGCGCTCGACGCAGCACACCGAGAGATATCTTCTTGCAATAAGACTTGGAATGCTACTCTCACCAACAACAAGCAGAGGGAAGATAAGCTAAAGCAGCAAATTTCCGACCTCGAAGAGAGGTTGAAGTCTAGCATCAAGAAGTGTGAGGAGGAAGTGATGAACCGGTATAGTGTCCAGCATGCACTGAACAAGGCAATCAAATCCAGAGATGAAGCAGTGTCCCAGAAGCGAAAGTTAGAAGATTGCTTCGGAGAAGCAACATGGGAAGAAACCGCTGAAGACGTACGCCGTGTCCTTAAGAAGAGAAACCAGCTTGTTGAAGGGCTGCTCGATCGACCAAGCCATCCGGAGACCAAGAAGTTGATAGAGGAGTACCAGACTTTTGGGAGGATCTGATTATTCCATTATTTGTAGGCTTCATTTGCATAGTGCTGACCATCACCAGGATTGTTGGTTGAGGTCATGCCATCTTTGTACTCTCAGTGATATTGTACCCTGGGCTTATTGATTCTCTCTGTTATATACGAGGCTTTCTATGATTCAGCTCCGGTATTCTTATTGTCAACACTGTCACTGCACCGGCACCCTCGCACTAGAACTGGGGGAATGAACTTCCCTAATGCACAGACACATTGCATTGCATTCATATTCATCTTGCATAACAGGTAATCTTTGAATGGTGTCTTATCTCCTGCTTTGATTCAGGTACTTAACAGGATTCCAGATCAACATCCGCACCGCTATTCTACACGATCCAACTGTCGGAAAGTCATGGACCAGATTCAGAACGAGATGCAGGATGTACGCGAAAAGCTCGCCCTCTTCATGCAGACCATGGAGGCTATAGCAAAAGGGCAAGAGAATTTGCAGGCCATGGTCCAGCCTCTGTTGGCTCGCAACGCTGGTCATGGTAACGAAGATCATCAGTCTGTCCGGGTTGATACTGCTCATGGAGACGGCACTCCCACGCCAGTGGCTCCGCCTGTCGTCAATGTGAATGCTGCTAACGTCAACAACGCTACCGCTGCTGTGAATGGTAACGTCGGAGTTGGGAATGAAACTGCTGTCCACAACGCTGGGCTGGGTGATGTCAATGTGGGAGATAATCTCGGAGGCAATGGCTTTGTCAACGCTGGGTTCGGATTCAACGATCAGGGATTCGACAATACCGGCAAGTATGGCTTTAATGCTCAAGGCTTTGGGCAAGATGGTTATGGTATGGTCAATCAGGGCTACGGAGGTTTTGGAAACGGAAACGGTGCTGGTTTTATGGCTGGTGGTCCTGCTGGAGGTGTTCAAGGGTATGGCAACAGAGGCCGAGTTCCAGGGATGAATCAGGTCAGAGCTGGACGTAATAATGCATATGATGGATGCGGGGCTGGAAACGGTATGTGGCAAGAGGATCAACAGGAAGACGCCTTCTCTGGAGGGGGTTTTGAAGGGCCGATGGATGATTCTCAAAAGATTAGAATGCTGGAAGAGCAAATGAAAGGAGTCCTAAACCAGAGTGCTGTGGGTCTGGACATGGCAACTATGGGCTTGGTACCTGGCTTGAGGGTGCCCATTAAATTCAAAGCGCCTGCGTTCGATAAGTACAAAGGAGATACATGTCCGAAGGTTCATGTACGAGCTTATTACAGAAAGATGTCTGCATACTCCACTGACGAAAGAATGCTCATGCATTTCTTTCAGGATAGCCTATCGGGTCCTTCCTTAGAGTGGTACATGGGGTTGGAGCCCACTGATATCAAGACTTGGAAGCAATTAGCGGAGGCGTTCGTAGCCCATTACAAATATAACAGTGATCTGGCGCCCAATCGGGTCCAGTTGGCCGGGCTTTCGCAGAAGAAGGGGGAGAGTTTTAAAGAATACGCGCAAAGGTGGCGCGATATGGCTGCCAGGGTCCGTCCTCCTGTGGAAGATAAAGAAATGAACGACATGTTTGTTGGCACATTCACCGGGCTGTTTCATGATATGCTGTTTCATACGTCTCTGGCTAGTTTTTCAGATCTGATTTTGATGGGTGAAAAGATTGAGCGGAACATTAAGCAAGGAAAGTTCCAAGTCGATGAATCAACTGCATCTGGCAGTAATAGGAAAGCTTACGGGGGGCGCCGTCAGGGCGAAGCTAGTGCTGTATTTGGAGGCCGAGGCCGAGGCCGAGGCAGGGGAAGAAATCAATATCGTCAGCAGCAGCAAGTGTCGAGTGTCACTATTCCTTATCAACAGCAACCAATCCAGCAACAACAACAGGTTCAGCAGCAACCAATGCCACAGCAGCAGCAGCCTCAGCAGGGGGCACAGCAAGCTCAGAGAAAATTCCAGGGTGGTAAGCCGAGAAGGGTGTTCGAGAAACCTCCCTCTAACTATGCTGATTTATTGCAGACCTTGTTGGGATTGAATCTGGTGGAGAAAAGAACCTTGGCACCGATAACGGGAACTCCCCCGTTCGGCTATGATGCAAATAGGCGCTGCGAGTTTCATTCTGGGGCCCCGGGCCATGATATTGAAGGTTGTCATGCTTTTAAGCACGTTGTGCAGGATCTCTTGGACAACAAGTCTATCAACTTCGGAACGACCGGTGCGAATATAGTCCAGAAACCCATGCCTAATCATGGGGCGAATGCCGTGCTGACTGAGGAAGGTCTGAATCTGATTATGAATGTTGAGGATTTAAAGACGCCGCTGAGCGAAATAAAAAGCCGACTGTTGCAAGGAGGTGTTTACCCGGGTTGTAATGAGTACTGCTTAGATTGTTGGGCCCTGTCTGGGGGGTGTGAGGATTTGAAGAAAGGCATCCAGGCCTTAATTGATGAAGGTGTATTGCAATTTGATAGAACAGCAACTGATGAGCCGGCAGGGGCAGTAGTGGATAATCGGAGTGATGTTGCCACAGTGACAATTCCTAGGAAGACGATCACTATTTCAGCACCAGCTCAGCGACCACCGATTACTATAACTAAAGCCGGGCCAATCCCGTATGAGAGCACGAAAGCGGTCCCATGGTCATATGGGCTAGAGGTGTATTGTGACGGGATTAAAATCGATGTCAACAAGCAGTCAGCGGAGGTTGTGGATAATGTTGTGGGCTCAGGAGGCATGACGAGAAGCGGCAGGATCTTTATATCTCCTGAAGTAGAGGCCGAAAGGCTAGCGAAAGGAAAAGGGAAAGCGGTGGAAAATGTTCCGGTTCAAGCAAATGAAAAAGAAGCAGCATCTAAGGATGTCGAAGAATTCATGCGCTTAATTCGGAAGAGCGACTATAAAATCGTGGAGCATCTGCAGCAAACGCCATCCAAAATATCTATTCTGTCATTGCTGTTATGTTCGGAGGCTCACCGAAACGCTTTGCTGAAAGTCCTGGACACTTCTTTTGTACCCCAGGATGTCTCCGTGAACCAGCTAGAAGGAGTATTAGCACATGTGAATGCAGGCCACAGTCTGGGCTTTACTGATTTCGACTTGACTCCGAAAGGAAGGGATCATAACATGGCATTACATGTATCTGTTGAGTGCAGAGGGTCGACAATGTCGCACGTATTGGTTGACACCGGGTCGTCTTTGAATGTGCTGCCTAAGAAGGCTATGATGAAGCTGGATGTTCGAGGAATTTTGTGCACACCAAGTGATTTGGTGGTCAGAGCGTTTGACGGCACGCGGAGAACAGTCTTCGGATCGATCACATTGCCTCTGCAAGTGGGGCCGGAAGTGTTTGCAACGGAGTTTTATATCATGGATATACAGCCTGCGTACAGCTGCTTGCTGGGAAGACCTTGGATTCACGGGGCAGGGGCAGTCACGTCAACCCTGCATCAGAAGTTAAAGTATATGGTCGGAGACAGTGTAGTCACCGTGTGCGGAGAAGAAGACATCCTGGTCAGTCATCTATCTTCGTTTAAATATGTGGAAGTCGACGGGGAGATCCACGAAACGCCATGCCAGGCATTCGAAGGTTTGCGCATAAAGGACAAGAGTCCTGGGCCAAGCAAAGTGCCAGAGATAGCTGTTTCTTCGTATAAAGAGGCTCAAGCGCTAGTGAAGGCAGGAGAAGCCAAAGGCTGGGGCAAAGTATTGGACATTCCTGTGAAAATGGACCGGTTCGGACTGGGGTACCGACCATCGTCATCAACTCCTTCTGTGGGGGCCCCTCATTTCAGAAAGTCAATCACCATCTCTGCCAGTGGAGTATGCCATGAATCTGTCAATGCTGCTTCAGAATCCGATGAAGGGGACAGCGACTGTGATATGGATGCCTGGATTCAGCCAAGCACGCCAGGACAAGGACTGTGCAACTGGTCCATTCAGGAGCTTGTTCCTGTGACTTTTAAACAGTAATGCTTTGCTTTATTAATTGTTGAATAATCTGATGTCTTGCCCGGGGCATCAGGATTTGCTTAGGGCTGTGTTGTTATAAACATTGTTTCGTTAATCATTAAATAAATGGCGTTTTTTCATGTGTAAATACCGTAATCCCTGTCTTTCTTGTTTTGTATTTTTCAATAAAATGGCAACGTGGTTATCCGCTTTATACGCATTTTGAAGCACTTAACCCTTTCTTTTGCAGGATAACATTTTCAGATGACATCCTTGAACCACCTATGACTCGTCCCGACTTCGAGCACCCGGTATTCCAGACCGAAGAAGAGGTTGTTGAAGATAGCGACGTTCCGGAAGAACTGTCTTGGTTGGTGAAGCAAGAGGAAAGAGCCATTCTGCCTCACGACGAGGTTATCGAGATTATCAACTTGGGGTCGGAAGGGGTTGAGAAAAATATTCGTATCGGAGCCGCACTGCAGAGTGATATCAAGCGAAAACTGGTTGAAATGCTCCGAGAGTATAATGATGTATTCGCTTGGTCGTATCAAGATATGCCAGGGCTCGATACAGATATGGTTGTGCATCGCCTGCCACTGAAAGAAGACTGCCCGCCTGTCAAACAAAAGCTTCGCAGAACTCGACCAGATATGGCAATGAAGATCAAAGAGGAGGTTCAGAAACAGTGGGACGCTGGGTTCCTGGCTGTGACGAAGTATCCCTCATGGGTTGCTAACATCGTACCAGTGCCAAAGAAAGATGGCAAGGTTCGAATGTGCGTGGATTATAGAGATTTAAATAAAGCAAGCCCAAAAGACGATTTTCCACTTCCTCATATTGACGTGTTAGTTGATAATACTGCTCAATACTCTGTATTCTCCTTCATGGATGGCTTTTCAGGCTATAATCAAATTAAAATGGCGCCAGAGGATATGGAGAAGACTACTTTCATAACGCCTTGGGGAACATTTTGCTATAAAGTGATGCCCTTTGGTTTGAAAAATGCTGGGGCAACGTATCAGCGTGCGATGACAACTCTCTTTCATGACATGATGCATAAAGAGATCGAAGTTTATGTTGACGATATGATTGCCAAATCCCAGACGGAGGAAGAGCATCTGGTGAATCTGTTGAAGTTGTTTAAAAGGCTTAGGAAGTTCAGGCTGAGGCTGAACCCTAACAAATGCACCTTCGGGGTGAGATCGGGTAAGCTCCTGGGGTTCATAGTAAGCGAAAGAGGAATAGAGGTCGATCCTGCTAAAATAAAAGCGATTCAAGAAATGCCGACGCCTAAAACAGAGAAAGAGGTGCGCGGGTTTTTAGGGAGGTTGAACTACATTGCTCGGTTCATATCTCACCTGACTGCTACGTGCGAACCATTATTCAAGTTGCTAAAGAAAGATCAAGCTGTAACGTGGAACGATAATTGTCAAAAGGCGTTCGACAAAATAAAGAAGTATCTGCAGGAGCCTCCTATTTTGATACCCCCAGTGGCAGGGAGACCCTTGATAATGTATTTGACGGTTCTTGAGGGAAGCATGGGTTGTGTTCTCGGTCAGCACGACGAGACGGGGAGAAAAGAGCATGCAATCTACTATTTGAGTAAGAAATTTACAGACTGTGAATCTCGATACTCAATGCTGGAGAAAACTTGTTGCGCGCTAGCCTGGGCCGCCAAGCGTCTGAGGCAGTACATGCTGAATCATACAACCATGCTCATCTCGAAGATGGATCCAATCAAATATATATTTGAAAAGCAGGCGTTGTCAGGTAGGATTGCCAGGTGGCAGATGATCTTGACCGAATACGATATTCAATACGTCTCGCAAAAGGCAATAAAGGGGAGTGTGTTGTCCGAGTATCTGGCGGAGCAGCCTATTGAAGAGTATCAATCAATGAGATTTGACTTTCCTGACGAGGATATCATGTATCTCAAGATGAAGGATTGTGAAGAGCCGTTACCAGACGAAGGACCAGAGCCGGGGTCCAAATGGCAGATGATATTTGATGGAGCTGTGAATGCTTACGGTAGCGGAATAGGGGCAATTATCACTACGCCGCACGGGTCGCACATCCCGTTTACTGCCCGATTGACCTTTGCCGTTACCAACAATGAGGCCGAATACGAAGCTTGTATAATGGGGCTTGAAGAAGCCATTGATTTGCGAATCAAACATTTAGACGTATACGGAGACTCAGCTCTGGTAGTGAATCAGATCAAAGGGGAATGGGAGACACGGCAGCCTAAGTTGATACATTATATGAATTATGCAAGGAGATTGTTGCCTTTCTTCGACAAAGTTGAATTGCATCACGTGCCACGGGCAGAAAATCAAATGGCTGACGCCCTTGCCACTTTGTCTTCCATGTACAAGGTCAATTTCTGGAACGAAGCTCCCCAGATCACTATCTCTCGGTTGGACAGGCCAGCTTATGTATTTGCTATTGATGAAGCGTCTGATGGCAAACCGTGGTATTTTGATATCCTTACTTTCCTGAAGAACAAAGAGTATCCGGCTGGGGCATCCAGTCAAGATCAGAAAACTCTCAGGAGATTAGCGGGTAATTTCTACTTGAACCCGGATGGCGTCTTGTACAGAAGAAACCACGATTTGGTGTTGTTGCGTTGTGTAGACGAGAAGGAGGCAAAACTTCTCATGGAGGAAATTCACGAAGGTGCATTTGGCACGCATGCTGGTGGGCATGCTATGACGAGAAAACTGCTGCGGGCAGGTTACTTTTGGCTGACGATGGAAGCTGATTGTTTCAAGTTTGCAAGAAAGTGCCACAAGTGCCAAATTTATGCTGACAAAATACATGTGCCTCCGAGTCCTTTGAATGTGATGTCATCTCCATGGCCATTCTCGATGTGGGGAATCGATATGATTGGAAAGATTGAGCCGACGGCTTCTAACGGGCATCGGTTCATCCTCGTAGCAATCGATTATTTCACCAAGTGGGTGGAAGCAGCGTCTTACGCAAATGTAACGAAGCAAGTGGTGGCTAGATTCATCAAGAGAGATATCATTTGCCGATATGGAATTCCCGAGCGGATAATCACGGATAATGGTTCTAATCTGAACAACAAAATGATGAAGGAGCTCTGTCAGAATTTCAAGATCGAACATCACAACTCCTCCCCTTACCGACCCAAGATGAATGGCGCTGTCGAAGCGGCCAATAAGAATATCAAGAAGATCGTCCAGAAAATGGTGGTGACGTATAAAGATTGGCATGAAATGCTGCCTTTCGCTTTGCACGGTTATCGTACGACGGTACGCACATCAACCGGGGCAACTCCGTTCTCGTTGGTATACGGAATGGAAGCGGTGTTACCATTGGAGGTGGAGATCCCTTCTCTGAGGGTATTGCGAGACGTTCAGCTGGACGAGGCAGAATGGGTAACGAACAGATTGAACCAACTGAGTTTGATGGATGAGAAGAGGCTAGCTTCTCTGGCATACGGTCGTTTGTATCAAAGACGAATGAAGAAAGCGTACGACAAGAAAATACTTCCGCGAAGCTTTCAGACGGGCGACCTTGTGCTGAAAAGGATTCTCCCGCCGCAAGCAGATCACAGGGGCAAGTGGACCCCCAACTACGAAGGGCCATACGTTGTCAAGAAGGTCTTTTCAGGAGGAGCTTTATTGTTGTCCACCATGGACGGGGAAGACTTTGCATCACCTGTGAATTCGGACGCAGTTAAAAAATACTTTGCTTAAAATAGACCCGCTGGACAGAAAAAAGAGAGTCCAGGCAAAAATGGGGCATCCTGGCGAACCAAAAACAGAATGAAAGGTTCGGGCAAAAGTTAGGGATAAAATTGAAAAAATGTACACCCGCGAAGTTGAAAACCTACATTGGGCGGCTTCGGCAAAAAGGGGTATCCCGGTGAACTGAAAACCCGTAAAGGGCGGTTCACGCAAAAGTTAGGGATGAGAAAAGCAAATGACTGCGGTCCGAATTTGGTATTCAATGAGCATCAGTGCGGGAGAATATATTTGAGGAATTAGTTATCGGATACAACCTCTTCAGAAGACGGATACCGGGAAAGCATTAGAGTCGGACGAGTCATGGGAGGATCAGTTCGTGATGTTCATCTGCATCCAGTTGCCGACATGTGTACAAAATTTAATTTGTCAATATTTATGCTTCTTGTGAATACTTGCATACTTGTATATTTGCTTTGCGTAGCTTCCTCTTTTCAGGAGTTACATCCCGTGTACAAAAACTCCGCCCATTCAGGGGCCCAATCAATGAAAATGTGTTATTCAGTACTTGATGCCTGTTCTTTACTGTTTTGCGCACGATAAAACGCCTAAGTTTGATGAAGCTAGCATGAGTATAACATCACTGGCCCTTGCCAGCAATCGTTAAAGCTTTGAATTAACTGAGTGTAACAGTCACTAACCTGAATCGATGTGGATTGCATAGGCTTGTCGTGTCTTGTTTGTGTTGTTGCAGGTTTCATAACCGTACGAGGAAGGTGATCAAAAGATTGCAATAGTGAAGGGCTTGATCCCCACGCAGGTCATGCATGTTCTTCCTGAAGAAGGATAGAATTCTCCAGCTAGCCGTAGCTTATCCAAAGGACGTGCTCCAGAGAAGTTACTCGTCCTCAGCAGAGTTTGGTGATTCCGGGATCGTAAGGCTGTATTCAGACAGGTTCATCTCCCCCCGCAGGGTCCTGCATTCTCCCCCGGCGGAGTCAGTAAATTTTCCCCGAGAGAATCCAGCCATCCCCAGCGGAGTTCTCTTTTCAGCGAGTGTTCTTTCCTTCCAGTGGAATTCGAAGGTCAAGACTCTCCAAAGCAGAGTTGATGGTGGGTCCTGTCATTTATTTTGTCAGAGATACCGTGTGATATTAGTTCACTCTCCAGCAGGGGCTCAATCATATCAGGCGCATCTGCTATTCCCCAGCAGAGTTATATTCCCCAGCAGAGGGTTACTTCAACAAGACGGGTGGTTTGAGTTCCCAAATTCCCAGCAGGGTCGACTTCATCCTACCAGCATTTATTTTGCTGGAATAACTTTGTAGCATCAGGCTATCCCCGGCGAGTCGGCGTTACCCTTCCAGCATTTATTTTGCTGAAGTAGTTTCTGTACTCCAGTAGTTCAGGTGGAGAGAGCTCTTGCTCAAATAAATCACCAAACAGTCAAGATCTCGGCAGGAGATATTCAATAATAATGTCAGTTTCGGCGGTATTCCCCACAGAGTTATCATGATAAAATTCTCTTTGTCTCCAGCAAAGTCATTTATGCAAATGCATCTTATCTTCCCCAGCCAGAGTGGCCAGGATAAGAATCTCCTTAATCCCCAAGCAGAGTTTGTTTGTCATCAACGGGTCGCATGAATCAGAATTTCAGAGGCCACCGCCGGTTATCAGAGCAGGTGTCCGATAGTTGGTTTTCAGACATCCCCAGTAGAGTTCGTCTCGAAGTCGCTGTCACGTCAGTGCTGAGCGGTTTGTGGGAAAGGATCATTGAAGAATTAAGTCCTGACGTGGACCATTTACTCCTAGAATGACGGGGTTTCTTCAGAAGTGGGCGTCCTAACGTGGACAGGTTTGTTTTACCGGATTGGTAAGGTGTGTTAATCCTGACGTGGATAGATTCGGTCTTTTGAAATTTGGAGAAAGGGAGGTCATGACGTTGACAAAAGATTGGTTACTCTTCGTGTTGGTATCCTGACGTGGATCATTTTGTTTTCGGCAGATATCTTTATTTGTAATGGTGAAATGTGCGTCCTGACGTGGACAAGTTTGTAGTTCTTTGTGATGACAAGATACAAGAGTCCTGACGCGGACAAATTTATCCTTCTTCGTGTTGTTGGCAAAGTGTAAGTCCTAACGCGGATATTCCCCGGCAAGTCGAAGACGTGTGAGTCCTTACGTGGACAAGTCTTATTTCCTCAGTGAGTCGAAGACGCCTGAGTCCTAACGTGGACAAATCAAGACAAGATAGGTGTCCTGACGTGGACAGATCAAAGAGATTATTATTCCTAACGCGGGAAAGATGTAGTCCATACGCGGACATATCAGAAGATAGTTTCCTTACGTGGAAATAACAGTATTCCTAACGTGGAAAAAGAGAGTCCTTACGTGGACAGATTAAGATGGCGTTCCTTACGTGGAAAATTGAGTCCTGACGCGGACAAATCAGAAAGAAGTTGGTATTCCTAACGTGGAAAGATTGAGTCCTTACGCGGGCATATCGAGATGGATTCCTTACGGGGAGACAAGTGCATTCCTAACGTGGAAAGTTTAGCCCTGACGTGGACAGATTCGAGAAATTGAGTCCTGACGTGGACAGGTTCAGCACCAAAGTGGAATTCCTTACGTGGAAAGATCGGAGTCCTGACGCGGACACGTCAAATGGTATTGGAGTCCTTACGTGGACAGATTGATGTAGTTCTCTTTACGTGGAAAGAAGATTGCTTCCTAGCGTGGAAAGATAAAAGCGTTACTCCTAACATGGACGATGTGATTCCTAACGTGGACTGGTGTTACTCCTAACGTGGAAGAGTGTTATTCCTGACGTGGACGATTCAGTTTACGGAAATGCAGGTGAATTATCCCCAGCGGAGTTGCCGAGATTTTCCTGGGTTGACAGTAAGTGGAGTCCTAACGTGGACAAGTTCAGTTGAGATTCCTTCGTGTTGATAATAGACAGAGTCCTAACGTGGACAAGCAAGCAATCTGTTATGACAGAATCCTCTTCAGAACGATGAAGACAATCCCCAGCACGGTCGTGCGAGATCAGTGGGTTACTCTAACAGTCAGATTCAGCTGACGAATGTCATTCCTCAAGCAGGAGCGCAGTTTATTTCTGCGGTTGGCAAATTTCTGGTTTCACTAGTATTCAACCGCCTCGTACCGCGAATGTCTGAAGGCTCCGGGCTCTTCACCCAATCGGGTCCAAGTCGCTTGAATAGGGGCAGCTGTTGCACCCTAAAATTTGCTCAACCTTATTCCTTGGATTTATGTTTCATCATCATTAGCATTTGCATGTAGAGTTATGTACATAGACTAACCATCTGCATAGCATAAGCATAGCAAGTCATTCACCAGGGGACCAATCATTATTTTCATCTCTAGAGGCCTAGCAAGAGGTTATTATCCCAATTCAATCTCATTCAAGTCATCAGGAAAGAATTTGAAAGCAAAGAGTTCAGCAGATCAAGCCTTGAGTCTATCTCCTAGCTGAGGGTATCTGAGGATCAACAAGAGGGTTATGAGCTGTGGATTGAAGGCATGGAGAGTATCTAGACATCTTGAGAGACTTATAAAGTCATTTGGAGAATAAAACAAGTCATTGATGAAAGCACAAGAGCTATAGTTGAAGACAGTCAACTAGGGTTTCATCTGGGTCAACCCTAGGTCAACCCTAGGTCAATTGACTGACTCAAGAGGGCATTCAAGTCTATTGGAGAGATGTGGGGATCAATATTGAACATATGAAGAAGGATATGGAGATATGACAAGGAGAATTCAAGAGAAATCAAGGAGAAGAGGAGTTACTAAATTAGGGTTTCTCTGTAAAATCCCCTAGTTTAGGTCAAATTTCCAAGCAAGATAAGTCAAAATGCTAACTTCAAATGGTTTCTTGGCCAACATGAAACTTGTAGAGGATCTCAAGGCCTTTAATTTGAGTGGTGGAAGACCTCAAGGAGATTTATAGAACTCAAGTTATGGTCCTTGCAAGTTACAGGTCATCTGGGGTGTCTGAATTTTTGTCTGTGAAAGTGACTTGACTTCCAAGCTAGTTTTACCCCTCAAGGAGATTTCAAATGAATTCTTGGTCAACATAAGAATTGTTCCTCATTGTCTTAGCTTTCTAGAATGGTATGGCATGCCTTCATATGATGTGGAGAACTCAACTTATGGTCTTGACAAGCAAAGGGTATTTTGGGCATTTGTGAATTACAGGTCATTTTAACCTATACCCAAAACTCATACAAGGAGGCCTCAAATGGAAAAACTTACAACATCAAACTTGCTCCAAATGGGATTTTAAGTCTAGAAAGAAGGTCACAAGTTATTGGAGAAGCCCATAGCATGGAGTTGCATGATAGGTCAAAATATGAACTAAAAAGGCTTATAAAGTGAATAATTTCAAGTTGGAAAATGGTTTGGGAGATTTACAAGTCCAAATGGAGACTTCCAATATATGATTTTGAATGGAAAAACAATTCTAAGAACAATGGTTCACCCACTTTTTTGAGTTTAGAAGGAAAAAATGAAGTTATCCATGGTTGCTTATCATTTAAGAAACATAATCAAAAATGGATCAAAATTTGAAAACAAGGGAATGTGCAAGATGGATCTAGAATGTTCATTTGGGGTCTATATATTCATGAAAGGAGAATTTGGCAAGGGTTGGCCTCATTTGCACCAAGAATTCCACATAATTTCTCATACTTTTTCATTGGAGTTTCATTACAATTCTCTCAAAACCTTCACCAACTTTCATCATAATCAATTCAATTTCACTCCATCATCATCATAGATCATAATTGAAGCAAGTTTCTGGTAGTTATCATCCATTTTCGAGTGCTTTTCTCAAGATCATCAAAATCACAAGTTCAAGTGGATTGCATGATTCAAGCAAGGAACCTCCAAGTTTGTGCATACAGAATTAAGTTCCTCAAGGATTGATCAAGATTCAACACTTAAAAGCTTCAGATCCACATCCTCCATAGCTGTTTCTCAAGATTTCTTACTAGGTAAGTTTTCATTCAAACTGCTTGATCTAGTTAATTTGGCATGATGTTGTTAGTTTAGATGCAATCTAGGTGGTTAGGAGATTAGTTTAGGTGAGTTTGGAACGATTTGGTGAGGTTTGTTAACAGGTGCCATAATCTGTTTGTGTTCGAATCTCTTGGATGAATGTGTTATAATTGCAACTTGATAGCATAGGTTAATCTCCATTAGATGTAGTTTAATTTAGGCTAGGTTTGAGGAGGATTGGTGATGGTCCATATCAGTGCATTTCAATGGAGGCCGAATGTTGATCCAATCATGTTTGTTGTTGTGGTGAGTTTCAAGACGAATTGATACCCTAAGCTTGTAGAGGGAGAGATTTGGAGCAGATTTCATGTTCACATCGTGTGGATTGGTTGCGTGTAGATGGAGAGCAGAGAGGTGGAACCTTGCTCGTGCATGGCTGCCATGGTGGAGCTGAAACCCTAGGTTGCAGGTCGTTTGGAGAAGAAATAATCGTGGCCATTCGTTTGGTGTAAGACTCTTGACTTTCAGAATGATCCAATGGCCTATATTCAATCTGAAATTGGAGGGAGATTGCCCTGGCCCTAAACGCACCGTTTCATTAATTGAAACGGGCGGGCCTGAGTTGGATTGTTATTCCCACCCCCGTGTGAGCCCAAAACCAATATTTCAACGTGACTTTATTACTTCCTTCACCCCCAGCGCGTTGTTGTTATTCTGAGTGACTCTGGGCCTTAGTCCTTTTGCTAACAGCACCCTACCCTGTCTGGCCCATCCAATAATGAACTGAGCGCACCTACTGGATGCACCCCCTCTGGCTCATTTAATTCATTTTTATTTTTCTTATTTCATTTTAATTTTTCACCAATTTTCATAAATTCATAAATAATTCATAAAAAATGCTTTTTAATTCATTCTTTTTACCATGTTTTCATTAAAATGTCTAGAATATTATAGGAAAATAAATTTTCATTTTTAGTTTTATTTCATATTTTTTTCATATTTTCTAAATAAATGTCATAATAAATAGATACATTTCATGCATTATTTTTATGATTTTTGTTCTCTCACATGCTTTAACATTTTTTGATCACTCTTTTCATATTGTTTAGATAAGATATTAAGCTTGTAGAAATATTTTAGTTCCCATTTTTAGAGGCTAGTTTTAGGTGATTAATAAATGCTTGAACATCATGTACAAAACTAGGGTTTTAAGTGACAACTTAGGAAGTTCAATTTTTTCCCTTAGGACTTAGGGTGTGACTAGTTTAGTTATGGGACTATAGGGGCTATGGGTAGCTATTAGATCCCTTAGAAAAAGTCAGAATTCCCTACTGCTATTATTGCTGTCTGTATATCTGCTGTCTGGTGTGGTGTGCCCTCTGGGGTTTATTGATTGTTTGTATGGGTATTGGGTTTGTCTGGGGCCCTGGGGAAGCTGAAGATTTGTGGAGCTGAAGCCATTAAAGAGTCAAATGCTGAAGATCAACTGCAGAGAGTTGAGGAGGAGTTTCTTGCTAGCAGTTGCTCAGGAGATTAGGGTTTAGGAGCTAGGCAGAGCTCTAGATTAGAAATTTTGTTTCTCAAACATGGATTGCCTTGTCTGCATCCATTCTTCTCTGTGATTCAGAGTCTCTCTAAGACACTCACCCCCTTCCTTTGGAAGGCTTGGTGACAGTGTCTATGAGATAGAACTCTTGAGAGAAAATGTCTCTTGTGTTAGAAGCAGTCTGTTCACCACCTTTGGTAGTCAGCTGATTGCTTAACACCCAATTCACTCTTGTGACTGATCCCTCATCCTGGAGGTTTGAGCTTGAAGAAAAGGCATTGCAGATGGAAGACTGATGATCAAAGCCATTGTCTGAAGGCCATGAAGATGGATATTGATGCTTGTTGAAGCCTGTAGCTGATTGGAGATTGCTTGAAGCCAGTTGTTGATTCAGAGCTGCTGATGCTGTTTCTGTTGCTGTATTTCATTTGTTGATGTATTGATTGGTTTTCTGAACTGTATTGTTTGCTGTTTACCCTGTTGGGTTGAAAGTGAAGCCTGTTCACTTTCGCCTATTGTTTTCTAGGTTCGAGGTTGAGTGGGACTCCCTTGCCTCGCTTGTATTGTTGCATCCATGCATTTTACTGTTTTACTGCTTTACTGTATATATCTGATATTGTTTCTGTTTCTGCCTATCCCTTAGGATCTCTGTTTCTCTCTGTGCAAGAGAGGAGCATGATAGACACTAGGTCTCAACCCATGCATGATAACATTAGGATAGCTTGTTTCCCTTCGCAACCGTAGGTTAGAGTTCTGTCTCTTTCTTTCTCAAAACAAACAGAAAAACACATAAAGATTTCAAACACAATAAAAGACACTTCTTTCGTAAAAGAATGTGAACTCATCAAAACGTCATTTTTGTCCGCTTGGACCGATAATCAGAAAACCTTTTTTCAGAAAGAATAAAATCAACCAAGACAAGCTTGTGTCTTCCGTGGCCCGAACTACGTTTGCTCTGATCTTCCATGTTGTGTGGAAGTACGTAGGCATAGGATGCGATACCCTAGCGAGCAACCTTCCCCTCCTTTCCCGTAGGTAGGCGAACTACGTTGACTCTGATTTCTCGTTCCAGACGAGAATACGTAGGCATAAAGTGCGATACTTTGCCGAGTCATTTTATTTTCATTCTCTTTTCTTTTTAACCCCTGACTTTTAGAGTAGATAGAATAACAATCCATACCCGAAAACAAGCGTGGATCCCGTCGAGTACGACGGACGTGAGGGGTGCTAATACCTTCCCCTTGCGTAACCGACTCCCGAACCCAGGTTTTGGTTGCGATGACCATACCTTTCCCGTATTGTGCGAGGTTTACTCTGAGCGTTTCCTTTCCCTCCCGTGGGATAAATAACGCACGGTGGCGACTCTTCTGTTCAGCCGGCGCCGATTTTCGCAGTAGCGACACTTGCACATCATCACCTCCACCATCAGAGACTACTCCCTTGTTCTTCTCTTTTGATGTACGATCTTTCAAGGTTCCAACATTGGGCATAGCATCACTTTGATCATGCACAGTTGGGCCAGATCCCTCATTGCTAGGTGGAATGGGGATGTTCAGAGCCCTAGCCACCATGCCAGCAATGATGTTGTGCGTTTTCTTGGCTCCATCATCATTAACATCAGAAGTTGCAGGAGTAGGAGTTTTACCTGAGACAAGGTCTTTGGACCTTCTTGCATGTTGGCTCCTTGGATTTTTTACCAGAACCCCTTCTGGAGTCATCATGCACAGGGGTGCTATTTTAAGCACTGAGTTAGGGTTGCTTGACTCAGTTTCTATCTCAGATTCGTTGGTGGGTATGTTCTTGAAGGGAGAGGATTTTAGTGAGTGTTGAGACATTGTACAGGATGTTGATCGTGTGAACAGGGGTTTCCGTTTGTTGGAGGCTGTAGGGAAGATGAACAGTTTGATAGTGAACCAAGTTGTGTAGAAGTTTGATATGGAGAGGCTCACTAGGTGGTATGGCAAATGAGGAGGGGACTTAATGTTTTGACCAATCAGTAAATGATTGAATTTTAAATTATAATTCCCTATTTCCATTCATTGCTATAACTCACCATTACTTAAAGGCCTCAATTTTTGTAAATCACTTTTATGGGCCTTGACACTCCATGCACCAATTTCAGTCCTATTTATTGCATCCTCATCAGGTATTGCACCAATCCCTTTCCATTTACACGAGTGACCCCTGAGCATGCCTCCTTTGAACTCACCAGGACTTGTTTGAATGGTGCATTGGATGTCACAGAACAAGGTCATCACATCCGGTGTGACATTGCTTCTTTTAGGCAAGGTAGCATCCATGGACTCCATTAGGTTCCAGTATAGCCTATCTAGCTTTCCCTGATGACTAATGTATGGGTATCCCTTCTTGGCTTGCTTCCCTCCATGATGTTTCTTGCATCCTGTCCTTCTTTCTGAGGCATACTTTGAAGATCTTCTTGCTGGTGTGTTGGATCTTCTCTGTTGTCTGTCCTTCACCAGCAATACTTTTTCCCTAGTTTCCTTTTTCTCCAGGTTATTGAGGATACTTCTGGGCTCCCATAGGTAGCAATTGTTCATTGCTCTGGATCCCCTCATTTCTTCCTCACCTTCTTCATTGACAACCACACACTTATCCTTTGAAAAATGGACTTTTAAGCCTTGATCACATAGCTGACTTATGCTTATTAGGTTAACTGTCAGTCCTTTAACCAACAAGACATTCTTCAATTTTGGGGCTTTAAGACTGTCAAGTTGTCCAACACCTGTGATTTTTCCTCTAGCTCCATCACCAAAGGTTACATGACTGGATGTATGAGGGTTGAGTTTTGTCAAGAGATCCTCAATTCCAGTCATATGTCTGGAACAACCACTGTCAAAGTACCAGTCCTCTTGGGTTGGCATCCTTAGATCAGTGTGAGCTGCTAAGGCCATATTCTTGATCACCCAATGTCTTTTCCTGTTAGGAGCACCCTTCTTTGATCTTTCTTGATGAGCTCTCTGTTCTTGATGAGCATGACTAAGAAATCCATGCAGCCAGAAACACACAGATTTGATATGACCAAGTTTTCCACAGTGGTAACACATGTACCCTTAGAATCTACTCTTGACTTGATTCCAGTTTCTGTTGGATGGATGTTGTGACATTGTTCGTGACATCCTCTTTGGCTTCTGGACCTCAGGTTGTAATATCTTGAGTTTTCGCACAGGATCAACATATCCTAGTCCAGATCTATCTCCTGAAGTCTGTCCATTCTGAAGGATTTCCTCTAGGGTGTCAGTCCCAGAATTGAGCATTCTTATGGATTTTTCCATTTGATCTTTTCAGCTTCTAACTCCTTGATGATTTTCTTTAGTTGCTCTCCTTACTGAACCAGTTATGTGCTTATGATGTGAAGCTTTTTGTATGAGGCTGCAAGCTCCTCAAAATACAACTCTTCATCACTTGAATCATCATCAGAGATGCACACACTCTTAAGAGTAGTGACATGTTTAGCTGATTCCTCTTCTGATCCACTGTCTGAATCTTCATCAGACCAGGTGACTGTCAAGCCCTTTCCTTTCTTTTTGAGGTATGTGGGACATTCCCTCCTAACATGTCCATATCCCTCACATTGATGACATTGGAATCCTCTTCCTTGGCTGACTTTATCTTCAGATTTCTCTTTATCAGAAGGCATGCTTTTGGTATAAGGTTTAGACCTAATATCTATCTTTTTGACCAGTTTGTTGAACTGTCTTCCAAGCAAGGCAATTGCTTCAGACAGACTCTCCTCCTTATCACCATCTGAATCAGCTGTGTTTGAGACAAGAGCTATGCTTTTGTTCTTTTTCTCCACAGCTTGATCACTTATTCCCATTTTAAAGGTTTGAAGGGAACCAATGAGTTCATCCACTTTCATGTGGCATATGTCTTGGGCTTCTTCAATGGCAATTACTTTCATGGCAAACCTTGTAGGTAGTGACCTTAGAATCTTTCTTACAAGCTTCTCTTCAGTCATCTTTTCTCCCAGAGCCCCTGAGGTGTTTGCAAGTTCAAGAACATTCATGTAAAACTCATGAATGGTCTCATCTTCCTTCATTCTTAGACCTTCAAATTTGGTGGTCAACATTTGAAGTCTTGACATTTTGACCTTGGAAGTTCCTTCATGAGTAGTTATGAGAGTGTCCCAAACATCCTTTGCTAGTTCATAGTGGTGTACCAGCCTGAAGAAGTTTTTATCTATGCCATTGAACAAAGCATTCAATGCTTTAGAGTTTCCTAGTGCTAAGGCCTCTTGCTATTTTTTCCATTCCTCTTCAGGAATCAACACATCTACTCCATCCTTGTCAGTCTTCACAGGATGTTTCCAGCCAGAGTTTGCAGCTCTCCAAGCTTTATTGTCTATAGATTTTAAGAATGCAATCATCCTTGGTTTCCAATAATCATAATTAGATCCATCCAGAATTGGAGGTCTATTAGTGGAGCCTATATCTTTATCCATAGTACCAGAATTTGTTTTCCCTAGATCTCACCCAGATTTAAACAGGCAGGGTGCCTGCTCTGATGCCAGTTGAAAATTCTGGCAAGCACACGATGGATGTTATTCCCAAGGTTATAACATCCACTGTGACATCTGCTACTTAACAGCTAATACTCAGTAATAATAAAAGCAGTAAATAACACATCAATTGTTTACCCAGTTCAGTGTCAACAACACTTACATCTGGGGGCTACCAAGTCAGGGAGGAAATTCACTATCAGTAGAATCAATTCAGAGTTAAACCTCCAGGTTAGACTCCTCACTTAATCCCTACCCAATGACACTTCAACCTAGAGACACTCTAGACCTGAGTATACCCACTCACTCACCCTCAATCACACAACAGTGATATCAAACAATTACAGAAGACAATATGAAGAGACACTTCATACACACCTTGATCTTGCTTCACAACTTTGATCAAGGAACTCACATACTCTTGCTTCAAAGCTTCGAGTGAGACAAAGCCTAGAATCTACCTATCCAATCCAAATCATCCACCAGACAATTTGCTTGGAGTACAAGTATTCCTAGACAAAATTCACACCTGAAGACTAGCCTTCTTCACTTACAAGGACTCTGCAATCTGCACTCTCTATTCTTCTTCTGTCGTCAAGTGTTGCTCTTCAAGATTGCATCTTCTGATCTTTATAGCAGTCGTTAGTCCTTTTGGGCCTTGGTGCATCAATTAGGTTTTATTCATAACAAGCCTATTTTCAATGATCTGCACACTTGCCACTTAATTCAGGGATATTCTAGTTCGCCTAGGGCTTCTAGAAAGTCTCCTGATATCCAGCTTGAGCACTTATTCTGTTTCCTAGTTTATAGATACCAGAAAAACAACCTTGCCCGCTGGATGTCATACGTTCAATGTTATGACATTCTGTATGACATTCAGCTTAACTAAGTTAACTTATAGTTAACTTACCCTGCACACACATCATTAAGTATGTCCTAACATTTAGTATTACATACAAGCACACTCTAAAGTTTTGCCACAAAATGAAGCCAATCAAGAGAACTTACAAAACTAATTCAACACATGCCTCAAATCCCAACAAATACAGTTTATATTTTTATTTATTTAAAAGTGGTGTCTTTATTTTTATTTTGTTTTTTATTTATATATTAAATTATCTATTCCTTCGATTTCTTTAATAATCGAGGGGTTAGGTAATCATAATTTACTATAAACACACTTGTTCATTGAGTTTTACCATAAACCTAACTCATTTATAGTCGCTCCGAACTCCTACACCATTGCTTTGGGATGGATTGCAAGATTGGAAAAATTTTCAAGGTTCTGTGTTGTATGTTGTTCTTTATCACACCTCAATTTTGTCACTATCCTTTCTCATGATTTAGATTCATTCCATTCATGATCACATCATTCATCATTTTGTCATTCATCATTCATTCAATTCATGATCACATCATTCATCATTTTTTCTTAATAAAGAAGTTAATCAAATTCAACCCTAGGTCAACATGGCTTTCCAAAAATGAAAAGGTTTTGTGATACATGGAAATGTGTGATGGCATTCTTTGATCAAGTACTAATTTTGTGACTTCTTGTGGGCCAAGTGCCAAGTGATTTTACAATACAAGGGCCATTTCTAACAAACTTGATGTTCAATTTAATTTAAACCAAGGAAATTTTGGAGTTCGTGCCATTATTCAATCGTCATCAATTAAGGTTTGAACTAATGCAAAACTTGAATCGAGTGAAGTGAAATGTCATTTAATTTCAATACAAGCTCATCACACTATTATTATAAGCCATCGCCATTTTCAAACACAAAGATGCCAAAATCAAAATTTGGATTAAGGCTTGAGTTTGGTTCACTAATTTCTATATGGTCTACATCATTCTTTCCAATTAAAAATCAAAACAAGGTGGAAGTTGGCCGAGTTCAAATAAACCAATTTGGATTTATTTGGGATTTGAGTTTCATTCTCATTCATGCCATGTTTTTCTCATCACATGTTCTCACCATAATCCAAATTCAAATGCTCATGTGAACAAACTAAGGTTGACTTGCTTAGTTACCATGAGGTTCATTCATTCATACACCTTATGGCATACAATTTCAAATTAAACATCATCCAAGTTCTTTTCCATTCAAAATTTAAGCCAATTTGAATTGCTTCATTCATTCATACACTAATATTACCATACAAGTTCAAGTAAGACAAAATGAAGTGAAGAATTGGGAATTAAATTGCAAAGGAAAAGATCAAAACTCTTTTATTCCATTAATAAAAAATAGTATAATGTTTACATGAGAATTACAACAAAATTACACAAAATAAAACTTTCACATGGACCCTTCTCAGCATCACTCAAGATATGCTTCCACTCCCCACAAAATTTGAAAAACAAATCTTCATACAAACAACTCAAATCCCTCATTCATCCTTATCCCCTTAACAACTCACAGTTCTTACTGCCACTGACACGATTTCATCATCGCATATGAGGATAAGTAGTCCTTTTATTTTTCCTTTCAAACATTTTAATAATTAGAAGAAAACAAGTAAACATAAACTAACACTCTTATTCACAAAACTAACTAAATAGTTCCTGTGAGTGTAACTTTTCGTTAGATATATTTTAAATGATCTCAAAACTAGGATATTTTAGCGTTAATGTATATTGGACGGTATCCTCTGTTTCTATATGTGCATCTTAGCATTAGGAAGCATTAAAATATTTTGGAAAAGATTCATTCATTATAAATGCATTGAAAACAAAGATTTTATGAAAGCATTACAGCATAGGTCAACACATAATGCCTTCATATCAACACATAGGAAAGTTTTAAAACCTATAGGTCAACACATACAGTTTATAGGACGACTCACATGTTGCAGTATTAAAGCATGTAAGCTTTGTCCATGTGCTGACTGATATAGGTCAACACAAGGTCGACCTAAGACCTTCATAGGTCGACCTATAACTTTCATAGGTCAACTCATACAATGCATTTTTCCAAAAATCACGATTTTCTCCATTCTTTTACATTCCTTTTGCTTCCAAACTTGCATACTTATAAATACTTGATATGTGGATCATTTCTAGTAAGGGTTCTAGAGTAAACCTATAAGAAATTGGGATTTCAAAGAATTCTCATCATCTTCAACCTCTCTTCTTTGCATACACACAATCAAACTACACATAATCATTTTTTGATTAGGCGACCATCTAGATTAAGGTTGATAACGTCCAATTAGGTTGTTTTTATCGAGAATATTGGGTTGAGAACTTTGAGGATTTCAAATAAGAAAGTCGAGTTGGGGTTTTCCTTCAAGATTGTTGAGGATTTGAAGGTTTTGGAAAAGATTACATAATTCGAATCTGATCGAGTGGAATCCTCTAGACAAGAGGTGTCTTGCAAGAAAGTAGTGTGAGACGGTGGATCGTGTTGGTAAATGTTAGATTTCAACAAGTGTGCACTTGAGATTAATTCAACCAGGTGAAAGTCTCGGGATAAGGGGTATCTTGCACGGAAGTAGCAAGAACAGATGAATTGAAGCGACATTGTCGGTTACTTGATTAATCTTGGATCAAGGGTTTTGGAGGTGGTAGAATCAACTACAAACCTAGAGTTTGTAGGGTTAGAGTTCTTCATCTCTTATATACACACATTTCAAAAGTAAGATATATTATAATATCTCAATTTGAATTGAGGGAAGACGTATCCATAGTGAGGCCAATTGAGGAACTGCCTAAGCAAATCCTTGTGTATTCTCTGTCTGTCTCTCTCTCTCTCTCTCTCTCTCTAATTTTGTGTTTGTAAATTATTGAATTCATTGTTCGTTTGACCAATTCATTTGATAATTACTTTTGGCCAAATTTTGAATTAGGTTTTGTTGATATAATCATAATTCATTTGATTGTGATTGGTTTTTAAGATCAACAAAATAAAGCAAATTTCCAAACGATATCGATTGCACACAAAGTGTTAGATCATTGGGAGTAAGCTCTTCGTGTATCTTAGCATTCAATTATTTGTGATTAATAACTGTTGAAAATTTGTGTTTGTTATCATACATTTGTGTACCTTTACGCATATCTGAGCTTTTCGATAGAGGTTCAATTAGACGATTCGATTCGGGTTTTTTCGTTGTGTCATAAAACTTTTCAAATTTATTTTTGCCAAAAGTTTTTACATGTGACCTATTCACCCCCCCCCCCCTTAGATCGAAGGATATCATCTAACAGTTCCCATTGAGTACAACAGATGTGAGGGGTGTTAATACCTTTCTTTCGCATAACTGAATCCCGAACCCGAATTTAGTTACGACGTCCATTTTATTTTTCTTTATGGGTTTTATCAAAAAATTTCCCTTTCCTTTTAGAATAAATAAACTTCGGTAGCAACTTTGTTGTTATTTTTAGCATTCGTTACGCTCAGGTATTTTTTCACGCCGCGACAAATATCAAAGATGAAAATTTTGAAAGATTCAAAAAGGCATATGTAGGAATAATGGAAAACTCAAGAACGACAAACAACATTCAAGAATCGTTTCATATGGAAGGATACTTCTAAATAAAAGTCACACCACTTAGAGATGACTTATGCTTGCTGGAAGAAGCAAAATAAGAAGATTTGAAAGCTTTTGTTGATAGTGCAAAAGAATGGTGTGGGTAATGGTTTGTAGAAATACATCCTTGGAGTCTGAATGATGTTGAAAATGAACGACTAACATGGCTAAAGTGCTATGGTATTCCATGCCATGATTTGAGTATATACTTTTCAAATTCATCACATGTCCAATGGGAAAGTATATATTCTAGGGTGATGAAATAAGAAGGCAGACGGAATATTATGTGGCAAGGATACTAATTAGAACAAAATATTCAATGCTTCTTAATCAGACTTTTAACATAGAGATGTTAATGGTAATGTTTTTCATATGAAACTTGTGGAAGATATACATGAACCGGATAAAACCGTCATTCCAAAACATGGTGAAATTGTGATGGTTAGCAAAGATGAGTTCAAATTGGAAAATGCCATTAGCACGTGGAAGGGGAGTGAAAAAGAAGAAAGAATATAAGCTTCATTTATCAATAGAAGCATGGCTAAAGGGATGGAAAAGTACAATTATATGGAGGAATATTTGAAAAATGCATTGGTATTGTTTAACAAAAAGTAGGGATGTTAGATGATATGTTTCGATCTAGAAAGGGTGAATAGATCACAAATTTAAAAACATAATGTTGCGGTGAAAATCGGATGTCAAGCTATTGATTAACTTGAATCTTAATTCATTAATTCACCATCAAGCTTTGATTTATCCAAAGGAAAGGTTAAAGAAATAAAAACCTTTTGCGCAATGTCACAACAAAGCTAGAGTTTTGGGGAATGGAGGTTGGTTATGCCTAGGGTAGTTATTCACATCCTAAACATCTGTAGTACTCTACAGGAACCTTTTGTGTATTTGTATGCTAAGTTATCTAAGTTGTTGTTTTCTAGGGTCATGGGATCAAGGTTAAGGTAAAGTTGAGGTAAATACCTAAGGATAGTTCTAAGTTTGATCACAAAGATATCGCATCTTATGCCTACATATCTTTACTAGGATAGAATCAGAGCAACCGTAATTCACCTCACTAGGGTTGAGGAATACTTGACTATGGTCAAGACTCCAAGGGGGAACAAACATAAAAATGTTTTTATAGAGTTTTAAAAAACTCTCTAGATCTAAATTTAACACTCAAGGGGATGGACTTTGACAAAAGCCAAGAAACGAGTAAGTAATCATGACAATGATCCTTACGTAGAGTTAGCAAACTCTATCTTAAAGTTCTAATTGAAGGATACTCCTAACAATGGGTAGGTATTTAGAATTAAAGCAAAGTATAATGGATGTAGGTTCTAAATTAACTAAGTTAAAGAACCTAATGACTTAACCAAGTCAAGGGGAAGGGTAATGAGCTATCTATGCCAGTGAAGTCAATAGAGAGACTTTCTTGTAGAATAAGGGATAAAAACGTAACTGGATGAGAGTTAACAAGCTACATCACTTAGGGAAACTTAACAAATCCTAATTACACATATAAATTCATTCAAACATGATGGAGATATAAAGCCATGGTAACAACCAAGAAAGATAAAGGCAAGCCTGTGACAACATTGAGCAAAGATGATAACAAGACAACTAGATGGAAACTGACAAGTTCCATCACTAGGGAAACAAGCTTGATAAAGATAAAGATAAATAAGTAGGATCAAATAAAAAATTGAACACAAAAATCATATTAACAACCAAGGTTTTATAATTTAACATTACAATGTTCAAAAATCATGAAGGTAACAACCAACAAGGACAAGCATGAAACATGTGTAACAACAACATTTTCATCAATGGTATTTAAACAAAACTCATGCAAACAAGTTACAAATTGAATCAATTAAATACAAATGTAACACATTTAATCACATTCAAGACATATTGATAATAATCAATTATGGATAGGCAAGAAAAGTAACAACAATTCAAGCATGGATTCAAACTTCAGAAAGGGAAAGATAAACAAGATTCATGGTAACTTTCAAGGCAAGAAACAAACCTAAACATGTTATGGTTCTAACAATACACATAAACAAGTAATATAGGGGTGAAGGATCATGTTCATGAGGTTACAACATCAAGAAACATATCATGGTTCACAAAGAAGTTTCAAGACATACTTTTAACATTCATGCATTCACAAAGGCAAGTATAATCATGGTAAAGAAAAGAGCCAAGTATTTTCAAACAGATAAACATGTTAGACATTTAAAAATTATTCATACAAGATCAAACTTACAAGAAAAATCAAGTACTATGTCAAGAAGTTCATGAAAACCAAATAAAACCCTAAAAAAGATCATGTCATTCAAGTGGACCAAAGTGTTTCAAAAATAACAAATTTTGAATTCTTTCTTCACACATTAAAACTAGACATATCAAGTAGAAAAATGAAAAAATAGTGGCATCAAAATGATAAAATCAAGGAAGTTATGCACATTTGAAAACTAGGCAAACTAGGGCAAAAAATAAGGCAAGGCAGATTTTGCAAGAAGGATCATAACTCACTTAAAACTCAATCAAATTGGATGAAATAAAAAAGAAAATTGTGTATTTTTCACAAGGAATTCAATGGTGGTTTTAATTTTCTCAGATCATGCACCATGTGAAAAAATTGATAGCATCATTGAAAAAGACATGTTATGTGGAAGAGCAATGTGACAGTCCAATGTACATGTTCTAAGCAGCAAGCAATGATTCAAACACAACATATGAGACATATAGAGAGTTATTACAAGAATCATACATCAATAGACAAGCTAATTCAACATATGGCATGTATAGTGGAAAAAATAGCAAGCTTGTGCAAGAGCAAAACAACAGACAGAAATGTACCAATTCAGCCTCAACTAAATGATCAAACATATCACATATGACCTATAAATGATGTTTACAAACACCAATCATCTATGCCTAAACAGAATCAAAAAGTTGCATATTGAAATGAAACTTAAAGTAAGCTAATAAGCCAAACCAAAGGGACAGTCATGAATACTCAAGTTTGTGAGCAAGAAATGGTTCAAACATGACCTATAAAGTGTATCTAGCATGTTCATAATCAATGTACATCAAAATTCAGCATGATCTTAAAATTAGCAAGTTAGAACACATACCTTTTGTAGCTTTTTCAAGTCAATACACCAAATAAGAAAACCAGTTGATGGATGATGATCCAAGAAGCTCCAATATGCTCCAAATAAGGTGTTCAAATGATGAGAACTCCTCCAAGAACACTATTTTGACAGAATGCCTTCTTATGCAAGAAAACACCAAAAACTTCAAAGTGAAACACTAGAAAATGGTGTTACGGAACTTTTATGATGCCATGGACAGTTCAAGAAACTTATATGGAGAGTGTTTGAAGTGTTAGAATGACTATAAAAGGGCTGGTTTGGTTCTGGTCTATAAAAATGCAGAAAAGTCAAATTTGCAAGGTATGAGAGTTAACTTTTGGAATGTGAGATTTTCTGGTGAATGTAAGGGTTTGGAAAACTTCAATGCATCATATGTGATATCTTTGAGGTTTCAGTTCAAGTCTATGATGGTTGTACTGAATTGTGACAGAGTTTTTGCAAAGGCAGATTTTTCTTCACAAGGAAGCAACTTCTACCACTTGCAAGAAGATGGTGATCAGAGAAATGAGAGAGATTCAACTTGGTTTATAGTTAATTCTGGTGTTTTTTGGATGTTAGGAGTGTTTTCTATTTATAGGCAAGCTTGGAAAATGAGAGGTATGGGCAGATTGTGCCAAGCTTGCCAAGCTTGCCCTTTTTGGAGGCAAATGAGCAAATCCAACTTGGGATTTCTTTTCTGAGCATGAGCAACCTTCCTACGTGTTTCAACATCACCAATAGCCTATAAATAGTTGACATTAAGTGAAGGAAAGAGAATATTTGATGCAGTAGCTGAGGTGTAGCAGAAAATGCAAAAAGTTTCTCTCTCTTTGCCACTTGCATCCACTTGATTGAATAAACAAATCCAAAAATCAAAAATATGATTTTTGCTCGTATTAATCCATTGTAATCTCATCAATTAAGTCCCTAAATATAAGAGAATGAGTTAAATAAGTGATTAGAAGAGGTTTGAGTGGTCTATGCATCAAAATGCAAGTGCTGAACTTGGTTTTGTGACATGGAAAATCCCTAACTTGCTATCTTCGACTCTCCCTAACCACAAAGGCTGTGAAAATGATCTTGTACTTTTTTAAAATCCCCAAGTATGATATACAATGTTCATGTTTTCCTAAAGTTCAGATTCTAAAGGGAACTAGGTAAAAAATCTTCATGAAGTTGGCTACAAAACTTGACTTACAAGTCAAGAAACAAGAAAATTTTCTAAGTGTGGAAATCCTTCACAACTTGACGAGCCGAAAATTTTCTAAGAACAATTGAAATCTTCAGGATCGATCCTTAGTGTTCTGGGGTTTTTTGAACCTTTAATACTTCTTGAGGGGACTTCAATAAGTCATAGAAACATCATGGAATATAGTTCAAGCTTTGGAAACCCATTTAGACCAAAAGTCAAACTATAGTTGACTTTTTCAACTGGAAACCCTAATCAGGGTTTTGCACAACACTGCTTCAATTCTCTTGGTAACAACCTTAAATAGAACTTTTTCTTGGTAAGATATGAACCTCTTGATTGTGTGAAGACTTAATATGTAGAAGTTTAATCCAAAACCTTGACTGATCAGTCCATAGGATTCTTGATTTTAACAGTGTGAAACCCTAATTCATCTGCACCTTGACAAAGATTGACTTGAAAGAGGTTAGGGTTAGATAACATGTGCTTGATGCACCTAGAATGATAATGGAATCTAGGGTTCGAAATTTGGGGTGTGACACATAACTTTTAGCAAAAATTGTTTTTCAAAAGTTTTATGGCACAACAGAAATAACCCTAATCAAATTGTCTAACCGAACCTACTGTCGAAAAGCTCGGATATGCGTAAAGTAAACCAATTGGATAATAATGAACACAAATTGTTCAAAACTATTAATTCACAGATCAATTAAATGCTAAGCTATGTGTAAATCTTATTTCCAATGAACAAAAAATCAATTAAAATACTCAAAGGCAATTTATCTAACACTTTGTGTTTGATCGATAAAGTTTGGAAATTCAATTTGTTTTGTTGATGTTAAAAACCAATCACAACCAAAGTTATTATCATTATATCAACAATAACATTTTAAAAGATAGTTGAAAAAATAATTTCCAATTGAATTGATCAAAGCAACAATGAACCCGATAATTTGCAAGAACAACATTTAAAGAGATATTGAGAGAGAGAGAGAGATAGACACACAATGATTTGTTTAGGCAGCTCCCCAATTGGCCTCGTTATGGGTACGTCTTTCCTCAATTCGAAATTGAATTGAGATACTTGCAATTAACCTTATCTTTGCAAACCCTATGGTTTATTGTTGATTCTACCACCTCCAAACCCTATGGTTTGTTGTTGATTCTACCACCTCTAAAACCTTGATCAAAGTTTGATAAATTCACCAACAATGCTGCTACAATCTACCAGTTCTTGACTACTTGATTGCAATACCTCCTCATCTTCAAGGGTTTTTCTCGGTCGGATTGATTCAAAACCTTTAAATCATAATGATCTTGAAGAAAAACGCCAACTTGGTTTTCTTATTTGAAACACACAAAGATTCCAACCTAATATTCTTGGTTACACCGACATAATTGGATGTTATCAACCCTAATATAGATGGTCACCTAATCAAAAAATGATTATGTGTAGTTTGATTGTGTGTATACATGGAAGACAGGTCGAAAATGATGGGAATGCTTTATAATTATGGTTTTGTTTAGGTTTTACACTAGTACCTTACTAGGATATCATACATGTATGAGTATATATATATGTATGAGAGAAAAATGAGCAAAAGGAATGCAGTTGGATGGAGCAAAAATGAAAATTTTTAGAGGAGGCATCGTATGTGTCAGCCTATTAAAGCAATAGGTCAGCCTATAAAGGTATTGTTTTGACCTAAGTGAGGCGACCTAAAGTCAGTGGCTACATGCTTTAATATTAATCTGTGGGAGCCAACCTGAGATGACCATGTGCCAACCTATATTGAAGTTAAAACCTTGACAGGTCAACATGTTTATGCATGTGTCCACCTGAACTGTGTTGACCACCCAAAAACTTGTTTTTCAATGCATTTTTCATAAAAACTAAGTTTTCAATGCATGTATGATGTAAACTCCTTTTCCAAACTATTTGAAGGCTTCCTGATACTAAGATGCTCATCTAGAATGGAAGGATATTGTCTAATGTACATAACATTACACTATCCTAGTTTTGACATCATTCCATCTTTGGGGCATTATTTCTCCCCCCTTTGACAACATCAAAAAGAGAACAAGCAAATAATAACAAGTATATTTAACCACATACAAACCACAATACTACATAGAGGCAAATTGCAAAGATAAGACGATCAACACGATATAACTCACATAGAGTCACATTCACATTGAAATAGAATGATTTTAAACATAAATACAAGCAAAAAAGCCACAATAGAACACAATTGCAGCTTATTGATGCTCAATAACATAACAAATATGAACATGAAAGATACAACGTCATCCAAAAACATAACATAAGCGGCACGATTACATAACATAATCCTTTGGTGCGCCCGAAATATTGCACACGCATGTGCTCTAGAAAGGAAATACAACTTCATCACCACTTAAACCAAAAACATAGATGTAACAATAACAATGACACACACAACAAGAATCTTATTGACATCATAACATGTTCAACCAAGGTTCATGCACTAATAAATAACAAGCCATATGCATAAGGAATATATTTCAAGCATGTATGTGGAATATATAATATCACTATAAGCATATAATTGACATACATCAATCGAAAATTTTGAAAGTGAATAGTTATGAACTACTTCAAGCATCAAGAATAGTCATTCTTGGAACATAAGCAACATGTAACAATAAAAAGGCTTATAAAAGAAGAGAGAAGTGGAACAATGGTACCTCACTAATGAATTGATGAAGGATGCACTCTTAGGTAATAAACCTCTATATTTCTTTACATCTACATCCTTACCCTTTTCATCCCTTTCAAGGTTACCATTTGTAGTCATCGAAATATCAATAGACTTTGCATCATACATGCCAAATATCTTTAGAAATTCTTTGCAGTATTTAGTTTGACATACAAATTTACCTTCATTCATTTGTTTTATTTGAAGACCAAGGAAGTAGTTTAACTCCTCCATAAGGCTTATTTCAAACTCTCCCTGCATAAGTTTAGAGAACTCTTCTACAAGTTGCATATTAGTCGACCCAAAAATAATATCATCTACATAAAATTGAACTAGAAGAGTGTGTTTCCCTTGACGCTTAATCAATAATGTAGTATCTAATTTACCCCTTGAGTATCCTTGGTCAATTAAAAATTTTCTTAATCTCTCATACCAAACCCTATGAGATTATTTTAGACCATACAAAGCTCTCTTTAGCTTGTACTCATAATTTGGATACTTGTGACTTTCAAAACAGGGGGGGGGGGGCGGGGGTTGAGCTACACACACTTCTTCATTAATCTAGCCATTTAGAAACACACTTTTCATGTCCATTTGAAATAACTTGAAATTTTTAGCGCAAGCATAGGATAGAAGAAGGCGTATAGCCTCAAGGCGAGCAACCGAACCATAAGTCTCCTCATAACCGATGCCCTCCTCTTGGTTATACCCTTGAGCAACTAGCCAGGCTTTATTGTGGGTTATCACCCCATTTTTGTCAAGCTTGTTCCTAAAAACCCATTGGGTGCCAATCACTTGGTGATCTTTAGGACGAGGGACAAGGTCCCAAATGTCATTTCTTCTAAATTGACTTAGTTCATCTTGTATGGTCATATGCCAATGCTCATCTAGTAATGCATCCTTACCATTTTTAGGCTCTACTTGAGAAATGTAAGCAAAGTGATAACAAAAAATACTTATCTTAGAGCATGTTGTCACGCCTTTTGTGATATCCCCAAGTATGTTGTCAATGGGGTGATATTTTGATGTCTTCTAAGTCAAAGGTAGATTTTCCACTGCAGCTGGACTAATGTACGCTCCCGTGAAAATTGGTGCTCTAATGTAAGCTCCCTTAGGTTCAATAGCCATTCTTCTAAAAAAGTAAATCTTAAGCACAAAGTTAACCATAGCTCATGATACAAATTGTTAGACGATAGGCTTCGATCTAGAGGGGGTGAATAGATCACAAATTTAAAAACAGAACTTTTAGCAAAAATTGGTTTTCAAACGTTTTATAGCACAACTGAAACAATCTGAATCGAATCGTCTAACCGAAACTACTATCGAAAAGCTCAGATATGCATAACGTAAATCAATTGGATAATAATGAACATAAATTTTTCAACAAATATTAATTCATAAATAAATTAAATTCTAAGCTATGCATAGAGCTTATTTCTAATGAACAAAACTCAATTAAAATACTCAAAGGAAATTTATCAAACACTTTATGTGCGATCGATAACATTTGGAAATTCAAATTGCTTTTTTGATGTTAAAGACCAATCACAATCAAAGTGATTATGATTATATCAACAATAACACTTTAAAAGATTGTTGAAAATTTTTTTCAATCAAATTGATAAAAAAAATGAACTCGATAATTTGCAAGAACAACAATTAAAGAGATACTTAGAGAGAGAAAGAGAGAGAGTGATCGCGGTCGTCTGATATTTGACGGATTAATCTGCAAGCATACAGTTGATCATGTAGTTTTAAAAAGGTTTTCGAACCCACAGGGACAGATAATCAAACTATTGCGGTCTATGGTTGTTGTGCAAAGCTAAGGAATGGTTAACAACGGATCGAAACTAGAAAAGGGGCTGAATTACTAGAAACTGAACTAAATAATAAAACGAGTTCGACAGAAGATTTCCGCGCATCTAAGGGACTTGTAGGAAACAGGTACTAATTACGGTCAGATGCCTATTTCATAAGATACACTGACTCAAAGGCTCCGCCTTACGCTCTCAAGGTGCGTTTCTTAACCCCTAGATTTGGATCTCGCTCTCCCGGTAATTAAGAACACTTTTTGAAAGTCCGAAATATTCTAAACGACGTCTAAAGCGCTCTCGCTATTGTTAGACGGGATGCCTAGTTTCTACTATCTGGATCTCTCCTCACGCTCTCACAGATCTCGACTCAAACCTTAATATGCTTCTCACTCTTGTGAAAAATCAATGGTAAGCAACTTTTCGCGACAAAGCTACCTAAATTACGGCTAGAAACTACAACCGAAACGGCTTTAAAACCGCAATTTCGCACTAAGTTCGCTACCGAGTCCCACCGGTAACGGCGGTCCTCAACGACGGACTCAACAAGATTTAGCCAAACATGATTATCATTACTTTTAAGATACTAAAACATGTATTTAATTCTACTAACATACTAAAACAATTTAAGGCAGAATTAGTAATAACAATGCAATTCGAAGTAAAATAAAAAAAAAACCTGTAGAAACTGACAATTGAAAGAAAATGGCATCAAGCTTCGATTAACTTCAGAATATTTAGTATACAATGGAAAATATAGAATTGCAGTAATTCCTCGATGTGAGTAATTACTGCTTCTAAAACTGTTTAAGAATGCCTAGAATTCAAATTGAAAAACACCAGCGCTTCCGCAGTCGAACTACCTTCTAAAAAATACCTAAAAACCTTGTATTTATAGACCAACAATCAGTTAAAACAAAGAGGAATTCGAAATGAAGTAGTGGAGGGAAGTAGAACTGCTGATAACTACTTCAGAATTAGAAACTGCTACTGCGACTGTACGACGATCGTCGTAAGGGCCATAGCGAGTGCCATGCTTGCTTCAATGCTGAATGCGACAAAATAAGTGATGGCGAACACCATCTCACCAGAATCACTAAAATCTGCTACTTTTCTGTGCAGATCTTCTCCAAAGGCTTCGATTTCCTGATTCTTCCACGATTTTCACCGATTCCTAAAAACAAAAAAACGAAGTAAAAGTGCGACGGAATAACAATAAAGACTCGATAAAACACGGAAAAAAATACACATAATGAGCCAAAAATTGCGATACTAAATCGAGTTATCAAACTCCCCCACACTAAGACCTTTTCTTGTCCTCAAGCAAAACTCCCAACAGAAGCAAATAGAAAAATTGCAGCGCTCGACTCGCAGGTACGAAAACATTCAAAGCTCAAGGTTGCTAGGCTATCGCTAAACATATAGGTACTAAATAGTGCAAATAAGGACATCGTACTGACAGGTCCGCAAAAACGGGAAGAGACTCCCTTCTTATGTGATACCAAGTCAAATCATGACATTATAACTCGACCTATAGACTCCATTCTCGTTCACCTCTCTTTCATTCTCGCGCAATCACATTAAGTCCGTTATCCCTCGTACTTGCATGGAAATTGAACCTGTTAGTGTTTTGATCTCAATATTCAATTATTATCATTTTTTATTTTTCTTAGCATTATGCCTTTTTCATTAGAATTTCAGAAGTGAGGGTCACCTAACTTAGCGAGAACATGTCCTTGGTTCAATTTTCCTACAAAATAATCAATAAATCACAACATTTGAGATCAACACATATTTGCATGGGTTCATTACTTAGTTCGTACACAATGATGGTGCTGACTGCTAGTATAAACTAATCGAGAGGCTACTTCTAAGAACTTGGAATTAAGGTCTCAGCATAGTGTCTATCTAAATCAAGTCTAAATCAAGTCTAACTATGAACAATATCGATATTAACAAAACTTTCCCAAGTCTATCTAGCATAGCCTAAAACAAGAAGTGCAACAACCTATACTCAGTGTCATGCCTTTGAGTCAAAGCGAAAGAAATTTCTTTTTGGTTGGGGGTAAAAATTATGGGAATTTTATAAGAAAAGGATAAAGTAAAGCAAAAATGGGCTCACTGCGCATATGACTCGATAAAGTAGTAAATAAGCAGATAAGTACGGAAGTAAAAAGGAAAACAAGTAAAACATGATAAAAGGAAACTAAAAGAAACTAACTAAAAGCATAAAAGTAATATAGAATTAAACAAGACATAAAGCAGTAAAATAAAGCAATAAAACTTCTCCCCCACACTTGAACTAAACATTGTCCCCAATGTTTTAGTACAAGGTGAAAGAAGAAGCGGTAAACCCGTGGTGGTGGTCAATGGTGGCGGTCACAACCTCTGTGGTACTGAGGATCTCTCCTGAAAGCAGAGTGTGCCACTGGAACATGCTGAATGTACTCTCGCAAGCTCTGAATCTGTGCTTCCAGGCCTTCCATCTGTGTGGTGAGATCACCCATGTCGTGATGAGTTCTCTCCAGATAGTCGGTTTGTTGATGTCTCATATGATCAATAGTCTCTCTCAACTCCTTCTGTTGTCTAAGTAAAGTCCACAGCATCTGGTCACAATCAGCTTCCATGTCGTTCTTGTGTTGTATCTCGGACAGGATATCGTCTAATTCACTCTGCATAGCTGTATAGTCGTATTCTTGTTGGGACTGATATGTACCTGCAAAATCATCAGCAAAAGGTGTAGTGTGTGTACGAATACTTGGCCCGGGTGCATTAGAAGCACGAGGACGAGTCTCAGTGGGAGGCTTAGGATGTCCCATAACAGAGCGGTAAAGCCTAACGGCTCTCTCTTGCTCTAGAGCAGGTGCATTAACATCAAAAATCCAGTTAGTGCTAATGCGCACGTTAACGCGCTCAAAGCGAGGCAGAGTAACTCCCATAATCTCATGACTACGAATGACCAGGTGATACTTGCAAAGACTTAACGAGCCGCATAAAACGATAGTAATCTGAATTAGCAAAAAGAGGAGGTATCCTCTCAACAGCCTCCAACTCAGTATGCAAACCTAAATGAAGGGCTATGGTGGTAATGATGCCACCGATACAAATGGGACCGCCGGTTCTACCACCGGTAGATGCAAGGTGTGCAAGCAGAAAAGAAGTTGGGTTAACTTTTGTTTGCGAGAGAGCGCAGTGAATCAACAATAAGTCTTTGGAATTCACATTTCCAGTGTTCTCTATTCCGAAGATGGTCGAGGCTAAAATACGGTGAAGGTAACAGATAACAGGGTTGTGTATGGTTATGGCCTTCAGGCCTTCCCATGTGGTGGTGTGGTTGTTAGTGATTTGATATCAAAAATTATAAGCACTGGCCTCCCACTCACTACCAAGGGGTGCCCATGTGGAATATTCGTCTCCACTAGGAAAAACAAAAATAAAACCTATATGTTCATGAGTGAGGGAATAGTCAACACTGAACATCTTAAAATCAGCTGACCCCTGGTGCACGAATAATCAGTGTAGTGCCGAAAATAACTACAAAATTTATAAGTAAGTCTAACGGATGTAGCATTGCTCATGGAACAAAATTGAGACATACCTAGATTCATGAGCATCCAGTCGATGCTATCATAGAGGCCTAGAGCTTTTACAGTATCAGAATTTGGGTACCTTGTAGAAAGGACCTGCCTCTTACAAAGCTTATGGTAATTTGCACGCTGGGTTTGGCCAACAAAGCCCTTTGGAAACTCGATACCCATGTAGTCCATATCTCTAGCGACTCGTGGAGGCATTGTGGTGGCTCTTGGAAAAGGAAGGAGTAAAAAGATGGTTGTGGATGATTTTGTAGAAAGACAAGAGAGAGTGTTAGAGGTTTTGGTGAGTTTAGAATGATGGTTTTGAGGGTGTTTAAAGTGAATGATTAAGAATGTGGATGGGTGGTGGTTAGAAAGGGTTAATGATGATTAGTTTGGGTGGTTAGAAGGTTTCTTAGGGAAGAGGAATGGAAAAACTTTGAAAAAGTGCGCAAATTCTAAAACTGACAGAATTTTGTTTGTTTTAACTTAATGGCGAGCGCCATGAGGCATATGGCGAACGCCATTCCTTGAAAACATGAAAATTGCAAAAGAAACATCAGTGGCGAACGCCATCAATATAATGGCGAGAGCCATTAGGCTAAAATTCGCAAAAATTCAAATTTCCAAAGGTCTATACGCTTTTTTAGTTTTTGAAAGGTTTAATTTTGTATTCTCTTGTTTGTTTTGGGTAGTGCAGATAAAAGATAGTGAAAGAAAATAAAATGCATAAATATAAAAGAAATAAAATTCCAAGTACTTAATAGAAATTGCATTAATGGAAAAGAACAGTAACAAAGATGTTTCTCGTTGACATGCCAGCGATACACAGAGCGTTACGGAATTGAAAAATCACAAGAAGTAAAATACTGAATGAAAATTAAAAAAATACGAAAGGAACAGAACAAAAACATCAAAGAAGGATGACATTAGTCCATGTGACGCTTCAGCAAGAACACTTGCTGAAAAAGCTGGTCAAACTGCTCGTTGACAACGTCCAAGAAACCATGAAAGTCGCCTCGCAGCGAAGTGATTTCACCTCTGAGGAAGTCAACTTCATTATGGAGAGAAAGGATGTCTGAACCAAGGTCTGCTGGAGGGTGAAAGGATAATGGCTCAGAAACACAAGATGTGGCATCAGGGGCTGGATTAGCATAGTTATCATACGACTGTGGGCTGCCCAGTGGTGTACGTGATTCGTTCTCTTATTCCAGGTCATAGAGCCAGTTGGCTCGGTTATGAACATTTGATTTCTCATGATTGGGTAGTGTGAAGTTACACACCACTTTATTATCAATGAGGTACTCAAATTCAATCGGACCAAGGTTAGCAATGATTTTGCGGTTAAAATTGAAGGTGATGCTCATGGGACAAATGGATCCAAAAGGACGGATTTGGTTCAGGTGGTATCTAAGTCCAATGGCATCATCTATCATGGTCACAAGGCCTCCTGAAAGTAAGGTGGTGTTAAGTTCTCGATTGATCTTGGTTAAGTTAGCAAGTATGCCTGCACAGGCATTCACAGGCCTTCCCTGCGTAGCACAATACATGATGAAAAACTCATCTTTCGATACAGCTGTGATGTTTTCTTCCTTGGTGAAAAGTGTATGGGCCAGAAACTTGTGGAAGTATCAGAGAGCGGGGTTATGGATGCTCTCAGAAAACATGGTATTGGACTCTGAATGATAGTCACCTGTTATTGTTCCCCAAAAATAGTCAAGATCCATCTGGGTAAAAGCATCGTCGGGTGTGATGGTGAAGGCATCAGGTCCATTAGAAAATCCTAGAAGTTCAGCTATCTCATGATGTGTGTAATGGTATTTGTTACCAAATAGTCTAAATGTAGTCAGACCTCACCCAGTTCCATACCCTCGGGCAGGATCATGGTAGAGTGAATTGAGGAACTCAAGTGTGACCCTACGGTATGGGCTAAATCTCCTTACCACGACAAAATTATCCCAACCCAAGAACAGTCAGAGTCAGGCCATCAGGGTAAATAGGCAGAGTCATGTCTCTGAGAGCTAAGGCATCGAAGCGACACCTCTGTGCCTCATTCCTAAATACAACTTCCATGTCAACAGTTGGCTCCGTATCCTAAAAATAGAAAAAAGGTAATCCTAAATTATGTTATTCTAAAATAAATAAAAAAACAAATATAACTCTATTAGAAATTAAAAAACAAATTGCTAAATGTTAGATGCCCAACTTTGCTTATTTGATCTATCAAATGTGGGCATCTTTCACTCCTTTTTGTAAAGAAAGTGTTAGAATCACTCTTGCTTTGGTTGGTTTGCAACATTATGTGAAAATATCTTGGTTCTTTTGATTTATGTGTTATTGTGCAGGAATTAGGCATGAAAAAGTGAAGATTAAGACACAAGAAAGAGGACAAAGAAACCAAGTCAGCATGCAAATAACAGCAAGTTCGCTGGGCGAACTTGCTAGTGAAGCTTCCACCAAAACTTCACAAAGTTCGCTAGGCGAACTATGTAGCGAAGGCCAGGAATCCAAAACAGTAAGAAAAGGGTCATAAACTCGCTAGGCAAAGAAGGAAGCGAAGAACTCGCTAGGCGAAGAGGTAGTGAACACTCCCAGACTTAAGGCAGTAGGTATTTGGACAAGAATTCGCTGTGCGAAGTTTGCAGCGAAGGCTTCGCACTGCGAACATTTGGATTTCTGTCTGGGGAGCTTTCGCAGGACATAGGCACTTCAGGTGCCATTTTGGGTGTTTCCTAGGCGAACAATTTGTTCGCACTGCGAACGTGACAGCTCAGCAGCCTCTTCTATAAGTAGTATGAGCTACTTTTTGAGAAAATATCTATTTTTTTGTACTTGCATTTGAGAGGAGTTTTCAGACCGAAAAACTCATTCCTCCATTTCTCATCATCTCTTAGCAATATTTCACAAAAAGAAGGTGGACTCTCATCCAATCTCGATTATTCGACTCGGATGTTGATCAACCTTCTTCTGAAACTTGTTGCTCAAGAAATCATGGAAATGGTTGGCTAAATCCCTCTCTTGTAAAGGTTAGAAGTAGTTAGTTCAGATTTTATGTATTCCATTTGATCTTTTGTATGTGAACAAATGTTGTGATCAATATAGATGAGGTTATTTGCTACTCTTTGTACATTTATGGTTTGGATTGCTTTAGACATGAACTTTCCAAGTCTTGACCTAATATCTTCATCTATCAACTATACAAATTCTAGACATAGGTTTGAAAGTTGATATTCGCTTTGTATTGATCTTAATGATTATTGTTTCGAGTGTTATTTAGAGAGATCATTTAACGGTTGAAATAATAACATACACGAAATCGCTTTAGAAATGAACGCTTTTACGAGGATACGCGGTTATGTTGGTTAAAACTTCGTTCACATATTTGATCGGTTGGATACGTTTAGGACGGACTAGCGAACCCTAATCTTGACATGTTTTTATCAAACTTAGACCGAATGTTATTCTGCTTTATTTCTTGCAAACTTTTGTTACAAAATTGAAACCATTTTAAAAACCCCCTTTCTTAAATCATTAAAGCGTTGAACGGCAAGCATCTATATTCTCATCAATCCCTATGGATATGATAAGACACTACCCCAAAAATACGTTCTAACACTAAACTAGTAATAAAGAAAACAACAACAGTAACGACAACAATAATACTAACAATAGTAATGATAAAAATAATTAAAAAGATATGCATTACGGTAAACATAAACTAAGAGTTAAAGGAAGCAATACAAATAAAAGAATCTAAACTACTAACTATGGGGTGCCTCCCATATAATGCTTCATTTATTGTCAGGAGCTCGACAATGGTTCCGCATACTATCTAGGTGGAAGAGCGGGTAGCTCCTCTAATTTGTAGCTTATGCAGAAGTCTCTGCTCTCTACCTTATGATAATGCTTAAGTCTTTGTCCATTCACTATGAATGTTTCTTTCGAATTTCATTTAATTACGACAGCTCCGCATTGGTAAACTCTCATGACTTCAAAGGGTCCAAACCATCGAGAACTTAGTTTTCTTGGAAACAATTTAAGTTGGGAGTTAAAAAGAAGAACTATGTCTCCCTCATTAAAATCTCGTCTCAAGATTCTTTTGTCTTGCCACTTTTTGGTTCTTTCTTTGTAAATTCGAGCATTTTCATAGGCATCGAGTCTAATTTCTTCTAGTTCATGGATATCTAGTACTCTTTTCTCTCCTATGGTTGTGTAATTCATATTCATGGTTTTAATTGCCCAATAGGTTTTGTGCTCTAATTCTACAGGCAAGTGACAAGATTTACCATAAACTAGTTTGAATGGAGTGGGTCCAATAGGAGTCTTGTATGCAGTTTGGTATGCCCACGGAGCTTCATGAAGTTTGGCAGACCAATCTTTCCTAGATGTTGCAATGGTTTTCTCAAGTATCTGTTTGATCTCTCTGTTTGAGACTTTAACTTGTACACTCGTTTGAGGGTGATAAGGCATTACTACTCGGTGTCTGACTCCATATATAAGTAACAGTTTCCCAAAGACATTCGAGATAAAGTGGGATCCTCCATCACTTATTACGATTCGCGACACACCGAATCTGGGAAAAATTATATTTTTGAACAGCTTGACAACTACTCGCACATCGTTAGTGGGAGAAGTTATTTCCTCAATATATTTTGACACATAATCGATTGTGACATGTAATTATTACCAAAAGAAGAAGGAAAAAGGCCCATGAAATCTATACCCCATACATCAAAGACTTCCACTTCTAGGATGCCTGTATGTGGCATCTCATCGCCTCTTGAAATATTACCAGTGCGTTGGCATTGGTAATAGTTCAATACACTGATGTGGACATCTTTCCACAAGTTGGGCCAGAATAGACCCGACTGAAGGATTTTAGCACATGTATTCGAAGTGCTTGCATGCCTTCCATAAGGTGCAGTGTGGCAATGAGATATAATTTCGTTAGTTTTCGATTCAGGAACACAACGGCAGAAAATACCATCGGTGCCTCTCTTGAAAAGCAAGGGCTCATCCCAGTAATAATGTTTAAGATCATGGAAGAATTTATTTTTTTGTTGGTAGGTCAAATCTGGTGGAAGCACGCCAGCGACTAAGTAGTTGACCAAGTCAGCATACTGATCCGCGGTCGCTCGCGGATCAAAACGAGTGTTTTTATAAAAATGCTAGTATAGCGACAGTGACTCGAAATATCGTTCTCAAAAGGATTCTTGTAGTGATTGACCAATAAAGTAATAATTTATGGGGGTTTGAATTTTGATTAAGCGAAAAAATACTGAAAATAAGTGATTATAAAAAAGGTGATTATGAAATAAATCAATCTACCGATTCGGTTCCTACTATCATCGATTACTATAATATTAATATTCTACGCGTTCATTCCTATTTGGATACAAGCTTAACGGCAAGCGCGATAAGGATTGCAAGATATATGATCCTATTGTCCGAATTAAGTAAAAGGTAAAAAGCTTCATGAATTAAGCAAACATGATTATTCAGTAAAACATGTTGGCCCACAGAAAACTCTTTCCTAGAGATCATTTTATCATGGAAGTGTTTAGTTTTTTCTTTATAAATTCTAGAGCTTTCATAAGCCTCTAATCTAAGCTCTTCCAACTGTTGTAATTGGAGTTTCCTTTCAATACCTGCTTGTTGCATCTCCAAATTATAACTTTTCACCGCCCAATAGGCACGATGTTCTACCTCAACAGGAAGATGGCATGCCTTACCAAAAACAAGTCGATAAGGAGACATCCCAATGGGTGTCTTGAAAGCTGTTCTCTGAGCCCAAAGTTCGTCTTCTAGACGACGGCTCCAGTCCTTCCTGTTTGGTTGCACCATTTTCTCTAAAACCTGTTTGATCTCCCTGTTTGAGATCTCAGCTTGTCCATTAGTTTGTGGGTGATATGCAGTAGAGACTCTATGCACAACTCCATACTTTCGGAGCAAAGCTTCCATGGTGCGGTTACAGAAATGGGTGCCTTGGTCACTGATGATAGCTCGCGGTATTCCAAACCTGCAAAAAATATTAGACCTGACAAAATCTGCGACAACTCTAGAATCATTAGTCCGAGTGGGGATAGCTTCTACCCACTTTGAAACATAATCAACAACAAGCAGAATATAAAGGAAACCAAACGATATAGGAAAGGGACCCATGAAGTCAATTCCCCATACATCAAATACCTCACAGAAAAGCATAAGTTGTTGAGGCATTTCACTCTTGCGAGTGATGTTTGTACCTGCTATCTGGCACTCTTTACAAGTGCGATACGTCTCATAAGCATCTTTAAAAACAGTTGGCCAATAGAAACCTGAGTCGAGGACTTTTCTTGCAGTTCTTTGAGGGCCAAAATGTCCTCCGACTTGAGACGCATGAGAAAATTTTAAAATGGATTCAATCTCATAGTCGGGAACACATCTTCTAATAACCTGATCACTACCAAACTTCCAAAGATATGGATCATCCCAGGTATAATATTTAGCATCACTTTTGAGTTTATGAATCTGTGATCTGGATGCACCTGTAGGAAAAACACCAGCAACAAGATAATTAACAATATCAGCAAACCAAGGTGTAATACCATGTAAAACTAAAAGCTGTTCATCAGGAAAGTCATCCTGAATGGGAAAAAGATCTTCATCTCTCTCTATCCTGCTCAAATGGTCAGCCACTAAGTTCTCAGCTCCACTTTTGTCTTTAATTTCTACATTAAACTCTTGGAGCAACAACATCCACCGAATCAGTCTCGGTTTTGCATCCGGATTCTTCAACAAGTACTTTAAAGCTGCATGGTCAGTAAAAACAACAACCTTGGAACCTAGCAAATAAGATCTGAATTTATCAAGAGCAAAAACAATAGCTAGAAGTTCTTTTTCAGTGGTAGTGTAATTTGACTGTGCAGAATCTAAAGTCCTAGAAGCATAGTAAATAACATGGACAGCCTTGTCAACTCTTTGTGCAAGGACAGCCCCAACAGCATAATTTGAAGCGTCACACATAAGCTCAAAAGGGAGGGTCCAGTCAGGGGGCTGAATTATGGGAGCGGAGGTCAATGCTTTCTTCAAGAAGTCAAACGCCTGTTTGCATTTGTCATCGAAGTGGAAAGTGACGTCATTCTTCAACAAGCTTGACAGCGGAAGAGCTTTCTTGCTGAAATCCTTGATGAAACGCCTGTAAAAACCTGCATGACCAAGAAAAGAACGAATCTCGCGAACGCAAGATGGGTAAGGTAGTGTAGAAATCACATCAATCTTAGCAGGGTCAACAGAAATTCCTTTTTCAGAAATTATATGACCAAGAACAATTCCCTGCTCAACCATAAAATGACATTTTTCATAATTTAAAACAAGGTTGGTTTCAATGCATCTTTCTAAAATCAAGCTTAAACTGCTCAAGCATGCATCAAAAGAAGAACCATAAACAGTAAAGTCGTCCATAAAGACTTCCATGCAATTTTCAATAAAATTAGATAAAATACTAAGCATACAACGCTGGAAAGTGCCAGGAGCATTGCAAAGACCAAAAGGCATCCGCCTATACGCAAAAGTACCGAAGGGACAAGTAAAAGTGGTCTTCTCTTGATCTTCCGGTGCAATATGAATCTGAAAGTAACCTGAAAAGCCATCAAGAAAACAGTAATGTGATTTACCAGCTAGCCGTTCAAGCATTTGGTCGATGAACGGTAAAGGAAAGTGATCCTTTCTAGTAGCTTGGTTTAGTCTCCTGTAATCGATACAAACTCTCCAGCTATTCTGCACTCTAGTGGGAACAAGTTCATTCTTTTCATTTTTGACAACCGTAAGTCCGGATTTCTTAGGTACAACCTGCACTGGGCTTACCCATTTACTGTCAGAGATAGGATAAATGATACCTGCTTGCAAGAGTTGGGTTACCTCTTTCTTCATGACATCAAGAATCAAGGGATTAAGCCTCCTTTGGGGCTGCCTTACTGTTTTCGCACCATCCTCGAGTAAAATTCTGTGCATACACATGGAAGGACTAATTCCTGGAAGGTCGGCTAATGTCCATCCGATTGCCTTCTTGTGCTTCTTCAAAACCTGCAAAAGCTTGTTTTCTTGATCGAAATCAAGGTTAGAAGAAATAATAACAGGGAGTTTTTCGTTACTCTCTAAGTAAGCATATTTCAGGTTCTCAGGGAGCTCTTTTAGCTCTAAGGACGGGGGCTGCTCGGTAGATGGGATGGTCGGGGCAGCAGGAACATCAAGAGCATCAGCTGTAAAAATAGCTTCGTTGGTTATAGCTTCACCTGTAGGAATTATATCAGCCTGGAGGGCAGCATCAATCTCAGCGCACACAACACAAAGGTTAGTGTCAGTACAATCAGAACATGAATAAACATCATCAAAATCAGAAAGAGACGGAAAATCGAGTGAAAATAATTCAGAACAAGTGTCCTCAACCAGCTCAGATATCAGTCCAATATGAAAAACGGAATGCTCCTCCAATGGATGTTTCATGGCATCAAAAATGTTGAATTTTGCGACGATGTCACCAAACTCCATGGACATGCTCCCATCATCAACATCAATTTTTGTTTTTGCCGTTTTCATGAACGGTCTTCCTAAAATGATGGGAGCTTTGCTGGACTTTGTTTCTCCTTCCATATCAAGAATGTAAAAATTTGCAGGAAAAATCAAATCGTTAACTTGAACAAGGACATCTTCGATTATGCCGGCAGGGCGAGTGTTGCTCCTGTTCGCCAACTAAATGATTAAACCTGTAGGCTGCAAAGGACCAAGACAAAGGTTATTATAAACAGAAGTAGGCATAACATTAATGCTCGCTCCTAAATCAAGCATGCAATCATCGAATTTACTATTCCCGATGGTACAAGGAATAGCAAAAGTTCCCGGGTCTTTGCACTTTTGTGGCAGGACCGGAGTAGTGAGGAGGGCTGAAACTTCGCCTGTAAATTTTTCAGATGAAGGCTCGGGCTGAATAAAGGAAGAAATATTTCTTCCTAAATTGACTCTCTCACTTCCCTTCATTCTCCTCTTGTTGGTGCACAAATCCTTCAGAAACTTAGCATACTTAGGAACCTGCTTAATCACATCAAGTAACGGAATGTTTACCGCAACTTTTCGAAAAACATCTAATATCTCTCTTTCTTTGTTTTCATCCTCAACTCTCTTATTTTTCAGAACTCTATGTGGGAAGGGGACTGGTGGTACATACTCTTTTTCTTTAATTTTTCAGTTTCGACCACAACAGCAGAAGGAGAAGGAGGTTCAATAGACGGTTCAGAAGTAGGAAGTTCAGAAGTTACCTCAATGATTTTTTTATTTTTTTCCGGGGCTGGTTCTGTAACTTTTCCGGATCTTAAAACGATGGCACTCACATTGGCATTAGGACCCTTTGGGTTGACAATTGTTTGGGCTGGAAGTTGGTTCGACCCTTGGGCTTGCATGTTATTCATTTGAGTAGCAAGTTGTCCCATCTGCGTGTTCAAGTTCTGGATGCTAGCATCGGTTCTTTGTTGGAACTGAAGGTTGTTGACGACCATTTGTTTAACAAGTTCCTCTAAAGAAGGTCCGGGAGGTGCAGGGGCAGCAACCGCTTGAGGTGGGTTAGGTTGTTGGCTGGTTTGTGGGTTTCCATATCGGAGGTTGGGATGGTTCCTCCAATTCGGGTGGTACTTATTAGTGGACAGGTCAGGAATGTTGTACCGGTTCTGGTTGTTACTTTGGTTGTAAAGGGCTGCAGCATAAGCTGGAGGTAATTCAGTAGGCTTATCGTCTTGCAAAATAGGACATGTATCAGTAGGATGATCAGAAGAGGTACAAATACCACATAAACTTGGTGGTGTTTGAAATTGTTGGGTGGCTTGAGCCTTACCTACGACTATCATCTGCTGCACTAAATCCCTCAGCTCATTCATTCTATTTTCGAAGGCTTTGTCGGAGTGAGACACATGAGAGGAAACATGAATTTTGTTCACACCCTTTACTTGGACAGAATTATTTCTTGTTGTGAACTATTGGGAATTTAGTGACATGTTCTCAATTAGAGCCTTGGCAGCAGCTGGAGTCTTATCAACAAGAGCTCCACCGCTGGCAGCATCAAGAATGTTCCTATCCATCGGTAACAAACCTTCATAAAAGTACTGGATGAGAAGTTGCTCGGTGATCTGGTGCTGAGGACAGCTGGATACCAAATGCTTGAATCTCTCCCAATACTCTGCAAGTGACTCATTACCCTGTCTAATACCACAAATCTCTTTTCTTATCGAGGCAGCTCTGGATGCGGGAAAGTATCTCTCAAGGAACACTTTTTTCAGAGCATTCCAGTTTGCAATTGAATTTGGCTCGAGGGAATATATCCAATCCTTTGCTGCACCCTGCAATGAAAAAGGAAAAGCTCGAAGTTTGATATGATCTTCAGTGATCCCTTCAGGCTTCAATGGCGTAGAACACACCACTTGAAATTCTTTCAGATGTTTGTGAGGATCTTCACATGCAAGACCACTAAACTTGGGCAACAAATGGATTAAACCTGATTTTAACTCAAAAGGAACAACATCAGCAGCATATTCAATACACAAACCGTTGTAATTCACATCAGGTGCAGCTAATTGTCTTAGAGTTCTATTATCAGCCATATTGATGTCAAGTTCAGACTCAGATATGTGTGGTGAACTAGTGGTAGCCTGGACTGCTCTACGTCGTGTGTGCAAAGTTCTCTCTACTTCAGGATCAAAAGCAACAATATCAGAACAAGATGACCTAGTTGCCAGGACTAATGCACAGCAATGCAGGGAAAATACTCAAAATGCCAACAATGTCCCTAAAAGTAAAAAAAAAACAAACACAAAGAAGCAAATCGATCAAAATAAATCCAGAAAAATTAACTAACACCAGAATTGGTCTAATGGCTTAAAAATATAATTATGAGAATTTTTTCGATTTTTTTCGACTCTATGAAAACAGTAAAAAATTCATTAAAAATAGAAAAAAGGATTTTTTGCTTCTCGTAGGCAAAACAGTTTTACGATCGGACACAATTTTTCCAAAAACAGATTTTTTTACGATTTGGACTATAAGACGCGAATTGGACGAAACCACGAGGAAACTAAGGTCTAGACTCGAGGATACTAACTAACCCTATGACTCTAAAATTGATTAATAACGACAAGAATCCCCGGCAACGGCGCCAATTTGATCCGCGGTCGCTCGCGGATCAAAACGAGTGTTTTTATAAAAATGCTAGTATAGCGACAGTGACTCGAAATATCGTTCTCAAAAGGATTCTTGTAGTGATTGACCAATAAAGTAATAATTTATGGGGGTTTGAATTTTGATTAAGCGAAAAAATACTGAAAATAAGTGATTATAAAAAAGGTGATTATGAAATAAATCAATCTACCGATTCGGTTCCTACTATCATCGATTACTATAATATTAATATTCTACGCGTTCATTCCTATTTGGATACAAGCTTAACGGCAAGCGCGATAAGGATTGCAAGATATATGATCCTATTGTCCGAATTAAGTAAACGGTAAAAAGCTTCATGAATTAAGCAAACATGATTATTCAGACACAAAAACGAATTAAGCAAACGTAAAAGTGTCTATGTTAGGATCATACAATCAAGTCGTTTGCTTTTCCGAAGCATTATTTCGATACTTGTGGCGTTACACAGGTGTTGAAAAGGAGAAGAAAATTTATCAGAAAATTGACCAGTTGATGCCGTGACAACCAAACTTCGGTTTATTGGAAGCTTTTCCTCAAGCAGTTTTGCAGTATATTCCCGCGGTTGGCAAATTTCAGGGTTCCATTTGTATTCAACCGTCATCTACCTTGAATGTTTGAAGGCTGAGCGCTCTTCACCCATTCAGGTCGAAGCCGCTTGAATAGGGGCAGCTGTTGCACCCCGAAATTTGACCAACCGGGTCTCGCATTTGGCTCGATATTTCGACGCATAACCGCATTCGCATCTGCATATAGCATACAGTGCATTTCTCATTTGTTTTGATTTTATTGGGATCACAGCTCTCGTCTCGTGTTTCAGGTGTTTTTTATCAGTTTAAATCAGTAGAATCGATTTTTGGGTTATTTCGGTGCCCGTTTATTTTTACCGATTATTTTTGTGCGCTCTCGTGGTGTTTCGTGTCGTTCGGGAATTATGGGGATTTTTCTGGATTTTATTGGCCATTTTTAGATTTTAAATAGATTTTAAATCATTTTTAGGATTTAATAGGATTTTTAAATAGATTTTTTAATCATTTTAGATATTTTTAAATAGCATTTTCCCTTTTTAGAATTTAAATAGATTTTATCTTTTTAAATAGGATAATATAGATTTTCTTTTAAATAATATAGAGTAATATAGTTTTTTAGAATTTTTAATAGGATTTAATAGCATTTTTTCATTTTTAGAATAATATAGGATATTATTAGTATTTTTAGAATTTAAATAGATTTTAAATAGTTTTAATTCAATTTTTAGAATATTAGATAAAATAGATTTTTCATTTTATTTTCTGTTATAGATTTTTAATCATTTGTAAATAATAGGTAATATTAGAGATTTATTAGAATGTTATTAGAAGTATATTAGTGGGTTTATTAAAGTTTTTAGTTAGGAGTTAATTAGATTTTTAGGATTAATTGAGTTTAGTTAATTAGGTTTTATTTTGGTCTTAATTCAGTTATTTTCCATTTTCGTGTGGGCTTTTCGCAGGCCCAATGCATGATTTTTTGTCCAATTGTCCAGAAAAGGTCCAGCAAAGCTCCAGCTTTTTCCAGTTGCTTCCAGAAGATTCCAGAAGCTCCCAGATTTTCTCAGTGCCATAAATACAGCGCGCCACGTGTGGCGCAGAGGACGGTCCCACATTTCTTCATCACACGCCGCCACGTCACCTTCACGTCTTCCCTCTCTCAGCCACGCGTGGGACACGCGTCCCACATGCGCCATCGTCCTCCACCATCCCTCACCACGTGGCGACCACCCAGCACTTCACCGTGAAATCTCACCGGCCGGCCTGCATGGCCGGCGGCCACCGCGCCATCACCGGAGAACACCACGATACCCAGATTCCGATCCTTAACCATCGTCTTCATCCCTTCTCCTTCAACCAATCCATGAAACCTCCATCATCAACCTCTAACCTTCATCCTCCATCATCAGGTAATTCCAGATCAACTCCATCTACCTACTCCGACCACCACCATCAACGTCGCCGGAGACCCTAAAACACCTCACAAACCCAGAAACCCTCCAGTCATCATCATCTAACAACATCTCTGATCAAACTCACCAACACGATCCCCATATCTTCATCACTTCAAGAACGCGTCTCCAGAAGAACTTCTTCAAACAATCTTCACCAAGATTCCCAGAAGCACAACACCCAACCACCTTCGAGAAATCTCCAGAATACTCATCTCCCTCAAGCAATCTTCATCGGGTCTTCATGAGCTTCCCAGATTACTCATCGCGCCTTCAAACAAGATCTTCATGAAGAACAAATCTTCATCGCATCAACAGGCGACCAATCGTTTATCATCAAGAACGTGATTCATCTTCAACGAGCTTTCATGGTTTCTGTTGTTGTTCTTCTGTTTGGAATGGAGAGAGGGAAAGATGTTGATAGGCTCAAAGGATGAACGGAAGTGGTGGAAAATTGAACGGTTGAGAGAACGGAGGTGGGCGACGGCGGTAGGGAGAGTGAGAAGAAGTCTAGGTTTTTTTTCAGAAACTGAAGAGGAAGAGAGGAAGGAGAAGGGTCATGGGCCTCAGGGCCCAGTTCTTTTTTTTTGGCACACACATCACGTTTTTTTTCTGAGGAAGAGTGGGCTGGGCCCAATACCACTTGCCAGACGCCCCAGATCATTCATACACCCCCCTTCTGCGTTTTTTGAAGAGACCTGGGCTGGGCCCAATTCTTCAGTTTTTTTATTTTATTTTCTGCTATATCCCTTGTAAACAGGTTGCACCCCCCTCCCTTATATTTTCCTTTTTGTATAGTTATGTGAAGAAAAGAATAAAGAAAACATTATGAAAAAAGGAAAAGAATAAGAAGAAAATATTGAAAATATATTTGAAAAAAATAGAAAAAGAAATATGAAAGAGGAAAAGAATAATGAAAAATAGCATTTGAAAAAAAGAAAGTATGAAAAAATATTATGAAAAAAGGAAATAGAAAAATATTATGAAAAAGAAAGAGAATATCGAAAAAATATGAAAAAGAAAAGAAAATATTCAAGGAAAGAATATATGAAAATATATTGAAAAAAGGGTGAAAATATTGGAGAAAAATTTGAAAAATATATTGAAAAACACGTGAGAAAATGATTGGAAAAAAGAGAAAAATATTATAGTAGGTTTAATATTTTTAAGTGCATTTTCTTTTAGGATATATTTCCATAGAGTTTATTTTCCGATTTTAGGATAGTTTAGAAGCCCATTTGTTAGGGGGCTATTTTTCATTCGATTTTTAGGATAGAATAGGATAGCGTTTCCAAGGAGATTTATTTTCAGTATTCAACCCATTGTAACCATTTTTCAGAGATTAATAAAACGAGATTTGAGCTGTGGTCCCGTAGTAGCTGAACTACAGCTGCTCTGATTCTTCGTACCAGACGAAGATATGTAGGCATAGGATGCGATATCCTAGCGAGCACACTAACGACTAACCTGTTGTTCTCTCGCGGCTGTGCGATCGAGACTTTCCCGCTGACGATTAACTGTTGATACCCTTTTTCTCTCTTGCCCAAGTGCACTTGAGACCGAAGCCATAGTTTTGACCATAGGTTCCCGACCCTGTGAAACCAGTTGTTTTTCTCACTGCCGTGTGAGAATGTTTTGTTAGCCGTAGCTAGTCTGAACTACGTAAAGCTCTGACCTTCCATCCAGTGGAAGTACGTAGGCACAAGACGCGAGGTCTTGGCGAGCCAATTTTCCCTGTAGTCCCGAACTACGTTGACTCTGACTTTCTCCCTTGAGAATACGTAGGCATAGAATGCGACGCTCTATCGAGTCAATTCCCTTCCGTATAGATCTAGCAGCCGTAGATAGATTGTTTTGCATCCAGTAGACAACCCAAGCAAGCGTGGATCCCGTCGAGTACGACGGACGTGAGGGGTGCTAATACCTTCCCCTTGCGTAACCGACTCCCGAACCCAGGCTATGGTTGCGGTGACCATACCTTTTCCCCGTTTTTTGCGAGGTTTACTTCGAGCGTTTCCTTTCCCGTTCTGAGGGATAAATAACGCACGGTAGCGACTCTTCTGTCAGCCGGCGCCGATTTTCGCAGTAGCGACAGCTGGCGACTCTGCTGGGGAATCTATAGTTTCCTAGGGATCCAACGTCCCGAAAGCGAGTCAATTTTGGGGATCCAACGTCCCGTGAGAGAGTCAATCCTAGCGTTTGGTTGCTTGTCTATTAGGTGTTTGTTTATTGATATTATCTGTTGTTGTTGGGGTGTTACGGGTGTTCTATGATTGAGAGAAGCCGGACCTGGGCTTGGAGTGCACCTTAGACTTAGAGTGGAAACTAGTGGGCGCGTGCTTGCTTTGTAGGCACTAGTGTCTCATGAAATCCACGCTCAGACGAGGTTCATCCGGTTGGCTTCACTTTCAACCCTTTGGGTTGAGACGGTTGCTAGTTTGGTGAATTGTCGACTCTGGGAACCGATCATTTGGAAGTTAGTTAAGTGAGGCCTCTTCAGGACTCGATGATGCCACTCCTTCTGGGAATCGTATCGTCAGTCTTGAAAGTCTGTGACGCTGACGACCGCATAGGATGCCGTACCTTATCAGATATAGGTCCACACCTGTGAGTGGGGGGTTTTTTGTGCAGGAAACTTGACTTCCAACCTACCCGTTATTCTGGTCTTCTCTTCAGAGCAGCCGTGATCCGTCAGCAGTGCAACTGTATTTAAATTGTGTGGGAGCTGTGATCCCGTGTTTGTTGCATTGCATTGCATTTGCATAGGCATCTTCGCATCATATTGCATACTATTCGCCAGCTAGTCAGAGCTCTTATCCAGCCGTTATTTTGATTCTGAAGGTGAATATTGAAGACGACCAAGGGGTTGAAGCAGATCCAAAGTAGATTTGAGCAGAATCGAGCATCGAAGTCAGCTGAAGACCATTGGTAGCTATGTCAGAGAGCGGCTTCCAGTTTGTTGATACCTTGTCAGGTTTCACCGTGACGCCCAATCCTCTGTATGGATCTCCGCGCGACGAAGACTTTCCGCAAGTGAACAACCTTGCTGCAGCTCAGCTTATGCATCCATCTGTTGAAGACCAAGGTCTGCGTGAGCAGTTTGTTGTCCGAGGTGAACGTTCTCCTTCTGTTGATGTCTCAGACTACCAGGGTTTTGCCTTCCCTGTGCCAAAGCCCCGAAGAGAGGCTCCGACAACAAAGAATGAAGACTCATTAGCTCCCGTGTATGCTGAAAGGTTTCGTGCATTAGAAGAGAGATTCAAAGCCTTGAAAGGTAAAGACGCTGTTACTCCTAGTGCTGCAGATATGTGTCTGGTTCCTGGCCTAGTGTTACCTCCAAAGTTCAGAATGCCGAGGTTTGAAAGGTACAAAGGAGATAGTTGCCCGAAGCAACATTTGGTGATGTTCTGCCGAAGAATGACTTCATTTGTGCACAACGACAAGCTGATGATTCATTGCTTTCAAGATAGTCTGACTGGGGCACCTCTGAGTTGGTATATGCAGTTAGAGCATGATCAGATCCGATCATGGATGGATTTAGCCAATGCTTTTCTGAAGCAGTACGACTATAATCTTGATGAAGCTCCTATTCGCATGCAGCTGCAAGAATTGTCTCAAGGGAACAATGAATCTTTCAGAAAGTATGTTCAGAGATGGAGAGAATTCGCTGGTAGAGTGCAACCACCGCTCCTAGACCAAGAGCTGAAAAGCATGTTCGTAAATTCCTTGCAGAGCCCGTACTTCGAAAGAATGCTTGGAGCCGCACCAAATTTCACTGAGTTGGTAAGGACGGGAGAGCACATCGAGTATGGTGTAAAGACTGGAAGAATCCCGTATGTTTCAAAAGGTCAGGCCTGTGAAACTGAATCTCTCTGTAGCTCTCAATCGGAAGATGAAGCTATGATCAATGCGGTCCTGACAGATGTTGGATATCCTCAAGTCGAATCGGTGAAATCTGATGGTTCTCCGTCTTCTCAGCGGTCAGTATCTTCTGTGTCTCGTTATTCTGAACAGACAGCCGTGCCTGGGGCACCATATCAGGAATCTTATGTCGCTTCCATTGCAAAGCAGCAAGCTCGTGGCCGAGGTTACCAGAATCAGCGGCAGAATCAGAACCGACCTCGTAACAATTTGGAACGAAGGAACGCTCCTTTTCACCCAGTGTCAATGCCGTATAGCCAGTTGCTACCATCTTTGATCCAGAAGTCTTTGGTGGAGCCGAAAGTTCTTAAGCCAGTTCCAGAACCTTACCCTCCTGGGTATAATCCCCACGTTCAGTGTGGTTATCATGGTGGCTCTCCAGGGCATTCAACGGAAGATTGTAAGGCATTTCAGGCGAAGGTACAGCAGTTGATTGATCAGGATCGCATTTCCTTTCGAGAAGGATTTCTGTTTGTTCATCCCAACCGTTCAGCTGTCTAAGCTCGTAGATTCGGAAGGCATTCCCCAGCAAAAGCCAGTGGCTCAGACAGGCAGGCGCCTCAGCATTTGCAGTCCTCAAGCTTTTATATACCATTTTGCATTTGTAGTTTCTCTTTCTGTTAGTTACTACCTGTTTTAAACATTGTATGTTTTGAATGGTGATAATAATAAAGTGACTATGCATTTTTCTGAATTAGTTATGTCGTTGTCACTCATTTATTGCATTGCACTGACACTTGCATTTTATTCACTCCACTTTACCGCTGTGACTAGCAAAGTTAGGAGGGAGGATGACCAAACTGAAACTCATAACCGATGATCGTATGCTTTCAGATAAGACCTTACCGATGACGTACAAGGCATTGTTTCAAACTCCCTAAACACTGGAGATATAAGGAGTTAGTCCCTTGTTAACCACTTCGAGCCAGGAAGTAGAAGTTTTTCGGACTTTTTAACCCTCACATCTTAACCCGAGGCAGGGTAGTTGGTAGTTAACTTGACCGAGCGTTCAAGTCTTCCAGAAGAGTGTTGTCTTTCGAGGACCAATCAGATTATACCTTTCAAGAGGTCAGACCTCACCAATCAGGAGTGAGACAGTTACAATCCTTTCGGAGCAATCAAGACAGCCAGTGTCACACGACTTTGTTCCAAAAGAAAGAAGAAAGAATGCCCGCTAAGTAAAAAGAAAGAAAGGCTGGAAAGCTAATACTTAGGAAAAAATCAGGGCATCCCGCTGGACTTCAAAAAGAAAAAAATCGAAAAGAACTCAAAAGGAGTCAGTCCAGGCAAAAGTTAGGGAATCAAAAGAATGAAAAAGAGGGATTAAAAAAGAAAATTTTCCCCAGCAAATCACAGAGTCGTGTACACAGACACCAAAAGTGAAGAAGGAGTAGCTATCACTCTAGAAGAAAAGCTTGTGAAGTCCTTAACTGTAGGTCTCACCATTCAACATACCTCTCGAAGAGGCGAGCGCTTGTGCCAGGTTAACTGAACCTTAGGATCGGAGATCATCACGTAGACGGGGTGGGTACAAATCAAATTTGAGCCAAATATCCTTTGTTTCACGAACCGTGAACCCGACCACGATACAACCCTTAAAAGACCTAATTGAGGTAGGGTTAGTCTGAAGCGCATTACGATAAGGTCGAGTAACCTGACTCCTTCTTGACTTGCTAGTCACATCCTTGTTGTATTTTCACCGATCACGTAAGCACTGCGGTTGAACTTCGGTTCATGCGTCACTCATAATCATATGCATGTAAATGAGTGACAGCTCAAAATTTTTTCAAAAATCTGCATAACCATTGCATTAAGATTACCATTCGTAGACAAACGATTCTAATTGCAGGTTAGTAGTTGGCATGAAAGAAATTCCACCAGGGAATGATCGAGCAGGACTGAGTAATTCAGCAGTCTGAACCAGAATGGTGTATGTTGTGAAGCCCAATGAATCAGGGGCATTGACTTCCAGTAAGTTCAGCATCAGTCAGTCTGAGGACAAGTCCCGGAGCTCCAGTTGAGCGGGGGCAGTTTTGCTTGATAAACAGTTGATCAGAAGTGAATCTTCTCGAGAGCCAATCAGGGGCAATTATACAGAGCATGGAGAGTTGAAAGCAGAACCTTCCAATGGATAATCAGATCGGGTTAAGTCGCTAGAACGCTCATTCAGGGGAAAGTCATCGTCGAGAATGTTGAAACCAACTGGGTTAATGGAGATTGAATTTTGTTGTCATACAGATGTCGGGGCAAATATTCTCGAAGTCTTCTCGTAGCAAGCTGTTCAGAGCAGGTATTCCCAAGAGATAGATTGGGGCAAGTTGAATTGTACTGGGGCAAGTTGTGCACGCCAGTCTTTCTATCCCCAGCTAAGTGTACTGGGGCAAGTGGTGCAGGCAAGTTTGTTTATCCCCAGCCGGAGTTGAGTATCGGGGAATCATGTCAATACCCTTACCAAAAACCTGAACCTTTCAAATAAGAAGGTCTTGTTGTCGTTGGATCATTATCCCGCAGTTTAAACCTGTTGCGCGTCAGTAACCAGTCGTTTCCAAAGTCCAGTTCTCGCCTGGCAAACCGGTAACCAGTTCTCGTCTGGCCCACCCTTCCGTAAGCAGCAGTTCCCGTCCTGGTGCAGTTTATTGTAAGCAGCAGTTCCCGTCCTGGTGCAGTTTATTGTAAGCAGCAGTTCCCGTCCTGGTGCAGTTTATTGGTAACCAATTCTCGTTTGGTCACCGTTTCTTCAAGAGTTGTATCAGTTCTCGCCTGGTACATGTCGTCGCGTAACCAGTTCTCGCCTGGTCATCGTGTGTTTTAACCCGAGTGTTATACCAGTTCTCGCCTGGTTGTCTATACCTCAGTCTGTTATCCAGTCAGCCCTGTCTGACGTCACAAAAAACCAAATCAATTTTCCTAATCTATTTCCCTATCAGTTCTCGTCTGGTAGTCTACCTTTGGATGCTAGTTCTCGTCTAGTATTTTCCATATCTTCCACTGTGTACATAGTCCGTGTTTACCATAAACCAGAAAAGAAACAAAAAACCTGAAGGTATCTGACGCAGTATTTTCCAATGACCCGCATGTTGTCATGTTTCCCGATACGAAGCTCGACGGATACCAGTGCTCCGGTTAATGTTTGAATTCCTCGTGGATGTTGTTAAATCAGAATTGCCGCTCTTCAGCAGATGAAAGTTGCGTATTATCCCCGGAAGAATCGAGATTGTATTTTACCCCGCATCAGAGTAGGATCAGGAGTATCCTCAGCAGATTAAGATTGATATCCTTGATAGTAGGGGCATTTCCAGCAGTGTGCCGCGCGTAATCAACCTCAGTTTGGGTCAATCCCCGCAGAATACAATCGGTTGCCAATGGTTTGAAGAAAGTATCCCCGAGCAGAGTTGTTTTCTTTCCCCAGTGAAGTCGCCAAGCAGGGTTGCCTTTTCATTTCTCCAGCAGGACAGTTATTCCCAACGGATTTGATTTCTCGTTTCCGGCATTTATTTTGCTGAGACAATTTTGTGACTTCAGTTCATCCCCAGCAGGGTTGACGTTACTTTCGGCATTTATTTTGCCAAGTGGTTTTCAGACCTGGTGTTCTCTGGCAGCTCGAGCCTGCATTAGCATTTGCATATATAGTTATTGCATATAGTGTATCCATGCCGTCTGGGCATCGCATTTTCAAACAGAACGCATAGCATTTACATGTCATATAGGGCATTGCATTATTATCAAGCATACGCATGTCGAAACATAGACCAGGATGGTTGCCTATTGGATTTCGAATTTGTTCACCTGCAGAGTTGTTTGGTTCAGCTTCTCGACTTCCCCAGCGGAGTGATTCTTCATTTGGTTGTTACGTCAGCATCGAAAAAACAACAACAACGGAGATTGACATATATCAAGCTTTTCTGAAGCTGCCGCCTTCGTCAAGTTCGCAGTGAACTGTGAGCTGACCAGATTTGATCCCCTGAGAGAGATGGGAATCAAGTCGTTTGCTTTTCCGAAGCATTATTTCGATACTTGTGGCGTTACACAGGTGTTGAAAAGGAGAAGAAAATTTATCAGAAAATTGACCAGTTGATGCCGTGACAACCAAACTTCGGTTTATTGGAAGCTTTTCCTCAAGCAGTTTTGCAGTATATTCCCGCGGTTGGCAAATTTCAGGGTTCCATTTGTATTCAACCGTCATCTACCTTGAATGTTTGAAGGCTGAGCGCTCTTCACCCATTCAGGTCGAAGCCGCTTGAATAGGGGCAGCTGTTGCACCCCGAAATTTGACCAACCGGGTCTCGCATTTGGCTCGATGTTTCGACGCATAACCGCATTCGCATCTGCATATAGCATACAGTGCATTTCTCATTTGTTTTGATTTTATTGGGATCACAGCTCTCGTCTCGTGTTTCATGTGTTTTTTATCAGTTTAAATCAGTAGAATCGATTTTTGGGTTATTTCGGTGCCCGTTTATTTTTACCGATTATTTTTGTGCGCTCTCGTGGTGTTTCGTGTCGTTCGGGAATTATGGGGATTTTTCTGGATTTTATTGGCCATTTTTAGATTTTAAATAGATTTTAAATCATTTTTAGGATTTAATAGGATTTTTAAATAGATTTTTTAATCATTTTAGATATTTTTAAATAGCATTTTCCCTTTTTAGAATTTAAATTGATTTTATCTTTTTAAATAGGATAATATAGATTTTCTTTTAAATAATATAGAGTAATATAGTTTTTTAGAATTTTTAATAGGATTTAATAGCATTTTTTCATTTTTAGAATAATATAGGATATTATTAGTATTTTTAGAATTTAAATAGATTTTAAATAGTTTTAATTCAATTTTTAGAATATTAGATAAAATAGATTTTTCATTTTATTTTCTGTTATAGATTTTTAATCATTTGTAAATAATAGGTAATATTAGAGATTTATTAGAATGTTATTAGAAGTATATTAGTGGGTTTATTAAAGTTTTTAGTTAGGAGTTAATTAGATTTTTAGGATTAATTGAGTTTAGTTAATTAGGTTTTATTTTGGTCTTAATTCAGTTATTTTCCATTTTCGTGTGGGCTTTTCGCAGGCCCAATGCATGATTTTTTGTCCAATTGTCCAGAAAAGGTCCAGCAAAGCTCCAGCTTTTTCCAGTTGCTTCCAGAAGATTCCAGAAGCTCCCAGATTTTCTCAGTGCCATAAATACAGCGCGCCACGTGTGGCGCAGAGGACGGTCCCACATTTCTTCATCACACGCCGCCACGTCACCTTCATGTCTTCCCTCTCTCAGCCACGCGTGGGACACGCGTCCCACATGCGCCATTGTCCTCCACCATCCCTCACCACGTGGCGACCACCCAGCACTTCACCGTGAAATCTCACCGGCCGGCCTGCATGGCCGGCGGCCACCGCGCCATCACCGGAGAACACCACGATACCCAGATTCCGATCCTTAACCATCGTCTTCATCCCTTCTCCTTCAACCAATCCATGAAACCTCCATCATCAACCTCTAACCTTCATCCTCCATCATCAGGTAATTCCAGATCAACTCCATCTACCTACTCCGACCACCACCATCAACGTCGCCGGAGACCCTAAAACACCTCACAAACCCAGAAACCCTCCAGTCATCATCATCTAACAACATCTCTGATCAAACTCACCAACACGATCCCCATATCTTCATCACTTCAAGAACGCGTCTCCAGAAGAACTTCTTCAAACAATCTTCACCAAGATTCCCAGAAGCACAACACCCAACCACCTTCGAGAAATCTCCAGAATACTCATCTCCCTCAAGCAATCTTCATCGGGTCTTCATGAGCTTCCCAGATTACTCATCGCGCCTTCAAACAAGATCTTCATGAAGAACACATCTTCATCGCATCAACAGGCGACCAATCGTTTATCATCAAGAACGTGATTCATCTTCAACGAGCTTTCATGGTTTCTGTTGTTGTTCTTCTGTTTGGAATGGAGAGAGGGAAAGATGTTGATAGGCTCAAAGGATGAACGGAAGTGGTGGAAAATTGAACGGTTGAGAGAACGGAGGTGGGCGACGGCGGTAGGGAGAGTGAGAAGAAGTCTAGGTTTTTTTTCAGAAACTGAAGAGGAAGAGAGGAAGGAGAAGGGTCATGGGCCTCAGGGCCCAGTTCTTTTTTTTTGGCACACACATCACGTTTTTTTTCTGAGGAAGAGTGGGCTGGGCCCAATACCACTTGCCAGACGCCCTAGATCATTCATACACCCCCCTTCTGCGTTTTTTGAAGAGACCTGGGCTGGGCCCAATTCTTCAGTTTTTTTATTTTATTTTCTGCTATATCCCTTGTAAACAGGTTGCACCCCCCTCCCTTATATTTTCCTTTTTGTATAGTTATGTGAAGAAAAGAATAAAGAAAACATTATGAAAAAAGGAAAAGAATAAGAAGAAAATATTGAAAATATATTTGAAAAAAATAGAAAAAGAAATATGAAAGAGGAAAAGAATAATGAAAAATAGCATTTGAAAAAAAGAAAGTATGAAAAAATATTATGAAAAAAGGAAATAGAAAAATATTATGAAAAAGAAAGAGAATATCGAAAAAATATGAAAAAGAAAAGAAAATATTCAAGGAAAGAATATATGAAAATATATTGAAAAAAGGGTGAAAATATTGGAGAAAAATTTGAAAAATATATTGAAAAACACGTGAGAAAATGATTGGAAAAAAGAGAAAAATATTATAGTAGGTTTAATATTTTTAAGTGCATTTTCTTTTAGGATATATTTTCATAGAGTTTATTTTCCGATTTTAGGATAGTTTAGAAGCCCATTTGTTAGGGGGCTATTTTTCATTCGATTTTTAGGATAGAATAGGATAGCGTTTCCAAGGAGATTTATTTTCAGTATTCAACCCATTGTAACCATTTTTCAGAGATTAATAAAACGAGATTTGAGCTGTGGTCCCGTAGTAGCTGAACTACAGCTGCTCTGATTCTTCGTACCAGACGAAGATATGTAGGCATAGGATGCGATATCCTAGCGAGCACACTAACGACTAACCTGTTGTTCTCTCGCGGCTGTGCGATCGAGACTTTCCCGCTGACGATTAACTGTTGATACCCTTTTTCTCTCTTGCCCAAGTGCACTTGAGACCGAAGCCATAGTTTTGACCATAGGTTCCCGACCCTGTGAAACCAGTTGTTTTTCTCACTGCCGTGTGAGAATGTTTTGTTAGCCGTAGCTAGTCTGAACTACGTAAAGCTCTGACCTTCCATCCAGTGGAAGTACGTAGGCACAAGACGCGAGGTCTTGGCGAGCCAATTTTCCCTGTAGTCCCGAACTACGTTGACTCTGACTTTCTCCCTTGAGAATACGTAGGCATAGAGTGCGATGCTCTATCGAGTCAATTCCCTTCCGTATAGATCTAGCAGCCGTAGATAGATTGTTTTGCATCCAGTAGACAACCCAAGCAAGCGTGGATCCCGTCGAGTACGACGGACGTGAGGGGTGCTAATACCTTCCCCTTGCGTAACCGACTCCCGAACCCAGGCTATGGTTGCGGTGACCATACCTTTTCCCCGTTTTTTGCGAGGTTTACTTCGAGCGTTTCCTTTCCCGTTCTGAGGGATAAATAACGCATGGTGGCGACTCTTCTGTCAGCCGGCGCCGATTTTCGCAGTAGCGACAAATGCTTGAGTACAAACATGGAAGAATGTGCATCAAAATGCACTGATCAAATTCCCCCACACTTGAACTTTTGCACTCCGAGCGAAATGAAAATAAAACAAAACAAAGAAAACACAAACACATCAACAGTTACTCATTCCAAGCTGTAAGTCTTCTTCGGTTAAATTTGCATCGATAGGTACTAATCTTACACATTAAGGATATTGTAGGAACACTAATCCACAATTGTGCAGACATAAACCTCTTGAATATACAAATCAACTTGAATCATGTTATTATACTGAAGCCTAACTTACTCTTCCTCCTTTTTGCTCTTTTTCATTCAGGCGCAATCACATTAAGCCTGTTATCTCCACACACTCATAGCAAGGCGACCGGTTAGTGACTCTGATCCTTTTTGTTTGGGGTTCTGGTACTTACGTGGCATAACCCTTTACCGACTCAATTGTAGTTGTGGGGGATCGGACCGTAATCCGCCCTACCAAGTTCAGCACATATTGATTCTACGGCTTCACTTGAATCTGCGTCATAAAAGTATGAAAAGTATTCCGGTATTTCATTACTATCCTCCAACTAGGCTATCAACCTATCGTAAGGGAAGTCATCATTTATGGGGACCTGTTCGGGTTCTTGGTTTTCAATCATAGAGGGGTGGTCTGCTACTACATTTTCAGTTCCTTTCTTATCTTTAATTTCCAAATCGAACTCTTGTAGAAGTAGAATCCATCTCAGAAGTTTTGGTTTAGCGTCCTTTTTGCTCAAAAGATACCTAATCGCAACATGGTCAGTATAGACAATTATTTTTGCTCCTACCAGATAGGAACTTAATTTGTCTAAAGCGAACACAACAGCTAAAAGTTCCTTTTCTGTGGTTGCGTAGTTCATTTGCGCGATATCTAAAGTTCTACTAGCATAATAAATAGCATGAAGCTTTCTATCTTTCCTTTGTCCTAGGACAACACCAACAACAAAATCGCTAGTATCACACATTATCTCAAATGGCTCATTCCAATCAAGCGGTTGCATGACCGGTGCTGTGATCAGAGCATTTTTCATAAGTTTAAATGCTTTCAAACAGTCCTTATTGAATATAAATTCTGCATCTTTCATTAGCAGGCCAGTTAGTTGTTTGGTAACTTTAGAGAAATATTCGATAAAATCTGGCGTGTCCAAGAAAACTTTGAATTTCTCTAACAGCCTTTGGAGGTTGGAGGTTCTCTATGATTTCTATTTTTGCCTTGTCAACTTCGATTCCCCGATCGAATACAAAATGTCCTAACACAATTCCTTCTCGGACCATGAAATGGCATTTTCCCAGTTCAGTACAAGATTGACTTTAATGCATCTCTCTGGTACTAACTCCAGGTTTGACAAGCACCCTTCGAAGTCTTGTCCACATACAGAGAAGTCGTTCATAAATACTTCCATTATATTATCTATAAAGTCAACAAAGATTGATATCATACTGTTATACCCCAAATTTTGACCCCTATATTCCATCATCATTCTAGGAGCATCGTGATTGTTTATCTAACCTTAACTACTTTCAAGTTTGATCTTTGTTAAGATACAGGTGAATTAGGGTTCCACACAGTCGGGAACCAGGGTTTCTATGGGTTGATCAGTCAAGATTTTGGATTGATTTTTCATGTAGCAACTCTCTACATCATCAAGGATACTATACTACATTGGATCAAGTATGAGTCCAACTTGAGGTTGTCCCCCAAGGGAGAAGAACAGTACAGTCCAGGAACCCAAATTAGGGTTTCTGATTGGAAAAGTTAATTGTAGTTTTACTTTTGATTTAAATGGCATTAAAATGGTGGGATCATGGTCCATAAAGCTTATATTACCTATTGAAGTCCCCACAAGAAGTTTCAAGGCCTCAGGGAACTCATAATACTAACAGACGATTCAGAGGTTTTTGATCGTTCGGTTCGTCAGACTGAAAAGTCAATCCATTGAACAACAAGGTTTTGACCCAAAATTGAAGACAATTATGTTCCCAAAGTTATGTAACATATAATCATGAATTTTGGTAACCACTGGGTCAAGAATTGAGAAGTAATCAAGAAGTCGGGAAATTAGGATTTTGAAAGGGGTTAAGCCATAACTTCCTAACCACACATCCAATTGGAGTGGTTCAAAGCTTGTTGGAAAGGTCTCAATGAGATCTTCAAAAATGTTATCCACACTTATGATCAAAAAATTAATATATTTTGAGTTATGAGCAAAAACAAGGCAAGAGGGGGAAAACACTAAGAAAAATTTCATGTTTTTGGTACTTTAAAGTCAATTTTTCAGTCAACTTCAAGGAGATTTTTGACATAGTTCCACTTGGAATTTGAATTTGTGTAAAACATGAAAGTTGAAGAGCATGTTTAGGGCTTTCCAAAAAGTATTATAACTTCGTCATAGCATTTGTGAGATAGGATTTTCGAACAGAGGAATGTCCTAAAGCCAGCAACCCTTGTACTTGATCACATGAATCAAGGAAAGTCATCATTACTAGTAAGTTGCTTCTCAAATGAACAAGTTGGAAAGGGACTTGAAATCTGACCAGATCCTTACTCTCCATTCTTCCTATAAATAGCACACTCTCTACACATCACAAAGACACCAGAGCTAGCATCAAACCAAGCAAGAACACCCTTTTTTGTCTGTTTTCCATTTTTCTTGCAAACTAAGAAACTTCACAAAACACAAAAATCTTCCTTGAGAAGAATGCACTCCAAAATAATTTCCAACCATTAAAACCCTCCACAAACACTTCAAGCAACCCATAAATGATGTGTTGAAGCTACCTCAATCATCATTTCCACCAGAAACACGTTTCTCCCAAAAGTCAATTATCAAACCTAAGAAAGGTTGACTTTTTGCATTATTAAAGAGATCCTTTTGTTCAGGGCTTTTCCATCTCTCCCAAAACCTCAAACACCTTAAATATAAGGTGTTGTTATTGTCCAAACCATCACAACTCATCTGTACACTCATTTTCAAAATTTGTCACAAGGATCCCTTGGTTAATTCTAGCTTAAGTCAATCTGTTGTCTAAGGAGCTGCTTGGAGGGAACTTGAACTGTGTAGACACTGAATTGGAGGTTTGGAGAGGCTACTCAACTCATTTTCACTCAACTGAAAGCTTTGCCTAAGGAGATTTCTTAGGAGGTCTTCAAGAGGTAAGTTTCTTTTGCAAACTACACTTGTTAGACATCATGCTTGTCTTTGATATACACTAGCTTAAACATGTTTAGCAACTACTCTAGGTCATGTTTGAACTTTTCTTAGTTGTTGATTTTATGTGTTTATGAGCTGCCATGAGATTTTGCTTATTAGTGTGATTGTAGGCTTCATTCCATATGCTATGTGTTGGTTCTTTCTAGGGTCAGTGCTTTGATTGTGCCTAGATTCACTTATAGGTCAGATTAGACAGGTGTGAGTTATGTGTAGTACAGAATTGGAGTGCTTGTAAACTGTTCTGATATTGTGCCTACTAGGTTGGTTTAAAGCTTCATTGCCATATGAAATGCTATACTGTTGTTGGAACCAAGGGGTGGATGACCACCGAACTTCATTTGCACATTGTTAGGGTCATGTTTAAACTTTGATTGTATGTTAAGTTATTTCATTTGAAACTGTCATGAGATTCCTTATTTTCCAAATGATTAGAGATTTCACTTCCATAAGTTACATGTTGAGTCTGTTCCAAGATGAGTATTATGTGTTTGTAAATACCATATATATGATATTTGGAGTCTGTTTGAACCATCAACCTCGATATAACATGTTTGAACAAACTTGCATCTTTGAAATTGCATTTTGCCTCACTTTTTCTTTTACTATAGAATTTCAAAATACAAGAACTTTCAGAACAAACCAAGGATACCATTTTGTTCCTTGTGCAATTTCACTCAAGATTGACCTAAATTTCACTAAAATCTATTAAGAATTGAGGAAGATATGAGGTTCACGTTTTTGAGGTTTGACATGGTTAGGCCTGGTCAGGTTTGCCCAGATTTCATTGTTGAGGCTTATCAATTAATGGGGTGGGTTGGTACATTGGATGTATCAACACCCCAGTGGTTAAACCTGCGCACATTTTTCACTTTTTACACTGCCAAACCCGAGTTCGATCCTGCTAGGGTCAACTCTTTTTGTGTTTTTATCATTTTTATGATTTTTAACAATATCTTGTCTTTCTTCCATCAACCTATCACATTCACACAGCAGTTGGTTTGGTAATGTTTTAACATTTGAACCAAGGTGCGTGGGTTCAATCCTTGTGGAGGACATTTCCTTCTTTTTATTACTCATTTTCCTCATTTTTCTTTGCAAATTAATTTCATCATAACTTGCTCATTTTTTATCATTTTTGCACCATTCGTTTTTCAATTTGTTCTTCATCATGTCTATTTTCAATAAGTGAGGAAAAAATTTAAGGATTGTTATCCTAGAAAGACTTTGACCCACTTGAAAATCATGTGTTTTTAGGGTTTTCACCTTAGTGTTTTGAAACTTTTCTCAACTTAAAACTTGATCTATCTTGTAAGATTGGTTTTGTTTGATTCATATGAGTTTTTTAAAATGTTTGAGTAATCAAATTTTCTTGATTCAATGTCTTACCATGGTCATATTAGCCTTTGTGAATGCACATATATGAATGTAACCTATTGAACTTCATCTGTGAATTTTGTCTTAATTCTTGATGTTGTAACCTCTTGAATGTGTTTATCATGCCTCCTTCTACTTGTTTATGTGTCTTACTAGAACCATAACATGCTAGGGTTTGGTTACTGTCTTTGGTTGTTACCATGTGTAGCACCCCAAAATTTGCCATTTTGTTTTAATCGTAATTGGCGTGTGTTTCTCTGCATCTTTGCATTTCTTCATGGCATAACATTGGTTCTCGAGACATGGGATTGAGGTATTTTTGTGGCTCAGGGTTCCCCTTTGTTTCAAGAGTTTAAATAGTGAGCATCAGAGGCTCGGGCATTTATTTTGCCCAGCGATCGAGCGGTCGGATTTTCTTTTCAGCAAGTTATTTTTGGCTCAGGAGATGGTGCACAGGCTACCTCAGGCATTCTCACAATCTTAATATCCAAGGGAAAGTTTCAGAGGCTTAACAGAGCTTATAACAGGTGGCAATGGGTGATTATGCAGGATTCCCTCCATTTGGCGCCAAAATGGGCATTTTTTGAATAGGGTAATCGGTTACCTGATATGGAGTAACCGGTTACTTCAAGTGCAGTTTGCCAAGAAATTTGAATTTTCAGCATGTGCGATTTCCAATCATTCTCAACCATTGATTTCACTTGATCATATTTGGAAGGATCTAGAATTCCTCTGATGCCGTATTCTTAGTTGTTACAACATTTGTTGCAGTTGCAACTGGTTCAGAAGAGGACTTTGGCACCTCTCACTGGTACACCACCTCCGGCTTACGATGCAAATGCCAGATGCAATTTTCATTCAGGCTCCCTGGGCCATAATATTGAAAACTGCAAAGCCTTCAAGCACAAATTTCAGGACTTGCATGACTCAAAGGCTATCAACTTCACCAACCAGTGGCCTAATGTGAATCAAAACCCGATGCCAAATCATGGGGTGGCAAGAGCTAATAATGTTATTGAGGGAGAGAGGTTGAATTTGATAACTGATGTTGAGGATTTGAAGACCCTGTTGAGTTTCGTGAAGGCTAGTTTGTTGAAGAAGGGAGTGTTTCCGGGATGTTCTACCGACTGCTCAGTTTAGGGGCGCCTAATCCTTATCAGCAATACAACCACCAGCCTTATGACAACCAGCAGGTACGACAACCCAGGGTTCATGCTCCTAGGCCAGTCTACCGGAACGGAAAACTTAGAATACATCCGATACAATGAGCTACACCGAGTTGTATCCCATGGTGGTGGCAAGAGGACTCATCTAGACAAGGAAACTAGGTGCCCCACCTAATCCTTTACCTCCCTATTAGAATCCCAATGTGCACTGCCCTTTCCACAAAAACGCTGTTGGGCATGGCCTCAAAGGATGTTTTGCTCTCCAACACATTGTCAGGGAGTTGATAGAAAAGAAGATACTATCATTCAAGGACAATCACCCCAATGTAAAAGATAATCCTCTGCCAAACCACGATGGAGTAAACGCTATAACTCAAGAGGGTGAATACTCTGAAATGAAGACAGTCACTATAGTATCCAAAGTTAAGACATCGTTGGTAGAGTTACATAAAAGACTAACTCAGGCGTGGTTGCTCAAAAGTACCCATGAAAATTGTGAAGAATGCGGCCAGAATCCACAAGGTTATGACCTTGTGCAAAAAGATATTTAATCACTAATCAATAAAGGAATGCTACAGATCAATAAAAAAAGGAAAGAGGATGTGGTGGTTATTGAACCAGTATTCAATATGCCAGAAGAGTCCAATAAAAGAGCAGTGTTCAAAACTAACAACGACAAAATGACTCGGCCCAACGCAGTCAGACCAGTGTTCTACAATGATCCTGTACCCAAATTTGGAAAAGATCAACCAAGGTTTAACCCAATGAGAGGGGTTGGTCTTCATCCAAGAGCCATATCATGGAAGCGTGACTATTCCTAGTACGACATGAATGCCGGAAGAAAACTGGAGGATGTGACGAACATTGTTGGGGCAAGCAAAATGACCCGCAGTGGTTGAATATATCAGCCCAGAGTAAATCTTACTGTCCCTCAAGCAATTGTTGCTGCTCCCAAAGTTACCGTTCCCAAGGAGGCTACTCCAAAGGAAATAATCTCCAAAGAATCCACTGTCAAAGGAAAAGAGATTCCCAAGGATGATGAAGAGGAGTTTTTAAGGATAATTCGCCAAAGTGATTACCGAGTAGTGGACCAAGTCAACCAGACACCATCCAAGATCTCAATCATGTCGTTACTACTGAGTTCTCTGTCCCATCGACGAACTTTGTTGAAAATACTCACACAAGCCCATGTAACAAAAGACATCACTGTAGGGCAGTTTGACTCCGTCGTTGCAAATATCACAGCCTACAATACGCTGAGCTTCGACGACAGTGACTTGGCCATTGAAGGACGCAAGCACAACCGCGTTTTACATGTATCTGTTAAGTGTGAAGAAGACACGTTGGCCAGAGTACTTGTTGACACTGGGTCAGCACTCAATGTAATGGCCAAAAGAACGTTATCAAAGTTGGCATATAAAGGAGATGAGATGAGGCCCACCTCCTTAATTGTGAAAGCCTTCGATGGATCAAGGAGAACCGTAATAGGGGAGGTTGATTTACCGATCATGGTAGGACCCCAAGTCTTTGAAATCCCCTTCCAAGTGATGGATATAAATCCTGCATATAGCTGTCTGTTGGGAAGACCGTGGATACATACAGCGGGCGCTGTCACATCTATATTACACCAAAAGATGAAGTTTGTCACTAATGATCAACTGGTTATAGTACATGGAAAAGAAGATATGATGGTGAAAAACCTATCCTCCTTCCTATATATCAAAGCCAATGAGAATGCGCTTGAAACAATATTCCAAGCCTTGGAGATTGCTCATGATGTGTTGGTTGACGATTCAGCCGTAGTCTGTGGTCCATCTTTTGCCTCGGTGCAAAGAATTAAAGCTGCAATGGAAGAAGGACTCCCACTAGGATGGGGAGAGGTTATAAAGGTGAATGCCCGTGCCAAGAACGACAAGCAAGGGTTGGGTTACAAACCAACTCTAGAGGAAACATCTGAATAAAGCACCTAGAAGTGAAAGACCCTGAAGGAAATATTTGTAAGTGGCGGGTGTAACACGGTGGGAGAACTGACTTTAAACAATGTTGCGGATAGCAAGAGTCGCCACCGACTTTTATTTTATCCATAAGGAAAGGTTATAAAAGAATAGGAAAGACCTTAGAGAATATTTTGGGTCCGGGGGGTAGGTTATGAAAAGGGAAGGTGTTAGCACCCTTTTCATCCATGGTTATCCATGGGCTCTTAGGTACTTAAGCTCACTTTTGAATTGTTTTGAAAGTGTAGTGTGTGAATAGCAAAAAATTTCAGAATAGTTTAATAATCATCCGTGTATGGATGTGAAAAAAAACTTGTTTGAAAATTTTGTTGGAAATTTGTTTAAGTGTGAAAAAGTTTTGAAGTGAGCAAGTATCTAGGAGTAGCCTACCCTACTGTTTTAAGGTCTTTCTTATTCTTTATCCTTTCCTTAGTAAGACTATCCCTACTATAATGGAGTAGGTAGTCCTTACTTTGGATGTTAAGGGACATGTGAGGGACGATTGGATTTTTGAAGGCCATTGTGGGGTGTAATAAGCAAACTGGAGGGACCATCATCATTTTTCGAAAGGGACTTGATTCGTAAAGGCAACCATAAGGGACTTTGATGATTTTTTTATTTGAGGGACTTGCTTTATACACCCCACTTAACCATTATTCGTAGGCAACTTGAGGGATATCCTTAGGAAGTGAGACGGCGATTAAAATCGACTTACGTGTGTGACGTGTTTATTTTAATTATCTTTATTTAAAAGTGATCTAAATTTATTTTAATATTACATACATGTTGTTACACTCCCTAATTACTAACCATAATAATAATTAAATAATTAAACAACTTTACATCCAAGAAACAATTACAAAATAATAAGCAAAATAATTAAATAGCAAAGATAAATAAAATATAAATAAGCAATAATAAATAATAAAGGGGGTTAATTCTAAGTTTACTCGGCAAGACATCGCATCTTGTGCCTACGTATCCTTACGGGAGTGGAATCAGAGTAATCGTAGTTCCCCTCAATAGGGAGGTTAGAAACTTCTTGACTGTGGTCAAGGTCTCAAGGGGAATAAACGCATCTTAAGGACACACTTACGTGGAGTGTAGAAACTCCAAATCTCTACGTTGAAATGTTAAGTTGTAATTAGGGTTAAATTAGGGATTCCACGGCGGGAAACCCTAAAATGAGCGCGGCGGCTCTTTGACCTAATGCTAAGGGTAAAATTGTAATTTTGCCTGCGGCGAGGCATTTGTGAAAATTAGGGTTTGTAGTTTGTAGTTTTGAGGATTTGAAATTGAATGTGTGAAGTTTTACGGACTATTGGCGCGGCGGCCAAACAGTTAGACCTAACCTTCGGATGTGTGCAATGTGACAGAAATAATAGTAAACGCGTGAGATAATTGAATCATGCAAACAGAGAGATAATGTCATAATTTAAACCATGCAAGCAGAAATTTAAAGGCAGAATTTAAAGAGCGATTGTTAAGTTCGCGAGGTTACATGAGAGGAGCAGATACAATATGATAATGAAATTTGAATTGAACAATAATAAAATAAAATAAATAACGGTTCTAGTTATTATTTTAAAAAAAGGATTTTAGTTATTATTTTAAATTTATCTATAAAAAAAAGTTTTTTCTTAAAAATAATAGGTTTTCATATTAATTTGGAAAAGATGTTAATGTTATTTATTTTAAAAAAACAGATTTTTATATTATAACAAATTTTAATAAATTAATGATAACAATAATAATAATAATGGTAATAATAATGATAATAATGATAATAATAATAAATAATGATAATAATAATAATAATAATAATAATAATAATAATAATAATAATAATAAAGCAATAATGAATTTTAAATGTGCCAAATAACCCAACAATGTTGCTAACGCAGAAATGCGCTCATCGCAACCAGATCTAAATCGGACGAAACAAAATTTATCGCAAAGAAAAAGAAATTAAGCAAAAAATAGTATTATTGCTCACACAAAAATGCGATCATCGCAACCAGATCGAACTAACACAAATGTCACGCGTCATGCACCCAAATGTGCAAACATCGTATCGACATAATTCGATCAAAAATCTTATATATATAAACTCTAACAATTTAAAAATTATATATATATATATAAACGTAACAGTAATAGATAAAGAAAAAGAAATAACGGTAATAGATGAAGAAAAAGAAATAACGGTAAAAGATGAAGAAAAAGAAACAACAGTAATAGATGAAGGAAAAGAAATAACGGTAAAAGATGAAGAAAAAGAAACAACAGTAATAGATGAAGGAAAAGAAATAACGGTAAACGATGAAGAAAAAGAAACAATAGTAATGGATGAAGAAGAAAGCTAAATAACGGCAAACGGCACTCACTCCTCTTAGGTTTTTTTCATTCTCTCCTTTTTTTCCAACAAGGCAACACATGTATATATAGGGAACAAATTAGGGTTAACACCAAATTGTCAATAATGTCCCTAAAGCCCATTTTAAAGCCCAAACTAAATAATTAGTTAAGAAAAAATAAAATTAAAATAAACTTAAAATAAAAACTAATAATCCTATTGATTCCTAAAATAAAAAATATTATAAAAAGAACAAAATTTTTTTCAATATTTTTTATTTTATGATTTTTTGGATATTTTTATGAATAATTTAGAAAAAAGTGAAAAAAAATAATATTTTAAAAAATGATTTAATTAAAATACGAAAATAATAATTAAATAATAATAAAAAACTATTTTTGTTATTTTTTTAATGAAAGATAGAAAAATTTAGAGTAAAAATAATAAAAAACAAAAAAAATGACAAAGGTGAGATTCGAACTCTCAACCTCTCACACTCATAACTCCTTACACATGTCCTCCTGCCAATTGTGCCATTTTTACTTTTTAGAAAAAAAATGCATGCCATATGATATTTACCTGCAAAAAGTCAAACGACTACACAAATTTGTTAGTAATTGATTAAATGCAATGAAATGCGACGACAAATCTTAGGGCAAAATTTGGGGTATTATAGTTATTATGATAATATTTCTCACCCAACCTCTCTTTGATGTTGGCAAAAAAAAAATCATGAAGTTTGACTTTGGTTTGACCACAGTTGACCTCAGTTTGACCTTTTAACTGCATTGACTGCTTTTGACTTATCTGATCATCTGACTGAGCAAACTTTTGAGAAAAGTCTTGAAACTTGACATGGGGGTTCTTATACACATATAAGATGTTATGAAGCTCACTTGAAGTCTTGGAAGTCCATTTAGCCTGATTAAAGTCAAAACCCTAGTTTTGGATGCACTGCTTAGGAGGTGCATTGTCTGAGGGAATTGTCAACTCTTCTGACCAATTGTGAATTTTGTGAACCTTGTGAACCTTCTTGGAACACAAAGTCTTGTATTGTGAGGGCAAATTTTGGGGTGCAACAGCTGCCCCTGTTCAATTTTCTGAAACCTGAGGGGTTAGATTGGTATATTTGCCAGTCGTAACCTGGAAGGTTGAAGGGGATTGAACACAAAAGCCCAAAAATTTGCACTCACCAGTGCATGGAGTGATATTGATGGTTGGTTGAACATGATTGAGTGGGCTTAAAGATGCCACTAGGGGAAAGTTCTTCAGTAGTATAATGAGAACTGTCAGGAGTCTGGAGTAATACTGATGTAACAGCATGTCTTCATGAGGATAGAGCAATCAATAATGATAACCCTAAAGCAGTCTTGAAGTGATAAATCTGACCTCAGGAGGATAGAGCAATCAATAGCTCTAAAGCAGTCTTGAAGTAATAATGGCTTCAGGAGGATAGAGCAATCAATAGCTCTAAAGCAGTCTTGAAGTAATAGAATGGCTTCAGTAGGATAGAGCAATCAACAGCTCTAAAGCAGTCTTGAAATAATAATGTGATATGTCTTCAGGAGGATAGAGCAATCAATAGCTCTAAAGCAGTCTTGAAGTAATGATTTCAGGAGGATAGAGCAATGGATAGCTCTAAAGCAGTCTTGAAATAATAATGTAATTTCAGGAGGATAGAGCAATGGATAACTCTAAAGCATTCTTGAAATAATTAGATGGCTTCAGGAGGATAGAGCAATGAATAGCTCTAAAGCAGTCTTGAAGTAGTAATATGACCTCATGAGGATAGAGCAATGAATAGCTCTAAAGCAGTCTTGAAGTAATAGGATGATTTCAGGAGGATAGAGCAATCAGTAGCTCTAAAGCAGTCTTGAAGTCATGAGAGGCTATCAGGAGGATAAAATAACCCTGAGGTTACAATAAAGCAGTCCCAAAGTAATAAGAAGCTCATCAGGAGGATAAAGTAACCCTGAGGTTACAATAAAGCAGTCCCAAAGATCATAAGATTGTTTGTTGGATAATTAACCTGAAAACAAGGTAGCATTCTGTATAACAACATTAGTTTATGCTTTATGTATGCATGTATGACATGATGCACTTAGGTAATGTACTATAGACATATATGTTATGGTATGATGTAAATGATGTATGTATGCTATGACACTGCTGGAAGTGTCTGGATATCCTTGTATAACAACTACTGGCCAAGGAAAATAAATCCCGATTCGTTGTTGAAGAATATATAACCCTCCGTCTGCTGGGGATAACAAGGTATAGATAACCTCCCGTTGTTGGGGATAACAAGGTATAGATAACCTCCCGTTGTTGGGGATAGTAGGGTATAGATAACCTTCGTTTTCGTTTGATAGTAGGATAAGTATAACATCCCGTCTTCGTTCATCGTGCCCTTATTGGAAAGTAATTTCCCGTATATCCGTATGAGGATAAAAGAGATGGATATAAATTCCAGGGGAGATTAGACTTTGTGAAAATGGATTAGTCCTACTGATGGTTTGTAATTGTCTTGTAAAGATGAACCGGCGAAGCTTCGTTGAAATCCTTCCCTCGTTCGTCCTTAGTAAATACTATTACTGCATTTTCATGCATTTCTGGTAAACATCAATCATATTAAAAGCATACATGCGTTTCTGGTAAACATCAATCATATTCAAAGGCATACATACATTCAAACACAACCAATGGACGTTTCGCTTATGTAAATAGGGTAAAAGTGAATCTGGATTCAAAAGATGGAATTTATTTATATCAAAAGTGACCCATACACGGGTAAGTTTGTACAAGGAGACATAAACCCTAGTAAGAGAATTTTGTCATGAAGTTTTACAAAAAGAATCAGCTATGTGGGAAATAATCCTATTGAGTTTCAATTCTACTATTGCCACTCAAGTATCTCATCTTCTTGCTGTTGAGACGGAAACGATTGGATTGAGCTTTATCTGTTTGAGCTTGAGTAAGTAGTACAACTGGTTGCAGTTTCATGAGTGATCCAAACGAGACATAGTCATACGCTTTAATCCCTAACTTTTGCCTGGATTGCCCTTTCAGGTTTTCAATCCACCGGGATACCCTTTTTTGCCCAAGCCGCCTTTTCAGGTTTTCGACTTGCCGGGTGTACATCTTTTTATATATATATCCCTAATTTTTGCCCAAACCCTTTTGGTTTGCCGGGATGCCCTTATTTTTGCCTAGGCCTGTCAACCTAGCGGGTCTCTTTTTATGCGTAGTATTTTTTAACTATGTCTGCGTTTACAGGTTGTGGGAAGTCTTCACCATCCATTGTAGTCAGTATCATGGCACCTCCTGAGAACACTGTCTTGACTACAAATGGTCCCTCATATGTTGGAGTCCACTTGCCCCTAGGATCACCCTGTGGTAATATGATACGCTTGATTACCAAGTCACCAGCCTGATATACCTTTGGCTTAACCTTCTTGTTAAAAGCTTTGATCATCCGTTTCTGGTACATCTGGCCATGACAAACTGCTGCTAACCTTTTCTCATCAATCAAATTTATCTGGTCAAGTCGAGTCTGAATCAAATTCATCAAGATCATTTGCCATCTTGCAATTCTTCCGGAAAGAGCAGGTTTCTCAAATATGTACTTGATTGGATCCATCTTCGAAATCAACAAGGTAGTATGGGTCAACATATACTGTCTTAGTCGGCGAGCAGCCCGTGCCAAAGCGCAGCAAGTTTTCTCGAGCAGTGAGTATCTTGTTTCACAGTCGGTAAACTTTTTGCTAAGGTAGTATATTGCCTGCTCTTTTCGACCAGACTCGTCATGTTGCCCCAATACACACCCCATTGAGTTGTCTAATACTGTTAAATACATAATCAAGGGTCTTCCATCAACTGGTGGCATTAAAATTGGAGGTTCTAGCAAATATCTCTTGATTTCATCAAAGGCAGTCTGGCACTCATCATTCCATTCCATCACCTGATCTTTCTTCAACAACTTGAAGATTGGCTCACAGATGGTAGTTAATTGGGAAATAAATCTTGCAATGTAGTTCAATCGTCCCAAGAAACCTCTAACCTCCTTCTCAGTACGGGGAGCTGGCATCTCTCGTATAGCTTTCACTTTTGCAGGATCCACTTCAATACCTTTTCCACTGACAATGAAACCCAAGAGTTTTCCAGATCTAACTCCAAAAGTACACTTGTTTGGGTTCAATCTCAACTTGTATTTCTTCAACCTCTCAAACAACTTGTGCAGATGATCAAGATGTTGCTCTTCATTCTGAGATCTGGCTATCATATCATCCACATATACCTCTATCTCATGATGAATCATATCATGAAACAAAGCCACCATAGCACGCTGATATGTTGCCCCTGCATTCTTCAAACCAAATGGCATTACCTTATAGCAAAAGGTGCCCCACTGTGTCACAAATGTAGTCTTCTCCATATCTTCAGGTGCCATCTTGATTTGATTGTAACCAGAGAAACCATCCATAAAAGAGAATACCTTATGCTGAGCAGTGTTGTCTACCAGAATATCAATATGAGGAAGTGGAAAGTCATCTTTAGGGCTAGCCTTGTTCAGATCTCTGTAGTCTACACACATACGTACCTTACCGTCTTTCTTAGGAACTGGTACCACATTTGCAACCCACTGAGGATAAGAAGTTACGGCCAAGAACCCTGCATTGAACTGTTTCATTACCTCTGCTTTGATCTTTTCTGACATTTCAGGACGCATACGACGAACCTTCTGCTTCTTTGGACGACAATCTTCTTTCACTGGCAAACGGTGAACCACAATGTCCGTATCCAACCCTGGCATATCTTCATAAGACCAAGCAAAGATCTCCACATAGTCACGTAGCATCTGAACCAACCTGCTCTTGACACTGTCCTCTAAATCAGCCCCTATCTTGACCTCTTTTCTGTTTTCTTCAGTTCCCAGATTCACAACTTCGACTGGCTCTTCATGTGGCTGTATAGCTTTCTCTTCTTGTTGTAACAACCTAGCAAGCTCTACAGGTATTTCACAATCGTCCTCGTTTCCGTCTTCAGTTTGATAGATCGGATTCTCGAAATTGTAATTGGCAATAGTAGAACTGTTATCAACTGGATCCAGAGTGGATGAGGATCTGCATTTTAGTGACGTGGGTGTGTGTAAGAACACATAGCTGATAAAGAAAAAATAAAAGAAAAAGAAAGACAAGGAACACAATATTTACGAAAACGAAACGTCCACTGATTTTATTGAATGAAGTATGCAAATGAAATGACAACCCGTAACAAGCACACCATTGTGCCCCGGGTAAGGCACATGGCTTGAAAGTTTTAATTGTTCCAGAAATTACAAATTTAAAAACATAACACAGTAATAGTATTTACTCCTGACTAAAGGAGATAGGGATAACATCTTCAGCTGTCCAATTATTGAGTCCAGCACCCACAGTAGGAAAAATCCATGCCTCCAGGTTGTAGTCTTCATCTTGATCTCCCACAGCATTGATAACCCCTTGATTGGTGATACGAACAGCATGGGCACGACAGACAGCCTTCTGGGACTCTGCAGTGAAACCCAAACCAAACTTGTCAGACTTGTATGGAATATCAGGAAGCTGACCCCAAATAGTACAACCACCTTCTTCCACCACAGCTTTTGCATCATTGAGGGAGGCCATTGCTATTGTTGGAGGGTTTCTGATGACCACAGGAACCTTCTTCACAGCAGGAGGAGTCACACAATCCTTAACAGCCCAGGGAACCACTTCAAATGACTGACATGGAGTTTCAATGTATTCACCTTCTACTTCCAGATACTTGAAAGTGTTTACATGGCTGACAAAGTATTCTTCCTCTCCAAAGACAGTAACAACTTTTCCATTCACCGGATATCTCAACTTTTGATGTAATGTGGAGGTCACAGCACCTGCCCCATGGATCCAGGGACGACCAAGCAGACATGAGTACGAAGGACGAATATCCATCACATAGAATGTAGCAGTAAACACCTGAGAGCCAACCTTGATTGGAAGATCAATTTCCCCATGCACTACTCTTCTAGAACCATCAAAAGCCTTTACCACAATATTACTGGGCTTCAATATCGTATCTTCAGGACTCAGCTTGTTCAGGACTTCCTTAGGCAACACATTCAGAGAGGAACCATTGTCTATCAGCACATGAGACAGGGTAGTGCCCCTGCATTCAATTGAAATATGCAAGGCCCTGTTATGATCCCTCTTGGCAGGGGTGAAGTCAGCATCAGAAAATCCTAACCCGTTGTCATAGGTCAGGTGAGCAACACAATTCTCAAACTGGTCCACAGAAATTGCACTGGGTACATGAGCCATCTTTAGAAACTTGATCAATGACTTGGCATGAGCCTCAGAACATAATAACAGGGAGAGCATAGAAATCTTTGAGGGAGTATGCCCCAGCTGATCAACAATATCATAATCACTCTTGCGAATGATTTTCAATACTTCTTCCATCTGCTTAGAGAGGTCATCAGCAGCTGGCACATCAGTAGATACAGGCTCAATAACAGGACCCTTGCCCCGAGCATCAGTGGTGGAAGTAACAGCAGGGGTAACTGCACTCTTAGAAGCAACTGGAGGAGAGAAGACTCTTCCACTACGAGTGATCTTGCTAGATCCAGCAATATTATCAATGTCAACAGGCATATCAGGTAAAGGCTCCTGCTTGACACCATGGATGTAAACATCAGACCTATAGTGCCAAGGCACAGCTTTATCAGATGTATAAGGAATAGGACCAGGAGTGGTAATGATCAGAGGAGCTACTCTGGCTTCAGCAACAACTTTCACAGGACCTTCAGCAGTAATCTTGATTGGGCCCTGATGAGTGATTTTAATGGGACCCTTTGAAGTGATTCTTAGTGGTACTTTGTCAACCATGTCAACCTCTTCAATCTTCTTACCCTGAGTCAGATGATCCACCATACTTTCTACAGATGCTGGTCTTCTTTCAAACACTATAGTATATTTATCCATGAGACGTTGAATCCCATCTCTCAAAATGAAGCAACTATCCGGCTTATAGGTACAATATAGACAATCTTCATGACAACCTGGAAAGATCCCAGCTTGTACTAACCTCTTTTTGATAACAGACAATGGTGTGCTCAACTCCATAACTGAATAGACATGCAGATCTTCCTCAATATCTTCATCAATGGCGTTGACAGTCTTCTCGTGATTTGGCATTGGAGCTGTAATCACATTTGGAGTACCTGGTGGATCAAACTCAATTTCTCCAGCATCAATCATATCCTGAATTTTGTTCTTCAAGACCCAGCAGTTATTAGTATCATGTCCTGGACAGTTTGAATGATATGCACATCGTGCATTGGGATTGTACTTGGGAGAGGTAACATTGGGATTCTGAGGGGCCTCCCTCAGGGTAATAAGTTCAGCCTTCAACAAGTGTTGCAATGCCTGAGCCATTGACATGTTGATCTTCGTGAACTGTCTTCTAGCCCTCTGTTGGTTGCCTTGAGGCTGCTCTGTTGTTGCAGGAGTTGGATTTGAAATATGAACTGCACTAACAGACTGATGCCTTCTGTTACGATCAGGCTGACCATACACAGCATTAGATTCTTTCTTCCCAGTGGGAGGCTTCTTTGCAGCACCTGATGAAGAAGTGCCCACTTGGATCTTACCACTCTTGATACCATTCTCTACTCGCTCTCCTGTCATGATCAACTCAGTGAAGCCAGATGATGAGCTTCCAATGAGATGACTGTAAAACGGACCATTCAGCGTACACATGAACATATCAACCAACTCCCTATCAGTCAAAGGGGGTTGAACTCTTCCAGCTAAGTCTCTCCACTTCTGAGCATACTCCTTAAAGCTTTCTTTGGCACCCATAGACATGCTTTGAAGTTGCATGCGAGTGGGGGCTAAGTCAGCATTGTATTGATACTGCTTGTAGAAAGCTTCAGCAAGGTCATTCCAATCTCTGATGTTGACACTCTCCAACTGATAATACCACTCTAGCTGAGCTCCAGATAAACTCTCTTGAAAGAAATGGATCCACAACTTTTTATCAGCAGTGTGGGGTTGCATTCTTCTGACATAAGACCTCAGATGCAATTTGGGACAAGAGACCCCATCATAGACAACAAATGTAGGAACTTTGAACCCAATGGGTATGACCACCCCAGATATCAAGCTCAAATCCTCAAAATCCAGCCCAGATGATTTCTGTAATTCCATAGCATCCATTCTATCCACCAGCATCTTGAATTTGTCTTCGTTAGGCTCATGATAGTAGTTAGCCTCAGAATCAGAGTCCCCCATAGTGTTGTGGAGACTGCCTCTCTCCTGCTCAGATTCTTCAGATTCATAGTCTTCAACATGTTCCTTGGTCTTGACAGGACCTTTGAACCTTCTTCCCATGTTGAGCAACCCAGCAGACCTTCTAGCCTTCTTAGCCTTCTTGGCCAGCAGTGTCTTCAATTCATCCTGCCCCTTGGATAGGTTCAGGATCAGCTCTTGGAACTGTGCATTCTGTGCCTGGAGATCCTTAACTGATTGTTCAAGAGCCATTGCTGAAATAAACAGCGAGAAGATGAGAAACCTGTGCACAATTATAAACCTGTGATGCAATGATATGGGAATGCATATGCAATGTTTTCAAGGACCGCAGGATTTAAATTTGCTTAAACAAACAAGAAAGTAACTTTTTATTAGTAATAACTTGTTTTGCCTTTTAGGCTTACAAAAAATGAAAACAAAATAAGTACAAAAGATGGGGTTTTAAGTCTCCCATGGACGTTTCCTCTTTGTGTTGAGGTATGAGTTGAGGTTTCGTTCCTCATGAAGTAGCTTTGTTAGCTCTAGGATCCTTGCTTGGCTTGCTTTGTAATGAGCCTCGAAAGTATCCCTTTGCTCTTTCAGTTGGATCCATGATCTCTGCAAGTCTTCCATATCAGTAGGCATGTCTGGGTGAAGGATGGTATAAGCTGTGTCTCCTTCAGCAACAGGTTCCATGGTAACTGGTAGGATGGCAGGATATGGCATCATGAGTGTCTGAGCACGAAATCGTACCCATCTGAGATAAGCCTCCATAGGAATGGTGTACTTAGGCTCCAGTGTCTTGCTGTCAATCCTGTTTACCTTTCCCCAAGCTCGGATGAATCTCTGACGGTAACCCTGAAGATCGTTGTCGTAATCAAACACAATGCCCTGAATCAACATGTCATGTGGACCATCGCTCCGGGCGTAACCAAACTGTCGTAAAGCTAGAGATGGGTTGTAGGTGATGCCTCCTCTTATGCCTAGAAGTGGCACATTAGGAAACTCCCCACAACGGTCAATGATGGTGACATTCTCCATAGATCTGGAGCACCAATGGATGTCTGAGTGAGAAAGTGACATGATCCTCTTGGACCATCTGAACCCTTGCTCATTCTTCATTACTGAGCGAGGAAGGTGAGAAATAAACCACCTAGAAAGTAAAGGTATGCAGCACATCAAAGTTCCTCTTGCCCTTGTAGTACGGGTGTGAAGAGAATGTAGGATGTCTCCAAGTAAGGTAGGCACTGGATTGTGACTCAGGAATATGTTGATGGCATGAACGTCTATGAACTGATCAGGATTGGGGAACAACACTAAGCCATAAATCAATAAGGCTAAGATCTCCTCAAAAGCATCGTAGCTCATAGCCTTCAAGAACATTTGAGCTTTATCCACTAATACCTTGGCAAGAATACCTTTAACTCCACTTCTCGTCTCTAGAACAATGTCAGACTTCTTCAGATGTAGAGCTGCAGCAATAACTTCTGGTTTAAGCTCCTTCTCTAAGCCTGTGAATGGCTTCTGATCAAGAACAGGTATACCCAGAAGTTTAGAGAACTCCTCCATGGTTGGAACCAGCTGATAATCAGGAAATGTAAAGCAATGGTGCTTAGGGTCAAAGAACTGAAACAGCACACTCATCATGTCTTCACTGAACCCTGAAGTAACTAGATCCAATAAGTGACCATGTCTTTTGTTGAACTGGGAATGATCAGGCACTAGGGAAACCAACTCCTTGAGCTTAGCAGGTATCCCTACAAAGTTGATCCTGATGGTGTTTCTACAAGCAGAAGCCATGACCTGCAACAAAGAACAAAGATAAATCCTTTGGTCCTTGAAATGGTTAGGGAAAATGATATGCTTATGATGCATGATGATGTCATGATGTCATGCTCAATCACAAACATGTGGCACACACAAACAAGTCACACCATAGCCCTAGGTTTAAAGGCTTGCATGAGGTTCAAAGGCAAGTACCCTCCCCTGAAGTTAGATGGTTCATCCTGTCCTACAAAAGTAACCAGGTTCTAAGGGGTCTCAATATCATTGATCCTTCACAAGGGTGGTTGTTCAGAAGGCAACTTACTTGCCAACCAAAACCCTCCAAGTTTAAGATCTCAATGAGCGTAGTATCGAGTGTCAACCAACTTCAGTCTGCACCAAAGCCGGTTACCTCACTACTTTCTAAAGGCCAAGATGAGTTAACTAGGGTTCTAAAAGTCAGTTAGTGCATTGACAACATATGGCAGCCTCAATATTATCCTCAACTTGACTTAAGGAATATAAGCACCAACCAAGAAGTCGCACTAACTATGGCCCCCAGATCAACCGTATCGATATACGTCATACAGTTTCCTTGGTCTATTGCCATTTACCTAAGGTACACTAGATCCGGGTTAGGACCTTTCACACATAAGAGCACCCCAACAATATAATAATAAAGCAAACAAGGCAAACAATTTAAAGTGATCTTAATTCCTAAGGGTACCCCTCTTAAATAGATCCCCAGCAGAGTCGCCAGTTCTGTAACACGGTGGGAGAACTGACTTTAAACAATGTTGCGGATAGCAAGAGTCGCCACCGACTTTTATTTTATCCATAAGGAAAGGTTATAAAAGAACAGGAAAGACCTTAGAGAATATTTTGGGTCCGGGGGGTAGGTTATGAAAAGGGAAGGTGTTAGCACCCTTTTCATCCATGGTTATCCATGGGCTCTTAGGTACTTAAGCTCACTTTTGAATTGTTTTGAAAGTGTAGTGTGTGAATAGCAAAAAATTTCAGAATAGTTTAATAATCATCCGTGTATGGATGTGAAAAAAAACTTGTTTGAAAATTTTGTTGGAAATTTGTTTAAGTGTGAAAAAGTTTTGAAGTGAGCAAGTATCTAGGAGTAGCCTACCCTACTGTTTTAAGGTCTTTCTTATTCTTTATCCTTTCCTTAGTAAGACTATCCCTACTATAATGGAGTAGGTAGTCCTTACTTTGGATGTTAAGGGACATGTGAGGGACGATTGGATTTTTGAAGGCCATTGTGGGGTGTAATAAGCAAACTGGAGGGACCATCATCATTTTTCGAAAGGGACTTGATTCGTAAAGGCAACCATAAGGGACTTTGATGATTTTTTTATTTGAGGGACTTGCTTTATACACCCCACTTAACCATTATTCGTAGGCAACTTGAGGGATATCCTTAGGAAGTGAGACGGCGATTAAAATCGACTTACGTGTGTGACGTGTTTATTTTAATTATCTTTATTTAAAAGTGATCTAAATTTATTTTAATATTACATACATGTTGTTACACTCCCTAATTACTAACCATAATAATAATTAAATAATTAAACAACTTTACATCCAAGAAACAATTACAAAATAATAAGCAAAATAATTAAATAGCAAAGATAAATAAAATATAAATAAGCAATAATAAATAATAAAGGGGGTTAATTCTAAGTTTACTCGGCAAGACATCGCATCTTGTGCCTACGTATCCTTACGGGAGTGGAATCAGAGTAATCGTAGTTCCCCTCAATAGGGAGGTTAGAAACTTCTTGACTGTGGTCAAGGTCTCAAGGGGAATAAACGCATCTTAAGGACACACTTACGTGGAGTGTAGAAACTCCAAATCTCTACGTTGAAATGTTAAGTTGTAATTAGGGTTAAATTAGGGATTCCACGGCGGGAAACCCTAAAATGAGCGCGGCGGCTCTTTGACCTAATGCTAAGGGTAAAATTGTAATTTTGCCTGCGGCGAGGCATTTGTGAAAATTAGGGTTTGTAGTTTGTAGTTTTGAGGATTTGAAATTGAATGTGTGAAGTTTTACGGACTATTGGCGCGGCGGCCAAACAGTTAGACCTAACCTTCGGATGTGTGCAATGTGACAGAAATAATAGTAAACGCGTGAGATAATTGAATCATGCAAACAGAGAGATAATGTCATAATTTAAACCATGCAAGCAGAAATTTAAAGGCAGAATTTAAAGAGCGATTGTTAAGTTCGCGAGGTTACATGAGAGGAGCAGATACAATATGATAATGAAATTTGAATTGAACAATAATAAAATAAAATAAATAACGGTTCTAGTTATTATTTTAAAAAAAGGATTTTAGTTATTATTTTAAATTTATCTATAAAAAAAAGTTTTTTCTTAAAAATAATAGGTTTTCATATTAATTTGGAAAAGATGTTAATGTTATTTATTTTAAAAAAACAGATTTTTATATTATAACAAATTTTAATAAATTAATGATAACAATAATAATAATAATGGTAATAATAATGATAATAATGATAATAATAATAAATAATGATAATAATAATAATAATAATAATAATAATAATAATAATAATAATAATAATAATAATAATAATAATAAAGCAATAATGAATTTTAAATGTGCCAAATAACCCAACAATGTTGCTAACGCAGAAATGCGCTCATCGCAACCAGATCTAAATCGGACGAAACAAAATTTATCGCAAAGAAAAAGAAATTAAGCAAAAAATAGTATTATTGCTCACACAAAAATGCGATCATCGCAACCAGATCGAACTAACACAAATGTCACGCGTCATGCACCCAAATGTGCAAACATCGTATCGACATAATTCGATCAAAAATCTTATATATATAAACTCTAACAATTTAAAAATTATATATATATATAAACGTAACAGTAATAGATAAAGAAAAAGAAATAACGGTAATAGATGAAGAAAAAGAAATAACGGTAAAAGATGAAGAAAAAGAAACAACAGTAATAGATGAAGGAAAAGAAATAACGGTAAAAGATGAAGAAAAAGAAACAACAGTAATAGATGAAGGAAAAGAAATAACGGTAAACGATGAAGAAAAAGAAACAATAGTAATGGATGAAGAAGAAAGCTAAATAACGGCAAACGGCACTCACTCCTCTTAGGTTTTTTTCATTCTCTCCTTTTTTTCCAACAAGGCAACACATGTATATATAGGGAACAAATTAGGGTTAACACCAAATTGTCAATAATGTCCCTAAAGCCCATTTTAAAGCCCAAACTAAATAATTAGTTAAGAAAAAATAAAATTAAAATAAACTTAAAATAAAAACTAATAATCCTATTGATTCCTAAAATAAAAAATATTATAAAAAGAACAAAATTTTTTTCAATATTTTTTATTTTATGATTTTTTGGATATTTTTATGAATAATTTAGAAAAAAGTGAAAAAAAATAATATTTTAAAAAATGATTTAATTAAAATACGAAAATAATAATTAAATAATAATAAAAAACTATTTTTGTTATTTTTTTAATGAAAGATAGAAAAATTTAGAGTAAAAATAATAAAAAACAAAAAAAATGACAAAGGTGAGATTCGAACTCTCAACCTCTCACACTCATAACTCCTTACACATGTCCTCCTGCCAATTGTGCCATTTTTACTTTTTAGAAAAAAAATGCATGTCATATGATATTTACCTGCAAAAAGTCAAACGACTACACAAATTTGTTAGTAATTGATTAAATGCAATGAAATGCGACGACAAATCTTAGGGCAAAATTTGGGGTATTACAGTTATTATGATAATATTTCTCACCCAACCTCTCTTTGATGTTGGCAAAAAAAAAATCATGAAGTTTGACTTTGGTTTGACCACAGTTGACCTCAGTTTGACCTTTTAACTGCATTGACTGCTTTTGACTTATCTGATCATCTGACTGAGCAAACTTTTGAGAAAAGTCTTGAAACTTGACATGGGGGTTCTTATACACATATAAGATGTTATGAAGCTCACTTGAAGTCTTGGAAGTCCATTTAGCCTGATTAAAGTCAAAACCCTAGTTTTGGATGCACTGCTTAGGAGGTGCATTGTCTGAGGGAATTGTCAACTCTTCTGACCAATTGTGAATTTTGTGAACCTTGTGAACCTTCTTGGAACACAAAGTCTTGTATTGTGAGGGCAAATTTTGGGGTGCAACAGCGGGGTACAAGTAAATGACATCATTAACGAAGATGAAGGGAGCAATCTCGACAGCCTAGTGATCCGAGACAGAGCAGCTTTGTGCAATTGGGAGACGGTAGAAATTCCTGTCATACTACCTTTAGAGTAATGCATTTGATTGTTAGCTTTTGTTTTCTTTAAAAATTCCTGGTCTTGCCCAAGGTCAGCGTATCATTTTGTATGGGCCACTTTGTGATTTAAAAGATTAGTGAATGAAGAAAAAACTCTTTTATTTATTTCTCCTCATCATTTTCACTTTTTGTAAAAAAGAAAAAATGGCAAGTTTTTTTTGAAAATTTAAAATTAACCCATCATCTGCATGTTTGTTGTGTGTGTATGATCATTCTAAACCCTGTAAAACCATGCAGAAAACCTCCATCACCCACAAAATCCAATGATCATTCGGTCCCTTCTAGTAGTGGTCCGTTTGTTTTTCAAGCCAAAGAAAAGAGTGATGAAGATTCTGAAGTCCCTAAAGAATTAATAAAGATGACCGAGTATAAGGACACCTATCTTCAGCCTTACAAAGAACAGATTGACGTCATCAACTTGGGCTCTGAAGAAGAGAAAAAGAGGTCAAAATTGGGGCACAGCTAGGGGCAGACATTAAAGGCCGGTTAATAATGCTTCTCAGAGATTATGCCAACGTGTTCGCTTGGTCTTATCAAGACATGCCTGGGTTGGATACCGACATTGTGATGCACAAGCTCCCCCTGAAACCTAAGTGTCCTCTGGTCAAGCAGAAGCTTCAAAGATCCAGACCCGACATGGCTCTCAAAATCAGTGACGAGGTCAAAAAACAAATTGACGCGTGCTTCTTAGCAGTATCAAAGTACCCATAATGGGTGGCTAATATTGTGCCTGTCCCTAAGAAAGACGGTAAATTCAGAATGCGTGTAGACTACAGGGATTTGAACAAAGCTAGTCCGAAGGATGACTTCCCCCTGCCACATATCGACACTTTGGTGGACAACATAGCCAGCTTTGCGGTATTCTCATTCATGGATGGACTCTCCGGCTACAATAAGATAAAGATGGACCTAGTCGGCATGGAAAAAACAACCTTCATCCCACCTTGGGGCACTTATTATTATAAGGTCATGCCTTTCGGATTGAAATATGCAGGAGCCACATATCAGCGAGCCATGGTTGCACTCTTTCATGATATGATGCATCAGGAGATTGAGGTGTACGTAGACGACATGATCGAAAAATCTCGAGATGAAGAAGATCACTTGGATCATCTACTAAAATTGTTTGAGAGGCTTCAGAAATATCAACTGAGGCTAAATCCGGCTAAGTGCACGTTTGGGGTTCGTTCTGGAAAATTACTTGGGTTCATTGTTAGTCAATGAGGAACCGAAGTAAATCCCGACAAAGTTAGAGAAATTCAAGAGATGCATGTCCCTCAAACAGAGAAGCAAGTCAGAGGTTTCCTTGAATGATTGAACTATATCTCTAGATTCATCTCTAACTTGACGCCTACCTGCACGTCAATCTTTAAGTTGTTACGAAAATATTAAACGCTTGTATGGAATGAGAACTGCCAGTCAGCATTCAAAAAGATTAAAGAACATCTCCAAGAGCCTCCTATATTGATCCCTCCAGTACCGAGAAAGTCGTTCTTCATGTACATGACAGTGTTGGAAGATTCAATGGGTTGTGTCTTGGGCCAAATTGATGAATCAGGAAGGAAGGAGCACGCAATCTACTATTTGAGCAATAAATTCACTAATTGCGAGAGTCGTTACTCACCTTTAGAAAAGGCTTGTTGTGCCCTAGCCTGGGCGGCCAAACGTCTGAGACAATACATGATTTGCCACACTACTCTATTAATCTCCAAGATGGACTCGATAAAGTACATCTTTGAAAAGCCAGCTCAAACTAGAAGACTGGCCAGATGGCATATGCTCTTGTCAGAGTACGATATTTAGTACGTCGCCCGAAAATTCGTCAAAGGTACTGTCTTTTCAGAACACCTTGCTGAACATCTAGTAAATGATTACCAACCGCTCAAATTTGAGTTCCCTGATGAAGATATGATGCATGTTCAAAGTTTGAAATCGGAACCCCGTCCCGAGGAAGGTCTGGAACCCGGATCCGCTGGAAGATGATGTTTGATGGAGCATCCAACAAAAATAGACATGGTGTTGGGGTTGTTCTAGAAAACCCAACTGAAGGGTATACCGCTATTACCTCCAGACTTTGCTTCTCTTGTACCAACAACATAGCTAAATATGAGGCATGTGTTTTGGGACTAGAAGCTACTATCAATCTTCGCATTAAGATCTTAGAGGTGATTGGTGACTCCGCTTTGGTGATCTATCAACTTAAGGAAGAATGGGAGACACGAGACGAGAAGTTGGTTCCCTACAAGGATTACATTTTGGAGATGATTGAGTACTTTGACGAAATCACCTTCAAACATGTCCCAAGGGATGAGAACCATATTGTGGATGCTTTAGCCATGCTAGCATCAATGTGGAAGGTCTAGTTTGTCAACGAAGCGCCTTTGATCTGCGTAGAAACAAAGGCCGCGCTAGCATACGTCATGATGACAGAAGAAGAATCTGATGAAAAGTCGTGGTTTCATGACATTAAAAATTTTCTTCAAAATCAAGAATATCCTGTTGACGCCTCTAAAATCGACAAAAGGGTTATACAAAGATTGTCATCTAAATTTTTCATCAGTAATGGCGTTCTTTACAAGAGAAATCATGATATGTTTCTGCTTCGGTGTGTCGAAAAAACAAAGACAAATCTACTAATGATAGAAGTGCACGAAGGAACATTTGGCACTCATGCGGGCGGTCATGCCTGGCAAAGAAAATTTTGAGGGTTGGTTATTACTGGCTAACCCTGGAGACAGACTGCATCCTTTTCACTCCAAAATGCCACAAATGCCAAATCTATGCCAACAAGGTGCATGTTTCTCCACATCCACTTAATGTGTTAACATCGCCTTGGCCATTTGCAATGTGGGGCATAGATATGATTGGGGCGATTGATCCCAAAGCATCCAATGGTCATCGTTTTATCCTCATCGCAATTGATTACTTCACCAAATGGGTAGAAGCGGCATCCTACGCAAACTTAACCAAACAAGTGGTTGTCCGCTTTATCAAAAGGGAGATTATCTGCCGGTACGACATCCCCGACCAAATCATCACTGACACCCTGTTGAATTTGAACAAAAAAACGATGAAAGAACTCTGTGATGATTTCAAAATCAAACATCACAACTCATCTCCATACAGACCGAAAATGAACAGTGTTGTTGAAACTGCAAATAAAAATATCCAGAAGATAGTACAAACGATGGTCGTAACCTATAAGGACTGGCGCGAAATGTTATCATTCGCCTTACATGGATACAGAACATCATTACACACTTCAACAAGGGCAACCCCCTTTTCCTTGGTCTACGAAATAGATGTGGTGCTACCCATTGAAGTCAAGATACCTTCGTTAAGAATTTTAATGGAAACCGAGCTTGAGGAAGCTGAATGGATAAAAGAAAGAGTTGATTCGCTAAACCTCATCGACGAAAAAAGGATGACCACCATATATCACAGCCAAATATACTAGCAATGGATGTAAAGAGCTTTTGATAAAAGAGTCCATCTCAAGGAATACAAGAAAGGAGAGCTCGTGCTCAGAAAAATCCTACCAGTTCGGAAGGATATGCACGGAAAATGGATGCCCAACTACGACGATCCTTTTATTGTGAATATTGTTTTCTCCGGAGGATCTCTAATTCTTGAGACGATGGACGGTGAGCAACTTAAGTACCCCATCAACTCGGATGCAATAAGGAAATATTATGCTTAAGAGAGGGCTCACTAAGTTGGAAATCTAGAAAGGTAACCCAAGCAAAAGGAGTGTCTCGGCAAATTGGAAACTCGAAGGGGCAATTAAGGCAATGTCAGGGGCAACGCTTTCACTCAATCAGAAGTGTTTAATCCCACGAAAGATAATCAAGAAGATCATTGTTCGCCATTCTCGTCAGAAGCAGCAAATCATATGGACTACTAGTTAGTAGGGTCGGATCATTGTTGAATTTTGTAACCCATTTTGTTTTGTTTTGCCATTTTTCCAAAAATTGTATTTGTTCTTGAGACTTTGCCACTTGTAAGGTTCTCTCCTATTAATGAAATCAGATTTCAGACCAATCATTGTTATGATCTGTGTTTTTATTGTTATGCAAATTTCACTTATTCGTTAATAATGATTTTTGAAAGCAAGGTGTTTTGAAAAATAAAATTTTGTTTTAAGAAGCTAATCTAACAAAACAAGTCGTAGCTCTAAAAGGTATGATATGAAGGTATTAAATTTCTCTCAAAGCAGTAGAAAACTTAACGCCATCTTCGGATAAGGTTGTACTTAGAAGTCGCCCCGCTACTAAGTCGTGACTCCTCTTCCGCAAGTTTGCAAGAGCAATGACCAAATCACTTCTAGAAAGTTACTCCACTTTCCCCTACGAAAGATTCTTATTCAGAATGGTGACACTAAGACTCAGATTGATTGGTTTTCCTCCCTGAGGGGTTTATCTTTTTTCTCATTCTCTCTCGTGGGTCGGTTTTCATTTACATTTACATCATATCATTAGCATACGCATTTGTTTGCATGCTTCTGTTTTCTGGCTGTAGCCTTTGAGATCCTTTGGTCGTTGCCAATCCTTTTGCTCCAACCTGTTGTCACGGGCTCACTTCGTATTTGTTACCCCAACTTAGTCAAGTTGCTTGGATTAAGTATTATTGTGATAAATGCTTATATCCCCGGGGAGGCTAGTTGTAACTAGCAATATCTGATACTGCATACTGTTATTCACCAAGATGTTAGTTGTCACTGATACTTATCCATGATTTGGTTGTTACCAATCTTTTGTAAGTCTAGTGGTTACTGACATTGTTTAAATCCAATTGTTATTGGTACCTTGATTTGGTTGTTACTAATCTTTTGTAAGCCCAATGGTTACTGGAATTGTTTAAATTGAATTGTTATTGGTACCTGGATTTGGTTGTTACCAATCCTTTGAAGTCCGGTGATTACTGGCATTGCTTAAAATCCAATTGTTATTGATACCTTGATTTGGTTGTTACCAATCCTTTGAAGTCCAGTGGTTACTGGCATTGTTTAAATCCAATTGTTATTGGTACCTTGATTTGGTTGTTACCAATCCTTTGAAGTTCAGTGGTTACTGACATTGTTTAAATCCAATTGTTATTGGTACCTTGATTTGGTTGTTACCAATCCATTGAAGTTCGGTGGTTACTGGCATTGCTTAAAATCCAATTGTTATTGGTACCTTGATTTGGTTGTTACCAATCCTTCTAAGTCCAGTGATTACTGGCATTATTTGAAATCCAATGGTTATTAGTATGGAATGGGGTCATTGCCCGTTGCCCAATTGAAGTCCAGTGGTCACTGGCATTGTTTGAAATCCAATTGTTATTGGTACGGAACATGGTCATTACCCGTTGTCCAGTTGAAGTCCAGTAGTTACTGGCATTGTTCGAAAATCTAATTGGCATTGGTACTTTATTTTGGTTGTCACTAATTTCCAGTATAAATCCAGTAGTTACTGGCATTACTTGAAACCCAATTTGTGTTTGGTATCACTATTTTAGTTGTTACCGTACTCTCTTGAAAGTCTAGTCATTACTAGCATCCCCCGGGAAGTCCAGTAGTTACTGGCACTGTTCAAAAATCCAATTGTTATTGGTGCGATACCTGGTTGTTACCAACCTATTTTTCTAAGTCTAGTCGTTACTAGCCTGTGGTTATCAAGAATGCTCACCCGTCTCTAACTCAGGATGTCTGGTTGTTACCAGTATCCCCAGCAAAGCCCTGGGCATCCCCAGTAGGTCTCAGAGAACTAGTAGTTACTAGCAGCCTCGTTGAGTCTGGGTTTGTTTCTAGTTTTTTCCTGAAGATCCCGTTTGAACTCTTCGTTATAAGGAAAGTCCCCATTTGGTTTGTCCCCTAATGCGGATCGTGTTTCTGGTCTTTTGCTTCCCCAGTAGAGTTTCTTTCCAGTGGAGACTTGCCTTTTCCCCAATGAAGATTTATCTTCCACGTTGGAGTTTCTTTCCCCAGTGTGTCAGTTCCCCGGTGAGTGGTTACTCGTTGTTGTGATTTTCTTTTCTTTTACTCGTGTGTCAGCATTTACTTGCATCTAAGCATCATGAAGCATTATTTTATATTTCATTTCAACATTTTTCCTTTTTGCATAACTTCGTATCTAAGGGACAAAATTTTTGGTTTGCTATATTTAAATACCTTTCACCATGATTCTATGGAGATTGTTATCTCTCATTGCCATCTAGTGAAGATATTTAAATAGGGGCAACTGTTATACCCCAAATTTTGACCCCTATATTACATCATCATTCTAGGATCATCAACATTGTTTATCTAACCTTAACTTCTTTCAAGTTTGATCTTTGTTAAGATACAGGTGAATTAGGGTTCCACACAGTCGGGAATCGGGGTTTTTATGGATTGATCACTCAAGGTTTTTGATTGATTCTTCATGTAGCAACTCTCTACATCATCAAGGATACTACATTGGATCAAGTATGAATCCAATTTGAGGTTGTCCCCCAAGGGAGAAGAACAATACAGTCCAAGAACCCAGATTAGGGTTTCTGATTGGAAAAGTCAATTCTAGTTTGTATTTTGATTTAAATGGCATTCCAATGGTGGGATAATGGTCCATAAAGCTTATATGACCTATTGAAGTCCCCACAAGAAGTTTAAAGGCCTCAAGGAACTCAGAATATTAACAGTCGATTCGGAGGTTTTCAATCGTTCGGTTCGTCTAACTGAAAAGTCAACCCATTGACCAACAGGGTTTTGACCCAAAATTTAATCCAATTATATTCCCAATATTATGTCATTACTAATCATGAAGTTTGGTGACCACTGGATCAAGAATTGAGAAGTAATCGAAAAGTCGGGAAATTAGGGTTTTGATAGGGGCTAAGCCATAACTTCCTAACCACACATCCAATTGGAGTGGTTCAAAGCTTGTTAGAAAGATCTAAATAGGCTCTTCAAAAATGGTATCCACACTTATGATCAAAAAATGAATAGATTTTGAGTTATGAGCAAAAACAAGGTAAGAGGGGGAAAACACTTGGAAAAATTTCATGTTTTTGGTACTTTTAAGTCAATTTTTAAGCCAACTTCAAGGAGATTTTTGAAATAGTTCAACTTGGAATTTGAATTTGTGTAAAACATGAAAGTTGTATATCATGTTTAGGGCTTTCCAAAAAGTAAAATAACTCCTTCATAGCATTTGTGAGTTAGGAGTTTCAAAGAGACGAAATTGAGGTCCAAAAGCTTGAAATCCAAAATCTCAACTTGCAATGACATGATGCAAAACCAATATTTGGTTGTCAATCTTGTTGTTTCAGGTTGATTAGTTGCAATACACACTATAAACAAGGTGTTACACGAAAAATCCAAAGATTACACAAGGATTAAAGGGTTGAACCAAGAGAGATTTCCATTTATGGCATAAAGTGATCAATGTTATTTTGATAAAGCAAGCTTTTCCCTCAAAATCTACCTTTATCCACTCCCCTAATCTCCTTCTACACTCAAGGTACACCTCAATCTCAAAGGAATTTCCTAAAGCCAGCAACCCTTGTACTTGATCATATGAATCAATAAAAGTCATCATTACTAGCAAGTTAGTTCTCAAATGAACAAGTTGGCAAGAGACTTGAAATCTGACCAGATCCTTACTTTCCACTCTTCCTATAAATAGCACACTCTCTACACATCACAAATACACCATAGCTAGCATCAAACCAATCAAGAACTCCCTCTTCTTACTATTTTCCATTTTTCTTGCAAACTAAGAAACTTCACAAAACACAAAAATCTGCCTTGAGCAGAATGCACTCCAAAATAATTTCCAACCATTAAAACCCTCCACAAACACTTCAAGAAACCCATAAATGATATGTTGAAGCTACCTCAATCATCATTTCCACCTGAAACACTTTTCTCCCAAAAGTCAACTGTCAAACCTAAGAAAAGTTGACTTTCTGCATTATTAAAGAGATCCTTCTGTTCAGGGCTTTTCCATCTCTCCCAACACCTCAAATATAAGGTGTTGTTGTCCAAACCATCACAACTCATTTGTACACTCATTTTCAAAATCTGTCACAAGGATCCCTTGGTTACTTCTAGCTTAAGTCAACCTATTGCCTAAGGAGCTGCTTTGAGGGAACTTGAACTGTGTAGACACTGCATTGGAGGTTTAGAGAGGCTGCTCAACTCATTTTCACTCAACTGGAACCTTTTCCTAAGGATATTGCTTAGGAGGTATTCAAGAGGTAAGTTTCTTTTGCAAACTACACTTGTTAGGCATCATGCTTGTCTTTGATATACACTAGCTTAAACATGTTTAGCAACTACTCTAGGTCATGTTTGAACTTTGCTTAGTTGTTGAGTTTATGTGTTTATGAGCTGCAATGAGATTGTGCTTGTTAGTGTGATTGTAGGCTTCATTCCATATGCTATGTTTTGGTTATGTCTAGGTTCAGTGCTTTCATTGTGCCTAAATTCATTTATAGGTCAGATAAGATATGTGTGAGTTATGTGTAGTACAAGATTGGAGTGTTTGTAAGCTATTCTGATTTTGTGCCTACTAAGTTGGTTTAAAGCTTCATTGCCATATGAAATGCTATAGTGTTGTTGGAACCAAGGGGTGGATGACCACTGAACTTCATTTGCACATTATTAGGGTCATGTTTAAACTTTGATTGTATGCCAAGTTGTTTAATTTGAAACTGTCATGATATTCCTTGTTTTCCAAATGATTAGAGACTTCATTTCCATAAGTTACATGTTGAGTATGTTCCAAGATGAGTATTATGTGTTTGTAAATACCATATACATGATTTTGGAGTGTGTTTGAACCATCAACCTAGTTATAACATGTTTGAACAAACCTGCATCTTTGAAATTGCATTTTTGCCTCACTTTTGCTTTTACTATCGAATTTCAAAATACAAGCACTTTCAGAACAAACCAAGTATACCATTATGTTCCTTATGCAATTTCACTCAAGATTGACCTAAATTTCACTAAAATCTATTAAGAATTGAGGAAGATATGAGGTTCATGTTTTTGAGGTTTGACATGGTTAGTCCTGGTCAGGTTTGCCCAGATTTCATTGTTGAGGCTTATCAATTAATGGGGTGGGTTGAGACATTGGATGTATCACCACCAAAGTGGTTAAACCTGCACGCATTCTTCACTCTTTACACTGCCAAACCCGAGTTCGATCCTGCCAGGGTCAACTCTTTTTATGTTTTTATCATTTTTATGATTTTTAACAATATCTTATCTTTCTTCCATCAACTTATCACATGCACACCTCAGTTGGTTTGGTAGTGTTTTAACATTTGAACCAAGGTGCGTGGGTTCATTCCTTGCGGAGGACATTTCCTTCTTTTTATTACTCATTTTCCTCCTTTTTCTTTGCAAGTTAATATCATCATAACTTGCGCATTTTTTTTAATCATTTTTGCATCATTCTTTTTGAAATTTGTTCTTCATCATGTCCATTTTCAATAAGTGAGGAAATAATTCAAGGATTGTTATCCTAGAAAGACTTTGACCCACTTGAAAATCATGTATTTTTAGGGTTTTCACCTTAGTGTTTTGAAACTTTTTTCAACTTAAAACTTGAGCTATCTTGTAAGATTGGTTTTGTTTGATTCATATGAGTTTGTTAACATGTTTGAGTAATCAAAATTGCTTGATTTAATGTCTTACCATGGTCATATTAGCCTTTGTGATTGCACATATATGAATGTAATCTATTGAACTTCATATGTGAACTTTGTCTTAATTCTTGATGTTGTAACCTCTTGAATGTGTTTATCATGCCTCCTTCTACTTGTTTATGTGTCTTGTAAGAACCATAACATGTTAGGGTTTGATTACTATCTTTGGTTGTTACCATGTGTAGCACCCTAATATTTTCCCTTTCGTTTTAACCGTAGTTGGCTTGTGTTTCTCTGTATCTTTGCATTTCTGCATGGCATAACATTGGTTCTCGAGACATGGGATCGAGGTATTTCCGTGGCTTAAGGTTTCCCTTTGTTGCAAGATTTTAAACAGCGAGTATCAGAGGCTCTGACATTTATTTTTCCCAGCGATCGAGCAGTCGATTTTTCTTTTCAGCAGGTTATTTTTGGCTCAGGAGTAGTGCACAGGCTATCTCAGGCATTCTCACAACCATAATATCCAAGGGCAAGTTTCAGAGGCCTAACAAAGCTTATAACAGGTTCCAACATGTAATTATGCAGGATTCCCTCCATTTTGCGCCGAAATTGGCATTTTTTGAATAGGGTAACTGGTTACTTGATATGGAGTAACCGGTTACTTCAAGCGCAGTTTGCCAAGAAATTCGAATTTTCAGCATGTGAAATTTTTAATCATTCTCAACCATTGATTTCACTTGATCGTATTCGGAAGGATTTAGAATTGCTTCAATTTTCACCATTTCCCTCCAAATTTCAAACATTCCACTCCTAATTTCCATTCCAAATGCTAATCCACTTTCCAAACCATATTTTGATTCCAAACCTAGAGCTTATTTAAGTGAATTTGCTCCAAACCTCACACATTTTTACCCTCATTTTCAGATTTCACACCCACTCTTGATAATTTGCTCTCATCTTTCTCTCAACTTTTTCACTTCCAAAACCTCCATTAAAGCTCTTTCACTTGAGCTCTTTGATTCTTCATTGGAATCATAGAATTCTAGAGCTAAACCTCCATCATTCATCTCCATTATCTTCAATTCACCATTCAATTTTCGTTTGGATTTGGATCTGAATTTGAAAGCTAGATTGGAAGTGCTTTTTGGATCATTTTTGCTTGATCTTTCTTGATCTTCGTTTCTACCACAAGGAAGCTCTTGGATCTTGAAGAATCTTTGGGTTTCTTGCTTGGATCTGCTCATTTTGAGTGAATCAACACTCACCAAAGCAAATCTCATCTTTGAAGGTTGGCAATTCTAGATCTAATTTTGTTTTGAGCTTATTTGAATAATCACAATGTATATCCATGGGTTTTGCTGCTTTTTGATCCATTTTGTTAATTTTGATTTTGGTGATCTGTAGTTTTCAATGCTTGATTGTGCTTACATGATGCTTGATCACTATTTCTTGATGATAATTTCCTGCTTGATTGGTATCATGTTCATATGGATGATTGGATAAGCTGTTGGATGCTGAACACTGATTTTCAAAGCTGTTTTTTTGGTTCTGGTTCAGTGGTAACCGGTTACCTTATATAGAGTAACCAGTTACTCAATACAAATTTCATGTTTTCACAAACTCTTTCACACATTCATCGATAGCATCTAACAAGCAACACGTATCGTTAATAGCTAGAGCTCTTAGAAACTGAGCTAAGATAAATTCGATTTTCTCTTCACCAACTTCGAAAGTTAGCTTTCCCTTTTTAACATCAACTATAGCTCCGACTATGGCTAAAAATGGCCTTCCCAAAATAATGGGTATATTGGAGTCCTCTTTTATGTCCATTATCACAAAATCTATGGGAATGTAGAATTGACCTATGCGAACCAGGATGTTTTCTAGCATAACTACATAATATTTGACTGAGCGGTCAGCTAGTTGAAGAGACATCTTTGTTGGTCTCAATTCACCTAAATTAAGTTTCTTTCATGTGGACAATGACATTAAACTAACACTGGCTCCCAAGTCGTATAGACCATTGTCTATGACGTGTTTTCCTATTACACAGTGTATTGGAAAATTCCCTGGGTCTTTTAACTTAAGGGGCATGTTGTTTTGATTTATAGTGCTACACTCGGCAGTGAGCGCAACAGTTTCGTTGTCCTCAAGTCTTTTCTTATTTGACATGATCTCCTTGAGAAATTTGGCATACAAAGGCATTTGTGTAATAGCTTCTGTGAATAGTATGGTGATATTCAATTGTTTCAAAAGTTCTACGATCCACTATGCCTTGACTACTTGCTTGCAAGGCCTCCTCATGTTCATGGTTTTTGCTCAGTCAGATTAATCTCTAGCACACACTTTTTGAACCCAAGATTCACGAACATGATCCACTGTTTCAAGCTACTCCCTTGCAAGGTTGTTCTCACCAAGTACCAATGCCTCTTCACTCGATCAAATTCATGTTTGCATGATCTTGTCCAAAACCTTCAAATCACGATGATCTTAAAGGAAAAACCCAACTTGGTTTTCTTATTTGAAACACACAAAGATCCCAACCCAATATTCTCGGTTACACTAACCTACTTGGACGTTATCAACCCTAATCTTGATGGCCACCCAATCAAAAAATGTTTATGTGTAGTTTTATCATGCGTATGTATAGAAGAGAGGTTGAAGATGATGGGAATGCTTTGTAATTTTGGTTTCGTTTAGGTTTAACACTAGTACCTTACTAGAATATGATGCATGTATGGGTCTATATAGGTATGAGAGGAAATAAGCAAAAGGAATGCAATTGGATGGAGAAAAAATTAAATTTTTTAGAGGAGGCATCGTATGTGTCGGCCTATTAAAGCAATAGGTTGGCCTGTCAAGGTACTCAGGTCAGACTATGAAGGCCTTGTGTCGACATGTGTCAACCTAAGTGAGGCGTCCAGAAGGCAGTGGCTACAGGCTTTAATATTGATCTGAGGGAGCTAACCTGAGATGACCATGTGTTAACCTATACTAAAGTTGAAACTTCTATTGGTCGACCTGTTTACACGTATCGACCCGAACTGTGTTGACCATCCAAAAGCTTGTTTTCCAATACGTTTTCACAAAAACTAAGTTTCCAATGCATGTATGAAATAAACTCCTTTTTAAACCATTTGAATGCTTTATGATACTAAGATGCACATCTAGAATGGGAGGATGTCGTCCAATGTACATAATGTTACGCTATCCTAGTTTTGACATCATTCAAAATCCAAAAGTAAACTCACAAGGGAGCCAATCGTAATGCTTTAGATCAATTGACAAGTGTGAAAAATAAAGTTACTGTGGAAAACCTAGCCATTTGCAAGATGGGGAAATAGTTCTGAACGAGTTTCAAGAAAAGGTGGAGTAGAAAAGCAGGAAAAATTTAGTGTTGGTTGGGGGAAAGTAAAAAAGGAAATAAGAGGAAAATGTGGGTAGAGAGGATCATTAAAAAACATGAAAAAGGAAAAACTAAGAGGAAAGTGGACCAAGAAAAAGAAACATTCGACCCTATATCATGTACCTCAAAGATCCACCTGGGCCTAAAAGGAACTAGGTCCAACAAGGAGGAATTCAGTCAATCACATTTTCTTCCTTAATTCCTCCAAAATCTAAACCTAATCCTGACCCTTAACCTAGTATCCTCTTAATCAAGCATCAAGGTATGGCGGATTAAGTCAGCAACTTATCTAATTTCTTAAGGGGTCAATCTTGTGTTGCGACTCAACCACAGACTCAGATGTATGGCAAGGGAATTGTAGATTTTGGAATAACTTGAAGAAAGATGTCATAACAAAAGTTTGAAAAACAATAAAATCTTGCGGCATTGTAGGTGATACATCAAATGAAGTGTTCAAAGAGATAATCAAAGTCATGGAAGATAGGGATCTCAATGGAATGTGAAGTAGGAAGGAGAAAAATCATAGGTCATCATGAATATTGTTTCAATCAACATTTGTGGGTGTGGCATCGCTCTCAAAAGGAAAATACTTAGTAATATTCTACTTAAAGGAAAAGTTGATTTATACTTTATCTAGGAGACAAAGGTTTAGCTGATGCAAAATCGTTGATGGCTAACATGTGGGGACACAAAAAGTTCCAATGGTCAACGAAAGATTCAAATGGTCAATCAGGTGGCATAATCGCAATGTGGAGATTTGGGGTGATTGACCCTCTATTCATCTTTAGAGGAAATGGCTTCATCGGAATCCATGCGCTCTTTAGAGATAAATTGGAAAAGTAGATTAGGTGTTAGGAAATGGATGGTGGGATGGGACTTTAGTTCAGTCAAAAATACTAGAGAAAGGGCAGGGAGAAGCTGCAAAGCTAACATCGGTGAGATGGAGGAATTTAAATCCTTCATAGACCTAATGGAATTAGTTGATATTCAAAACATTTGGAAATAAATACTCTTGGATATGTTCTAATGGGAGGGCTAGAAGTAGGTTGGATAAAATCTTGTTCTCTGAAGGGATCATATATTGGTGGAAGTTTGTAGGCCAGGAGATACAGAACAAGGATATTTCAGATTAGTGTCCTGTATGGACTAAGGGTGGTGAGTTAAATTGGAGTCCAAAACCTTTTATGGAGTTTCCTAGAACAAAGTTAAACTCATATCAAGTGTTAGGAAAAAGAGCTTTTGTCATAAAGGATAAATTAAAATTGTTGAGGGAGAGGCTGAGATGGTAGAATAATGAGGTATTTGGATGGTTAGACTTTAAAATAGAAGAAGCAATAACTGATCTGAATAGTCTAGATACTCATATGAGTGTAGGAATCATTCAAGAGCTTGGGGAGGTGAGAAGTGAAGCACAAAAAATAGTATGGAGGAACCTCGATCTCAAAGAAATCATGTTGAGACAAAAATCCAGAAAAATGGATTAAAGAAGGTGTTCTGAACATAATATTTTTCCATGGGATGTTGAAAGCAAAGAGTATGAGAAATGGTATATTGTCAATATCAACAACTTCAGACAGGGTTGATGGAGTTGATGAGGTAAGGGAAGCAATAAAACTACACTTTACATCAAGATTTGAAGATCCAGGAACTATTAGACCTGTCTTGGAGGACATAGAATTCAAAAGTCTAAGTGAAATTGAAAGTGAAAAACTTGAAGAAGAATTTACAGAAGATATCAAGGAATCAATTTGGGAGAGTGAGGGGGGTAGAAGCCCGTGCCCAAATGGGTTTAATTTTGATTTCTTAAAGAAGAGTTTGGGTATTGTATGAGTAGATATTATGAGGTTTGTATAAGAATTTTATGAAATATCCAAGTTACCAGAAGCCCTGACTGCATCTTTCTTGGCTTTGGTACCTGAGGCAGAAAACCCTCATGAACTTGATGATTAGAGACCAATATGTTTCATTGGATGTTTATATAAGGTATTACATAAACTACTAACAGCAAGACTGAAGAAAGTAATATGGAGGATTATATCAAAGATCCAAACAACATTTGTGCATGGAAGACAAATTTTAGATGGGTTTTTAGTGACTATTGAACTAATAGACTTTGCAAAAAGAGATAAAATGGAACTTATGCTATTTAAAGTGAATTTTTCTCGGGCATTTGATTGTGTTACTTGGGATTTTCTTAGATATACGCTTAAGAGAGTAAGGTGTAGACCCAGGTGGATGAGGTGGATTGAAGGAAGAGTCTTTAATAGTAGCATGTCATTGTTAATCAATGGTAGTCCCACTAAAGATATTGTGGTATCTAGAGGATTGAAACAAGGTAATCCTCTATCACCATTCCTCTTTGCAATGGTGGAAGAATGCCTAGAATGGACTGTGAAGAAAGAAGAGGATTCTGGAACATTTATAGGTTTTAAAGTCAATGAGGAAGTGTCTTATAGTCTGCTACACTTTGCAGATGATACAATTTTGGAAGGAGGGGTCTTGGAAAAACATGTGGGCTATAAGAGCCATATTGAGAGGATTTGAAATGGTATGAAGGCTGAGAGTAACTATGTTTAAAAGAAAATTGTATTGTATTGTTTACCTTGAAAAATGGTAAACAATCGTTGGTTTCCAAATATATGGTTTACTAGCAGGATCAACTAGTGAATCCTTAGGACATAATGCTTAAGGACTTGTTCATTGTTAATTTTTTTGTCTTAAGATTGTTGGCTTCAACTATGTCAAAGGGGATGAGTGAGGATAATGTGATAGTGAGTATCTAAACTTCTTGCAGAAGGTGTAAAGTAAAAATAACAATGCTGAAAGCACTCAAATCAAAAATAAAGGTTAGGAAAAAGATGAAAATAAGGAAAGCAATGTAAATCGAATGAATTAGGAAATTTTGTATTGAACAATAAACATGATGTTTCATCTGTGCTTACATTCTCTCAGTCATTCGCTCGTTTCTCTTAACGTTGATACTTTGAGTTTCTTTGTGAGATTCTTTGTAATACAAATGAACACCTCTAATCCAATAAAATGAACTACTATATATAAAAGTCTAAAATAACTACCCTCTAACGTTCCTTTCCCTTTGGTTCGCCATGTGTAGTTTCTCATGTAGTTTTCCTTCCAACTTTCTCCACGTGTCCCTTTGAGATAAGAACCCAAGCGGTTACCAAGATTTGAACGTGACAAAATCGCGCCCAAACAACAGCTTCTTCGACCAGCTTTACTGCGAAGCTGGCTGCCTGGTCGAAGCAATTGGTGTTAAACTACTCACTTAAACAACCAAAAAAATCTCTAAGTCCCAGAGCGCGATTGAACCGCTGCTCTTCCAAGACTTTTCCCTTTTTTGCTGGGTTTTCCTCATTGTTTGAAAATCCCAACTAACAAATTGCCCCCGAAAAAGGCCTCATTCGACATTTTCCAGGAGATAGGGGCACTTTTTTCCTAACTGCTCACTTAGTAAGATGACATCATCCTATTATGACGTTTCTTTCCAACAGTCACCGTGAAACCATGCCTTTTTTCCCACTTCCCATATCCCTCCTTATCACGACGCCGGATAACTAGGGCAGGGTTAGCTAGGTACAGTGTAACCTACCAACTGTCGCTTCCACTTTGGTGATACATCACCCCACTAACTTAGGTAGCTACACAAAGGAACTGATGGGTCTCTCTCATTTTCCCCTATAAATAAACCATCTTAAAACCTTCAACACTTTTTCCATCATCATCTTCAATTTGTGAAAAAGGCTTTCAGACAACTTTCTTGACATTTTTCTTCAAAGCTTCAAACTCCTCAAAATGGAACCTTTTAGCAAGAATTCTCCATCAAAAGAAAGTGTCCCTCATGCTTACGCACCGAGCTATGTTACTGCATTTGGAAACAAGGAATACGTAACGAAACCTCTTAATCTTGAAGAAAATATCATGATCTTCAAATCAGAGGTACTCATCCCTTTTACCCTTACTGGTAAAAAAACGCTTTTATGGGTCCTACACATGATCCTAAATAGGATCTTTCTAAATGCAAAGATTTCTTCCCTTCATATCATAGGACTAAGCATGTTATTAGCGTTAAGAAACCACTAGATTTAGAATACCAGACCATTGACCTGCGAGTTTTTTGCTCTGCTCCCCCAAACAACAATGATGATTATATTTCTTGGCTAGATAAGATAGAAAACAAAATGAGTAACACCTGGAAAGAGATGGGTATCTTTGACCTGATATGATTATCTAGAACTGGCCCAACATATTGCCAAAATATGCTCGTCGCCTCAGTTTACTTCTGGGAGAGTACGACCAATACTTTTCAACTTCCATATGGAATGTTTACCCCACCTCTTTTCTACGTGGCGGCCATAACTGGCCTTCACCCAGATGGGGATGACTATGACCCTTCTGAACTCGACTCAGACACCATGAACTTCGACAGCAATCACGCTGGTTTCAAGAAGTACATCATAGACCATCGTGTTAATGACGACCCTGAGGTGACTATGGAAGAACATATAGCTTTTATGGCCTTATGGTTATCTAGGTTCATCTTCTGGTGCAAATATTTAAATGTAGCAAAGAGGTACCTAACTCTTGTTAATCAGTTGTAGGAAGGGCAAAATGTCAACCTCGGCCAGTTGATTCTAGGATCCTTGTACACCGCTTTAGGAAAAATGACTGATATTATAAGGAATATCCAACCTCATGACAAGCTTCTACTTCTCGGACCCTTCTGGCTCTTTCAACTATGGCTTAATGCCACTTTCGAAAACTCCTAAAAAGTTAAATGTCCTGATGATAACGGTCTAAAGATTAAAGGACGAACATATGAAGGCATTCAACTGAGCCTTCTCACTCTAAATGACAAAAGTAGAGCAGATCGGGATGCCTTCGCCTAGTACATGCTGATGTTTTCCAAACGTCATAATTTTAATCCAAACGATGTTCCCTTTGCAAGGAGGACTCATGGTCCTGAGTGGTTTAGTTGACCACTCTTAGGCAATGGTGACAAAGATAAGGAAACCAAACAGATTTGGTCGTCTTTCCTGACACTCATACTCCTCTCCATTCGCCTTGAATCTGTCAAAGAACACGTGAGAATTGTTTCCTATCAACCCAATTTGATGTCGTCCCAATTTGGTATTTGCCAAACTATCCCTCGTCCTTTTTATAAGAAGAAGAGTGAACTCTATCTGAGCATCATTATTTACTCTGAGGATGACTGGCTGCAACGGTTCACTCGTCATTCTGATGGTAAACCTCGTCTCAGTCCTTTCGACTTTGAACCCATCCACTATTACACTTCTGCATTTGACACTTGGTGAAAGGATTATTATACCAAATAATTCCTAGATATTGATACCATAAGACAATATTTTACTAATGCTTTTGCTTCCTAGCAGAAGAAATTCAACAAAGGTAAATCAACCCATATTAAAGAGATTCAAGCTTTCCATAAATATTTTGAAACTATATACGACCCAAATGATCTTCGGCAAACGATCAGTGAGGCGGCTAAGACTCTCAAAGACAAATTGACGGTGAAGCTTCCAGATTTGAAAATTCCTACTTATGTCAAAGATAGGTATGACTTTGCTCTCAAGTTTTATACTCCAAAGTTTCCCCCTCTACCAACTAGAGATATGGCTCTTGCTTTCGCCCCTCTATTTCCATGGTGGTTCGTTTGCAGGGAATTTTTGAAAATACACAAGAACGAAAGCCTGTGCAGCGTGTGACTCCATCTAAGTTGGATCTCTACATTTTCAAGGGTCACCTTCATGTCGACATACAAAATGTCAGGGTTGAAACTCCCATACATGATGGTGAGGAAAGCGTCATATTTTCCTTTAGACTTACTCTCCAAATTGTTTTCCATTTTCTAAATTCTAGATTCTTTGACATTTTCTTCCTACATCAATAGTTGTCGCTCTTAAGAAGAGAACTCGAGAAAACCTAAGGGCTGAAGCACTACTAAATCAAAGCACTACTGAGGTGACCTCATCTAACCCTCCTCAGGTACATAGGTCGCAACCATCAACACCTTGTTACTTAGCTTACCCATCATATATTTTGCTTTTAACACTTTATCTTGCAGGCCGAAGATCAAACTGCAGAAGATGAATCTGGCGCTGCGGCTACTGATTTTGCTAATGCAGATGATTCTTTTCTGGATTGCGCTCCTCAAAAGAAGAAAAATAAAGGTGTTGGCACTAGGAAAATTCCTCCTAGCCCGAAAGTAGCTCTTATTTTCAAGGCGAAACAAAGGAAGAAGATTGCTACAAGTGTTGTGGCAAAAGCTACCCCAGCTGCCAAAATATTAGCTTCGAATGAGAGCACCAACTCCAGTCTTGATGGAGGAACCTTAAAGGTACTTCTTTATTTTATCTTGCTCATTACCTTTTACTTTTTTCTTATATGTTAATCGAGTACCTTGTTTTTTAGGAATAGCCAATGGGGCAACCTGAAACGGCCTCAACTGCCAAACACATGCCAACCGAAAACTCTCCTAAACAACAACCTATTACTACTAAAGTTTCTCTGGGTGAAGTTAATAAACCCATCACCATTGAAGACACCAACTCTCACAAATCCTCCAGTAAAACGTCCCTTAGTGACGTATCTTCCTCGTCTACAAGTGAAGAACAAGAACAAAGCCAAATGGACTTAGTTTAAGAATCTCCAGAAACCAAATCCACTAACGAACAACCATTGTTAAATAGTGAGCAAGTTCAACCCATACAAGAAGCTGAAAACATTCAGAATGTTGTTGGTACGTCCCAAGGTACGAAGAACCTTGACCCCAAAACTGCCCCTGATGCTGAAATGGAGAGAACAGACGACTCTTTTACCAAGAAGACTGCTCCAACAGTCATTCCTCTTTCGCAGGAAGAACTAGATGTATTGAAGGTAAGTGATCCCAGAGCTTACGTGAAACTAATCTTGAAAAGCCAAACCAGCTCCACTGAAATGGGTTCTAGCTCTTCGACTATGTCTGGTGGCACCTCTGGCCCTGAGTCTCTTAATTTCGTCCTCAAGCAGTTGAAGAATCTTGTTGGGGACGTCAATCTCTTCACATCTTTAGAGAAGAACTTCTTATACGGGTATAACATTAAAAAAAAAACTCTTAAAGAAATTGGACGTACCAGATGCCCCTACTGAAGTAGTTGACTTCCTTGTCGCTTTTAGTCCTCTCTCCGACTAGGCGGATGCTGACTTCCAACGCCTTCATGATACTAAAAAAAAAAGGCGCCTAACTCAACTAAGAGAAATTAAGCATGGACCTTGGCCAACGAGTCTTATCAACACGCTGAAGAGCTTGAAGTAAGTTTTCGTCTGGAGGAAAGCGTTGTCGCAGCTTTGGACGAAAAGATTTCTGAGTGGAAGAAAGAGATTGAGAAGCTGCAAAAGAAAATCTAGGATGCCAAAACTGAGAAGACTAATCTGCAAAGGACCAGTCAAACATAGCTAGATGAGGAGACTAAGAAAAGCATCCAGTATCTAGAGACATTCGTTGCCCTTGATTTCGAGCTTTCAAATTACAACTCAATCATCTCTCAAATTGAATGCTGAATCTGCTCAGCCAAAGCTCAATATGAGAAATTTAAACCGCATTTCCCCTCTTTATGATAATAGTTTTACTTTTCCTATTTATCTTCCACCGCCTGTGGCGATGTTTTTACTTTAATGTAATCCTTTAACAATGTCTTTCAATGCGCTTTTAGCTATGCTAAAGGCCATAATTTTTTGGGGACTTCTTATTTCTTAAACTTTATTTATTCTTCTGCATCTATATGAATTTCCTACAAAGTAGGTCGATATAGCTTCAAATACTTTCCATTTATTTGCAGGGTTCGACCTTCCAAGGTCAATTCTTTAATTTCATATGCGTTATTTGAAGATGTTTGTAATATTTTGAAAGGTCCTACCATTTGGGTACCATTTTCCTAACATTATGTCCTTTCGATCCATAGGAAATATGACCTTCCAAACTAAGTCGCCTTCACCAAACACTTTAGGATTCACTTTTATTGTAAGCCTTAGTGACCCTTTCTTTTTATCACATCAAAACGTCAAGAGTAGTTAATCTATCTTCGTCCAACTGAGCCAATTCATCAAACATTATTCCCCAATAAAACTCATTTAGGATCTCAGATTACCTTTGAATCCTAACTGACTACAGGTAAATTTCCAAAGGCAACACTGTATTGTGTCCATGCGCCAATCGAAATAGCATAGAATTAGTCGATTATTTTGAGGAGTTTTGACATGCCCACAAGACTTGGTTTAGAGTCTTATGCCAATTTTTTTGGCTTTTTCCCTACATGCTTCTTAATTAGCCTAATCAATATCTTGTTGGCCGCTTCAACTTGACATTGGCTTGAGCATAATATGGTGTCGATGTTAAGAGCTTAAACCCCACTATTAAAGAAAATTCCACCATTTTACGCCTAGTAAAAGCTGAGCCATGGTATGTTGTGATGGTTTCAAGGATCCGAAACCTATATATAATATGGTTTTGGATGAAACTCGTCACCTCTTCTTGGTCGACATTAGGTAAAAGAATGGCCTCTATCCACTTAGTGAAATAATTTTTCCCACCAAGATATACATATGTCCTCTTGATGAAGAAGGCTTAATCTCACCAATGATATCTAAAGCCCAACCCCTGAACAACCATGAATTTACTATTGAGTGTAGCTCACTGGAAAGCACATGTTAGATATCTGAGTGCTTTTGATATTCCTGACAGCCTTTGGCAAAGACTATACAATCTTTCAACATAGACAGCCAATATACTCCTAGTCAACAAAGAAACCATTTCATTTTATGGCCAACTTGGTATGAACCACGTGACCCCTTGTGAACCTCGGATGATTGCCAAATAGGCCTCACTTTCGCCCAGGCATTTTAAAAGGAGACCTTTAGGAGTTTTTTTTTAGAAATTCATTTCCCATTACCACATAACTCAGAGCTCTGTACTTGATCTTTCTACCCGTCGTCCCTGTTGGATTCTGTTAGTTCCATGGTTCTATGATTGTCCATGGTTCTATGATTGGCTACATTTTGGTAAAACATGATCCTGCACTGATGTTAAGCAGGATATTATAACATCTCCATCTGTTGTGGTGACAGAACTGTTGTGAAGTGTTTTAATGAGAATATCATGCTGAATGTCGTGACATCCATCTGCTGTCATGATAGAATTGTTGTCATGTGTTGTTAATCACAATGTCATGACCAATGTCATGACATCGTTGTCTAATACAGCAAGAGTTGTGGTAACAGAACTGTTGTAATGTGTTGTAAATAGGATGTCATTACCAATATCATGACATCTGGTGCAGCAGGAGCTAACAAGAGCAGATGACAGAACTGTTGTCATGGATGCAGAAGGAGCTAGCAGGAGCTGATGACAGAGCTGCTTTCATGGAAGTCATTACCAATGTCATGACATCGCTGTCTGGTGCAGCAGGAGCTGATGACAGAACTGTTGTCATGGATGTCATACTAAATATCATGACATCAATGTCTGGTATAGCAGGGGCTGCTATGTTATATCTCTTGACAGAAGTGTTTTGGTCCTGTTGGATATTCCTCATCAGTATGTACAGGCCAAAGAGATTCATTTGGAACAAAGTGCATATTTAATTGGTGTTTATAAAAAGGACTCTGAGACCTTTTAGGAAACTATAATACATTTGTTTCTACTGTCATTAAGAAGATTTTGCAAAAGTGTTCAGCAGGGCAAGTTGGAAAGCTAAGAGTAAGTGAAGTTGAATGTCATGACTGAATGTTATGACATTGGTCGTATGACATCAGGTGTGCAGGGTTTATTTTTCTATTATGATACCTGATATATCTTAGGCTAAATTTCAGGAAACCTGTTATGGCTTCTTAAGTTATCTCAGGCGAGATTCTAGTCAGGACTGGACATAACATGAAGCAGTTGTGACCTAATTTGACAGCACCTTGAGTTGTGAAAATTAATGTTACTTTGTTTAACCTAAATTTTGTTACTTGTAACCACCCCAAGCCTAGTCTGCATTACTATTTAAGGAGGAGCAGAAGCAGAGGAAATCAAGCACTCACATCAAGAACAACCAGAGTGTAAAATAAAGGTCTAGGATTTGAGAGTCCCTTGTGTGTGTCTTTGTAAGTCACCCTTTGTATCTTTTGATACATTGCGGTAGACATATTTGTGAGTGGAGAATTCTGTGGTATGCAGTGATTCTTCACATGCGTAGGAGTCTTAGGATTTCTTGTGTGCCAAGCAATTGTATGTTGTATAATTGTTTTGGTTAGTGTGTATGAACTGTTGTGTTCATTGTCCTTGATTGAAGTTGTTAAGCAAAATCAAGTATTGTGACTTTGAAGAGTGTCTTCTAAAGTCTGTCTTTTGTATTGAATTGTATATCACTGCTGTGATTGAGGGGGAGCGAGTGGGTATACTCTTGTCTAGTGGTCTCTAGGCAGAAATTGCATTGGGTAGAGATTAAGTGAGGAGTTGTAAACGGGGGAGTTTAGCTCTGAATTGATTCTGCTAATAGTGGATTTCCTTCCTGGCTTGGTAGCCCCCAGATGTAGGTGAGGTTGCACCGAACTGGGTAAAAAATTTATTGTGTTATTTATCTTTCAGCATTTAAAATTTTGCACAATTTAAATGTTTAGATAAATAGTATGTCAGTCTGCAGATGTTACAACAGACGTCATGGCGTTGGTCATGACATTGGTACAATTTAAAGAAATTTAAATTGGTCATGGTCTGTCCTCGTCCTTGTTAAGCAGAGATCAATGTTCTTGGGACATATGAGATCTGCATACCAGAATTACAGATTCTGCAGATGATCGCGACTTTCTATGTCTAATACAAACTAACTGCAAGTGCACAGTCTATCGCGTAGTAATAATAGATATCGATCCCACAGGGACTCGTAATCAAACTAGTGTTCTCGGGAGTTACTATGTTTAGCTAGGTAGAATATGTTTAAGGGAATAAGATTGTCACTAAAAGGGAACTAAGAATACTATTTAGATTATAAATGATTGAATCGATATGTAGTAATTGTGTTCTTCAGGGATTTGATAAGTTACTGGTGTATGAAATGATTTTCAAATTTTATTTAAGCAGAAAATGGTGATTCGAAGACTCTCGCCTCACGATGGTTATTGACGCTAATCATAATCCTAAGGGCCAAACGTACACTTTCGTATCCCGTTCGGGGTTAAAATTAATTTTTGGAAATCTCTAAGTTCTAATTCATTTTAAAGTGCTTTCGCTGTTATTAAAATGAATGACTAGTGCTTACTATCTGACCTTACCGCAGCTTTCGCTTGTTGGTTCGTATCTTAATTAATTTCCCACTTTCGTGGCAAAACTACTTTTAAATAAGTTCTCGCTTTCGCGACGAAGTTTATTCAGTAAATCAATTTTAAACACTCAGACCATAAGTTACTTTTGAAAAGAAAGTTTTTCAACCAGTTGTTATCAAATCCCATTTGAATTATTACTACATATCGATTACCTAAGTTTAGCTAGACATGGATTTGGGAAAGATAAAACATAAATAAAAGCAATAAATAATGATTTGCATTATAATAAGACTGGAATCGATTGAAATGAGAAACCTGTAAATATTCCAATTGGCCTTTGGGCAGATCCTCCACAGATGTTGGCAGGATTCTGATCTCTAATGCCAATTTGATCGTACAGTGAAAGTAGAAATTACAGAAGAATGAAAAATGGAATACAGGAAAGGTAAAGAGAAACAAATAAGAATATTGCTGGAAAATATGCTCTGGAAATAAATTTGGCAGCACTTCGTGGTATGAATGCAGCACCCTTTCTGAAGTCCCCTGCTTCCCTTTTTATAGAAGTGGAATCCCAACGGTTATCATTGAAGATGATGTACTTTGAGGCAGATAATTTAGGGAGTAGTGGTCCACTCTGTGGGAATTGGAACTGATTCTTTAATGTGTAATTGAAGTGGGGCGTTTTTTCCTGCATGACGGTCGTCACAAGGTGTGACGGTCGTCACCCGTGTGACGGTCGTCATGAAGCTGTGACAGTCGTCACATCAGCAAAAACAGCTTCCTGCGCTTTTCATTGTGTTTTCACTCCTTTTTCGTCCATATTTCATCTGAGATTGCTTCTTTTCTTCATGTTGCCTTGTTTAGACGTGATCGTTGAATACCTGCAAAACATCAGACAAATAACACGGAAATAACCCGAAATCGGATCGAAAACGGTTAGACTTTAGTTGAATTATGCATCAAAACATATATACGATTTCGTGTTATCAAACTCCCCTAAGCTTGAATCTTTGCTTGTCCTCAAGTAAAACATGAAAAAGTCGGCAAGCACGAGGCAGCTTCTTCGTTCGCAGAGTAGGGAAAAACCGGGATTCTTGGTAGGAACAAGACGAGTATCATGACGACACTAGACTACAAGTCTTCGGAGGTCTCCTTTTTATGCAAATTGGTTCCAGTCATGCTACTGTACCTCGGTGTCAAGGTTCTCGCGGCAAGTTCACCCTGTTTGTTCTAGCACAATCACATTAAGCTCGTTGTCCGTACACTTTCATGGCAAGTCGACCTGTTAGTGAATATGATCTCATTTCTGTTTTTGATCTTCTTCATTAATCATAAGCTTATGTCATTGATTTTTCAATGAGTTTTTCGTGCCGTTGGGCTAAATGCTCGGGTGAGGAGCACCTAACTTAGAAGGAAACGTGTCTTATATTTTTGGGCTTTTTAGCTCTCTTTTCATGATTTTTCATCTTTTTGGAGATCATACACTTATTTGCATCGGTCGCTCGCTTAGAAGTGTTTTTAGGATGGTGCTGACTGCTACTATAAACTACTTGGGGTTGAGTTTGCGTAGACACTTGAGACTTTGGTACGTGTAGGTAGTGAAACCGACTCGCATAAACCGGAGATCTAAGGTGTCAGGACGGTGCTGGTTTTGTTAGAACTGTCGTTTCCTCGGAGTTTCAAAACTTAGTTTGAACTCGGTTGCATTCTCGTGATGCTTTTGCTTTTGAGGAACGAACGAAAATTTTTGTTTACGTTGAATAATGTGGGGATGTTTGCGTAACGGGAAAAAGATATATAAACGAGCTTTATTTGCTAAAAATAGAAAATGTTTAAATAGAAATTACTAAAGTTCAAAGTGCAGTGAAATGGAAATAAAGGAAATTCAGAGTACAGTGGAATGGAAATAAAGGCTTCACTCCCACACTATCTCAACCAGTGTCCCCACTGATTTTTGAAGCATGCGAGAGGGAGATACAACTGAAATGAAAGTACAAATAAACTGGAAATATAGTAAACAATGAAGGAAAAAATGGACAATCTAGTCACGGCCTCTGTCACGTCCGCGCTGGCGTCCTCTGGCTCTGGCAAGGGCTACTCTGTCCTCGTAACTCATAGCTCCGGTGTGGTAGACGGTGTCTCGTAGTCCTTCGACCTGCAAAGTCAGATTCGCTAGGTTCTCAGTGATAGTAGCTTGGCCGGTTTGAAGTTGTTGCATTTGAGTCCGGTGCCAAGCTTCGAACTGGTCAGCTCGCTGATTCTGCTGCTGCAGCATCGCGAGTATCTGTGCCTGCTGGTCTAGGGAGTGGCGGAGGTCCTCTTCTGTGTAGTCTGGCATGGGATGATGGCGGTGGCGGCGAGAGGATGTACCTTCTGGAGGAGGAGGATGCGATGCCTCTGGCTGCTCGGACCTGTCCAACTCAGCTTGGATTTCATTGTCAGAACCGTGAGTGTGATCCTGAGTAGGAACAGCGGCAGCAGGAGAGGCAGTGAGGTCGAACAACCAGTTGGTACGGTCCTCTGGGTGTGTGCGGGTGCGGGACGGAAGGATGATGCTTCGGACGGTCTTGCCACGCACTACCGGATGGTATTTGTCGTCAGCTCTGGAGCGAATAAGATGAGAGGCTCTGCAGTGGTCGGTGTCAAGGAACACTGAGGGGATGGACTGGAGGTGCTGGAGGCGGTCGCCAAGGTTCATCCCAAGTGCAATAGCAGTGACAATCCCGCCAAAGTAGAATGGCTTCGAGCCACGGTTGCAATTGGCCTGAATATGAGCCAGCAGAAACGGAGCAGCGTTGACAGGCTCATTGTTGAAGACGCAATGGAGAAAGAAGAGCTCTTTCGAGTTCACTTTGTGGTTGCTGTCTCTGGCGAAAATAGTGTTGCTCAACGCTCTGTGAAAGTACAGGATGGTTGGGTTATGGATATGAGTGGCGTGCAGGGAGTCCCAACCATCAGCATTGATGCCGGTCAACTGATACCACAGCGCGAAAGCTTCGTGCTGGAACTGATCGGTGATGCGGCGGTGAGCGTTGTCGCCGCGAGGTAGCTGTAGAATGCTGGAAATCTGATTTTGGTTCACCTGATAGTTGACGCCAAACATCCGGAAGCATGCGGCACCTGAGTGCTGGTTAAGTTCGCCGCTGCTTGTGACGTAAGTGAACGAACTCAAGAACTCAAGAGTGAGTTGTTCGTATGTTGGCAGTGGGTTGGTGCAGAGGTTCCAGATGCCTGCTCTTTGAAGCATCCAGGTTACGCCTTCAAGTAGTCCGAGCTCCGTAAGCGATGGAAGGTGTGGATAATGAGTCGGCTGGAGCGACCTCTGATGGAATGCGATGTAGTTTGCTCCTTGTCTTTCGCCTAAGTCTCCTTCACTGAAGGTAATGTTGCTGATATCTGGGGTTTCTGCATTCCTTGCCATTGTTGGAAGATGGAGAGGTTTCTGAAGATTGGGGTTTTTCTGCAGAGTGGGAAGAACTGACAGAAGTGTAGTTTGGAGGTTGAGATTGAAGTTGAAATATAGAGTTCAATGTGGGGAGGACAAAAATTTGTAGTGGGGTAGAAGTTAGGATGATTGGAAGTGGTAATGGGGGTAGTGGAAGAGAACACGAACCCTGTTTTATCAGATATCAGATTTTGAATTCGTGATGGTCGTCACGTAGGTGTGACGGTCGTCACCCGCGTGACGCTCGTCAGGGTCCTGTGACGGTCGTCACAGCAGCAAAATCTGCAGAACGCAGAATTTTGCTCTGAGGGCGTACTCGTAGTGACTTTAAGGCTTAGTAATGATACGGCAATGTAATATAACAGCCAACAAACAACGAATAATGCGAAAACAGAATAATTGAATAAAAACTAGAATTGAAATAACATAAAATTGAAATGATTGTATGTAGTACATAAAGAAAACTAACAATGCGAAAAATCCAAATGATTAAATGAAACTAAACTAGACTAAACTAAACTGAAACTACTGCTAAGAACTAGTAACTAATCTTTTCGTGTCTTCAACTCATCGAACTTCCGTGCGTAGTAGTCGAGTTGGTCGCAGACTAAATCCATGAAGCCTACCAGTTCGCTGTGCATGCTTGCGATGTCAGCTTTTACATTAGTCAGAGCTGCATCAACGTCGTCCAATCTGAGTAACACAGTATCCATTTTGTCAGTGGTCTCCTCAGGGATAGGCTCAGGATAAGTGTTGTAGTGTGGAGGAGTCGTAGGGTCAACTTCGGCTTCGGATACAGCATCCTCATAGTACATATAGTCGTGTGCCTCAGAGATGTGGTCACTGTCATACATATAGTTCTGTGGTGTTGACTGTGGTGAAGGAGGTCCCATAGGCTCATCCAATTCATAGAGCCAGTTATCCTTGTTGTGGATACTTGTCATCAGATGATCAGGCAGTGTGAATAGTTGTACTGGTTTTTCGTTAATGAGGTACTCATACGGTCCAGGTCCCATAGTTCCTAAGATGCGCCTGTTAAAGCATAATTGTATGTTCATGGGTTGGATGGTGCCAAAACGAGTGTTGGCATTTAAGTGGAATCTAAGGCCAAGCTCGTGGGCAATCATTGTTACTAGGCCTCCTATAAGGATAGGTGTCTGAGGTTCCAGCGTGAGGCGTTTGAAAGATCTCATCATGAAAGGCACTGCATTTACTGTACGTCCCTGAGAAGCACAAAACATGATGAATAACTCCTCTTTAGATACTGCAGTAATATTTTCTTCTTTCCCAAACAAGGTGTGAGCTAGTATCTTATGGAAGTATCTGAAGGTTGGGTTATGTATGTCATCATTGTACATTCTGTCTGGTTTAGGGTGGTAGTCGCCTGTGATTCTACCCCAGAATTGATCGAGTTGAAAATCAATATCGTCATCTTCTGCATTGATGAACACATGCGGTCCGCTAGGGAATCCTAGGAGGTTAGCTAGTGACATCCGGCTATGGGTTTGGTCCATTCCAAACAATCGGAAGGTGATTAGCTCTGTGCTGGATCCAAAACCATAGTTGGGTACGTATCTGAAAGAACTAAGGAATTCATAGGTAAGATCCTTATAGGTAGCAAAACGTGTTTTCAGAGCAGTGTTCTCCCAACCCAGTTGATTGAACAGGTATTGAATGCTATCCGTGATTCCTAGTTTATCCATAGTAGCCTTATCATAATACAGCGTTAAGGCGAATTCTCTTTCGGTCAGTGCTACAAATCTTGCCTTTTGAGCTAGTCCTCGGAAGTGAACCTTTGTGAAGTCGTATTCGGCCATACTCGCAGGTAATTCGGAGAAAACAGAAGGAATGTTTTGAAGGCTTGTAAAAATCCTGAAAAGTTTAAGACAGGAAATTGAAGTCAGGATTTTTAGAAACGAAAAGCGGTGGAAACAAAAGACAAAAGAGAAAAATAAAATAAAAAATATGGGAACAAACGAAAGTAGAAAGTAGTAGTAATAATAAGTTTAGAGTTTTTGTTGGATTTTCAAAGTAAAATTTTAAAGAAAGATGAAATACAATAACGAGGGAAATTGGGTTGCCTCCCAGTAAGCGTTGTTTTTAACGTCTAAAGCCTGACGATAGCTTGGTGAGAAGCTATTCGGGTGTCTGAGCTGGAAGCTCAAGCAATGTTATATTGCTGACTTGAGGAATGTTGTCGTTCTTATTGTAATGTTTTAGACGTTGCCCGTTTACGATAAATGGTGCATTCGTCTTATCGGTAATTTCGACAACTCCACTCTGAAGTACTTTAGTCACTTCATAAGGTCCAGACCACCTAGATTTTAGTTTACCTGGGAAGAGTTTTAATCGTGAATTAAATAGCAATACGATGTCTCCCACACTGAATTGTTTCCTGACTGAACGTTTATCATGCCACTTTTTAGTTCGTTCTTTGTAGATACGGGCATTTTCGTAAGCGTTTAATCGGAGTTCTTCCAACTCGTGTAAGTTCAAGATTCGCTTTTCTCCTGCCTCGGTGTAGTTGAAGTTGAGTGTCTTAATGGCCCAGAAGGCCTTATGCTCTAATTCTACAGGGAGATGGCAGGATTTACCGTAAACTAATTTGTAGGGGGTGGTTCCTATTGGTGTCTTAAATGCGGTCCTATAAGCCCATAAAGCTTCTTGTAGCTTCGACGACCAATCTTTCCTTGAGGTAGCGACAGTCTTTTCTAAGATCTGTTTTATTTCTCTGTTCGAGACCTCTACTTGTCCGCTAGTTTGCGGATGATAGGGTGTAGCTACTCGGTGTCGGACTCCATATCTAGAGAGAAGTTTATCGAATATTCGCGATATGAAGTGAGATCCGCCATCACTAATGACGAGTCTTGGTACACCGAATCTAGGAAAGATTGTGTTTTTGAAGAGTTTGATTACTACTCGTGTGTCGTTCGTTGGAGCAGCTATGACTTCTATCCATTTAGACACGTAATCGACAGCGACGAGTATGTAGTTATTACTAAAAGAAGGTGGAAATGGTCCCATGAAATCTATTCCCCAGACATCGAAGATTTCTACCTCTAGGATTCCTTTCTGAGGCATTTCATCGCGTCGTGAGATGTTGCCAGTTCGTTGGCATCGATCGCACTTTTGCACAGCGATGTGAACGTCTTTCCAGAGATTAGGCCAGAATAGGCCGGCTTGGAGAATCTTAGCGCATGTCTTGGACGTACTAGCATGACCACCATACGGTGCTGAATGGCATTGGGAAATAATATTTTCTATTTCTTCCTCTGGGACACAGCGACGATATATGTTGTCGGCCCCTCTCTTGAAGAGTAGAGGTTCGTCCCAATAATAGTGTTTCAGATCGTGGAAGAATTTCTTCTTTTGCTAATAAGTAAGATCCGGTGGAAGCACGCCCGCAGCGAGGTAATTAACAATGTCAGCATACCTAGGTAATGTGACTTGGGCATAGACGGCTTCTACGGCTTTTTCGAATTCTGGATCTTCCGAGATTGAGTTGGGTGTGTCACTTTCTAATTTGGCTATCAGACTTTCGTACGGGAAATCGTCATTTATCGGCACTGGTTCATGTTTGATGCCTTCTATTCGGGATAAGTGATCCGCAACAACATTCTCGGTTCCTTTCTTATCTTTGATTTCTAAGTCAAACTCTTGTAATAACAGGATCCATCTCAACAGTCTTGGTTTGGCATCCTTTTTGCTTATTAGGTACATTATGGCAGCGTGGTCTGTGTATATGATAATTTTTGCTCCTACTAAGTAAGAACGGAATTTGTCAAGCGCAAATATAACTGCTAGAAGTTCCTTTTCTGTGGTAGCGTAGTTCATTTGGGCAGGATCTAAGGTTCTACTGGCATAGTAGATAGCATGGAGTTTCTTGTCCTTCCTTTGTCCTAGAACTGCGCCTACGACATAATCACTCGCATCGCACATGATTTCGAACGGTAGTCGCCAATCTGGTGGTTGCATGATTGGTGCGGTGATAAGGGCTGATTTCAATGTTTCAAATGCTTTTAAACAGTCGTCGTCGAAGACAAACTCAGCATCTTTCATTAACAGGCCGGTCAGAGGTTTTGTGATTTTCGAAAAATCTTTTATAAATCTTCTGTAGAAACCGGCATGTCCTAGAAAACTCCGTATTTCTCGTACGAATTTTGGAGGTTGGTGATCTTTTATAATCTCTATTTTAGCTTTGTCTACCTCGATTCCTCTGTCTGATATGACGTGTCCTAGAACTATTCCTTGTCGGACCATAAAATGGCATTTTTCCCAATTTAGGACGAGGTTTACTTTTACACAACGTTCTAATACCATTTCTAAGTTTTGTAAGCATCCTTCGAAACTTTGTCCACATACCGAGAAATCGTCCATAAATACTTCCATGATGTCGTCTATGAAATCTGCGAAGATTGCCATCATGCATCTTTGGAAGGTTGCTGGAGCATTACAGAGTCCGAACGGCATTCGGCGGTAAGTAAAAGTACCATAGGGACAGGTGAATGTAGTCTTTTCTTGGTCATCAGGATGGATGGGAATTTGGAAGAATCCTGAGTAACCATCTAGATAGCAGAAATATGAATGTTTGGCTAATCTTTCCAACATTTGGTCTATGAAGGGTAACGGGAAGTGATCTTTGCGCGTAGCCTTGTTAAGCTTCCTATAATCAATACACATCCTGCTTCCAGTCACGACTCTTTTTGTTATTGATTCGCCTTTTTCGTTTTTAACTACTGTGACTCCTCCTTTCTTCGGTACGACATGAACTGGGCTGACCCATTCACTATCGGAGATCGGATAGATGATTCCTGCATCTAGCAATTTCTTTACTTCATCTCTGACTACAGTGCTCAGGATGGGGTTTAGTCTCCTCTGATGCTCTCGAGAGGTTTTAGAGTCTTCCTCTATTGTAATTTGATGCATACAGATCGAAGGGCTTATACCTTTTAGATCGCTTATGTTATAGCCTAACGCGGTGGGGTACTTCTTTAGGACTTCTAATAGCTTTTCGATTTCTGGTTGTCCTAAGTCGGCGTTGACTATCACTGGTCTTTTTAGTTCATCGTCTAGAAATTCATATCTGAGGTTTTTGGGTAGTGTTTTAAGTTCTAAAGATGGGTTCTTCGGACCTGGCATATGGTTTGGGGTCAGTGCTAAGCTTTCGCTTAGGCTGTCGTCTTTATACGGTTTACGCCAATCATCGTCTTCAGAAATATCTGGTATTGGAATCTTTATTATTTCTGAATACGTGGTCTCTTCGTTCTCAAGTTCTCTTATGCATTCGTCAATTTCGTCTACTAAATAGCAGGTATCGTCTATGGTTGGTGCTTGTAAGAACTTGGTGAGAATGAACTCTATCTTTTCTTCTCCTACTTCGAATGTTAGCCTTCCTTTCTTCACGTCTATAATCGCTCCGGCTGTAGCTAGGAATGGTCTTCCTAGGATAATTGGGGTTACAGTATCTTCCTTGATGTCCATGATTATGAAGCCGGTTGGAATGTAGAATTGTCCTATGCGTACTGGAACATTTTCCAGTATTCCGACGGGGTATTTTACTGATCGGTCAGCTAATTGAACGGACATTTTGGTTGGTCTGAGGTCTCCCATATTTAGCTTTTTGCATATAGATAAGGGCATAACACTGATACTGGCTCCTAAATCGCATAGAGCTTTGTCTATTACAAACTTTCCTATGACGCAGGGTATGGAGAAACTACCTGGGTCTTTTAATTTAGGAGGCATGCGGTTTTGAATAATAGCGCTACACTCTGCAATAAGTGTAACTGTTTCATTATCCTCGATCTTTCTCTTATTCGACAGGATCTCTTTGAGAAATTTAGCGTATGATGGCATTTGAGTTATCGCTTCTGTAAAAGGAATAGTAATATTCAGCTGTTTAAGGAGCTCTACAAATTTCTTAAACTGTCCTGAAGTTTTGGAGTTTATTAGTCTTTGCGGATAAGAGATAGGTGGTTTATATGGCGCTGGAGGTGCTTGAGTTTTTTCACTTGCGGTATCCTCCTTCTCGTTGTCTTCCTTCTTCTCTAACTCGGATTCCTTCCCTGCTTGTTCAGTTGGTTTTTGTTGCATAGCTGAGTTTTCGGTCCTCGGATCGATTGGTTCGTCCAATTCTTTTCCACTTCTTAGTATTACAGCATTTGCTTGGCCTTTTGGATTCTGTTCGGGTTGTCCAGGAAATGTGCCAGCTGGTGCGGCAGCAGAGGCTTGTTGTTGAGCCACTTGTGATATCTGTGTTTCTAACATTTTGTTGTGGGTGGCTAAAGCGTCTACTTTTCCTGTTAATTTTTTAATTTTCTCGCTAGTGTGTATGTTTTGATTCAGGAATTCTTTGTTTGTTTGAGCTTGAGTTGCTATGAACTTTTCCATCATCAATTCGAGGTTTGATTTCCTAGGTGCATTCTGAGCAGCAGGTTTCTGATATCCTTGCGGAGCAGTAGGCATTTGCAATGCATTTTCGCTTTTGTAAGAAAAGTTTGGATGATTTCGCCAACCTGGGTTGTAGGTATTTGCGTAGGGATTTCCTTGAGCATAATTTACCTGGTCTGGTGGGATTCCGGATAGCAATGGGCATTCGGGTGCATTATGAGTGGTGCTTCCGCATAACTCGCAATTTGGAGTTACTGCAGCGACAGTTGCAGTGGGGTTAACGGTCAGACTATCGATCTTCTGTGCTAGAGCATCTACTTTAGCGTTGAATTTTTCAAGGCTGCTGATCTCGTACATCCCACCTTTCGCTGTGGTTTTCTCAGTTGGAGTGCGTTCACCTCCCCATTGGCAATGGTTTTGTGACATGTTTTCTATTAATTGATAGGCTTCATCGTATGGCTTATCCATAAGTGCACCGCCCGCGGCAGCGTCTATTGTCAATCTAGTATTGTATAGAAGCCCATTATAGAAAGTATGGATTGTCACCCAGTCTTCTAGACCGTGGTGAGGACATGTTCTCATCATATCTTTGAATCGTTCCCATGCTTCGTAAAGAGATTCAGTATCTTTTTGTCGAAATCCGTTGATTTGAGCTCTAAGCATAGCAGTTTTGCTTGGCGGAAAATATCTCGCTAAGAAGACGTTCTTCAATTGCTCCCACGTCATAACTGAGTTGGATGGTAACGATTGTAACCATGTCCACGCTCTGTCTCTAAGAGAGAATGGGAAAAGACGAAGTCTTATCGCATCTGGAGTTACTCCATTTGCTTTCACTGTGTCCGCGTATTGTACAAACTTCGTTAGATGTTCGTTTGGATCCTCAGTTGCGTTTCCTGAGAATTGGTTTTGTTGTACAGCCGACAGCAATGATGGTTTCAGCTCAAAATCATTTCGGGTAATAGCTGGGGAAGCAATGCTACTTCTAGGCTCCATCTGAGAGGGTGTAGCGTATGCCTTCAGCGGTTTGTTTGGAGGTCCTTCAGCCATCTCTGGTTCTTCTTCTTCTGATTTGGGAATGGGAGTGAGAGGTTCGGGGGTGTTATGTTTGAGTTGTTTGAGTTGGTACTCAATGATTCTACTTCTTAAATGTAAGAAGCGCTCTAGTTCTGCGACTGAAGGTTTTACGATATCGCCTTGCGGGCGATTTCTTGGCATACAATCGACAGAACTAGTAAAGGAAAAATGAAAATTGTTAACCTAGTCTATACGGCGTAACAGAAGGTTACACTATTGACTAAACGGGTCCCCGGCAACGGCGCCAAAAACTTGATCGCGACTTTCTATGTCTAATACAAACTAACTGCAAGTGCACAGTCTATCGCGTAGTAATAATAGATATCGATCCCACAGGGACTCGTAATCAAACTAGTGTTCTCGGGAGTTACTATGTTTAGCTAGGTAGAATATGTTTAAGGGAATAAGATTGTCACTAAAAGGGAACTAAGAATACTATTTAGATTATAAATGATTGAATCGATATGTAGTAATTGTGTTCTTCAGGGATTTGATAAGTTACTGGTGTATGAAATGATTTTCAAAGTTTATTTAAGCAGAAAATGGTGATTCGAAGACTCTCGCCTCACGATGGTTATTGACTCTAATCATAATCCTAAGGGCCAAACGTACACTTTCGTATCCCGTTCGGGGTTAAAATTAATTTTTGGAAATCTCTAAGTTCTAATTCATTTTAAAGTGCTTTCGCTGTTATTAAAATGAATGACTAGTGCTTACTATCTGACCTTACCGCAGCTTTCGCTTGTTGGTTCGTATCTTAATTAATTTCCCACTTTCGTGGCAAAACTACTTTTAAATAAGTTCTCGCTTTCGCGACGAAGTTTATTCAGTAAATCAATTTTAAACACTCAGACCATAAGTTACTTTTGAAAAGAAAGTTTTTCAACCAGTTGTTATCAAATCCCATTTGAATTATTACTATATATCGATTACCTAAGTTTAGCTAGACATGGATTTGGGAAAGATAAAACATAAATAAAAGCAATAAATAATGATTTGCATTATAATAAGACTGGAATCGATTGAAATGAGAAACCTGTAAATATTCCAATTGGCCTTTGGGCAGATCCTCCACAGATGTTGGCAGGATTCTGATCTCTAATGCCAATTTGATCGTACAGTGAAAGTAGAAATTACAGAAGAATGAAAAATGGAATACAGGAAAGGTAAAGAGAAACAAATAAGAATATTGCTGGAAAATATGCTCTGGAAATAAATTTGGCAGCACTTCGTGGTATGAATGCAGCACCCTTTCTGAAGTCCCCTGCTTCCCTTTTTATAGAAGTGGAATCCCAACGGTTATCATTGAAGATGATGGACTTTGAGGCAGATAATTTAGGGAGTAGTGGTCCACTCTGTGGGAATTGGAACTGATTCTTTAATGTGTAATTGAAGTGGGGCGTTTTTGCCTGCATGACGGTCGTCACAAGGTGTGACGGTCGTCACCCGTGTGACGGTCGTCATGAAGCTGTGACAGTCGTCACATCAGCAAAAACAGCTTCCTGCGCTTTTCATTGTGTTTTCACTCCTTTTTCGTCCATATTTCATCTGAGATTGCTTCTTTTCTTCATGTTGCCTTGTTTAGACGTGATCGTTGAATACCTGCAAAACATCAGACAAATAACACAGAAATAACCCGAAATCGGATCGAAAACGGTTAGACTTTAGTTGAATTATGCATCAAAATATATATACAATTTCGTGTTATCAGCAGATAATATACTATGGCTCTTCGACAGTCCCTTTCTAACATCGATTTGATGGCTAAAACATCAAAATTCATTGCTCTATTAACTTCTAAACCGTCCAAACTTTGCAAGTCTTCGTAATCCTATGCCCCCTGAAGTTTTAACATTGATGAGTGTCATACCCCAAATTTTGACCCCTTAGATCTTCATCATCATTTTAGGATCATACTCATTCGATTATCTAACCTTAATCCATTTCAAGATTGTCTTTGTTAAGATACAGGAATTAGGGTTTTGTATAGCCGAGAATCGAGTTTTCAAAGGTTTGATCAGTCAAGGTCTTGGATTGATTCTCCATGAAACAAGATCAAGGATACTCCATTGGATCAAGTATGAATCCAATTTGAGGTTGTCACCCAAATTTTTTGAACAGTGCAGTTCAGGATACCCGATTAGTGTTTTCGATCAAGAAAAGTCAACTGTGGTTTGACTTTCAATTTAAAAGGTGTTACAATGGTGGGATCATGGTCCATAAAGTTCATATGGCTTGGTAAAGTCTACTCAAGAAGTTTCAAGGACTCAAAAGACCCGGAGCATCAACAGTCGACTCGGTAGTCACCGATCGATCGTTCGGTTGACCGAAAAGTCAACTCTTCACTCATAAGGAATTTGACCTCAAGATATGAATCAAAAATGTTCCTAATGACATATTGCACCTACCCATGAAGTTTCATGACCATTGGATCAAGGATTGGGGAGTAATCGCAAAAATCGAGAATTAGGGTTTTGAAAGGGGCAAGACCATAACTCCTTAACCACACATCCAATTGAGTTGGTTCAAAGCTCATTGGAAATCTCTTGACAAGTCCTACAAAAGTCCCAACGTGGTCCATGAGCAGAAAATGCATAGATTTGGATTTATGACCAAATTCATTACAAGAGGGAAAAGTAACTTAGAAAAATTAAGTTATTTCACTTTTTAGGCATGTTTTTCAGCAACTTTGAGAGGTTTTTTGACCTAGTTCCATTGGAAATCTGAAGCTCATGAAAAAATTAAAGTTGTAGAGCTACATGAGGGCTTTCCAAAATGTACTAGAACTCCTCCATAGCCCTTATGAGTTGAGAGTTATGAATTTAACAAGATGTGGTTTTAACACTTGAGTCCAACACTTTCAATTTTTCACTAACTCATCCTTTGATCACTTGAGCTATTCTCAGCCCTTGGATCATATTTCTATCTGATATTTAGAGGATATGAGAGGAAGAAATGCAGAAAATGAGGAGGTTTAGCAAGTCTTGCAAGTTGGAGGCAAGTGGAATTATTTTAATCAAAGAAAGGGAAGAAAGAGAAACTTTATGGGACACTTGTAGCAAACAGCCCTCCTACTGCCTAGCCACTCCAATCACTATTATGTCATTCATGCCACTTGAGCAATGCATCAGCTTGAGCCAAAGAGTTGATTTTGCAGCTGCATCAAAATATCAAGCAAGTTACTTTTTCAAACTCCCTCCAAAAGTGCCAAATTACAAATTTGTCCTCACCCTTCATTTTTCCTATAAATAGAGGCTCCCTCTATGTTACTCCATACACCAGAGCACTCTTAGAACCAAGAGAAAACCACAGCTCTCATTCCTTTCTTGCTTGCCTCATTTTCAAAATTCCAAGTTTCATCAAAATCTGCCTTGAGCAGTTGGCTTCCCAAATCCATTTCCACACACTCCAATCCTTCAAAAACCATCTGTATAATCCACAAATGATGTGTGGAAGGTGTTCATACTCTTAAACCACTCAAAAATACCATTCTCCCAAAAGTCAACTTTCAACCAAGGAAAGTTTGACTTCATACTCAAAATCTGCCAAAATACACATCAGGCCTGTTTTAATCTTTGAAACCCTCCATACACCTTTTATATATGATGTCCCAACTGTCCATAACATAAAACAACCTCATCCTCATTTATTTTGAGATTTGTCACAAGTTTCCTTCAAGTGCAAGCAAGGGTTGTTTTCATCAAAGCAGAATTGGACAGCAGCTGGAGTTTTCTCAAGGCATTCCATATTGCAACAAGCTTTCTTGGAGGTATACAAAAGGTTAGTGGTTACTATCCTTTTTATTTCTGTCATAAACATACTTGACATGTTGGTATTTGAATGCAAAATGTAGCTTATGTGCAAATCTGCCAGTTTTTGTATCTGCCTTGCTCATATCATGTTTAAGTGTTTTGTTGGCCATTTCATGATGTATCATTGTAACTAAGTCATGTGTGAACTCTAGGGGGTCTTTAATTCATAATTGTTGCTTAAAATTGGATTTGGATGTTGAGCTGTCTTCATGAACATATGGGAAATTGTTGCAAATGTTTTGAAGCAAATGTTGTTTGGTTTTGTTGTGAGAATATTAACCTACTGCTGTAGCCTTACCACTGTCATATCATGATCATGTTAGTTAACTTTTTGATTTAGAAACCCTCATATAGGTGTTTATGTGATGTTTGCACTGTTGAAAACTGGTTTTGGTTTTGGTTCTGCAGCAGTCTTGTTCTTGCATTTTTCAGCCCATGTACACTTTTCCACCCACAAGTCATTTTTGGATCTACCATCTTTTGAGATCATGTGTGTGCTTAAACTTGGTCCTTGATACATTTTGAACATGTTTGTGAGTGGTTCTGCTTCATTAAACTTGCCAAAGGTTGTCGAAATGACTCATTGGAATAATGAAGACCAAGACCTATTTTTGATGCCTTGATGTTTATAATTGTCTTGACATGTGCTTTAAGCTTGATAATTGCCTTTTGTTATGCTTTTATATTGCTTTGAGCCTTACCTTGTGTTTGAGGTGTGTTTGTTAACATGAGATCCTTGTTACCTTGAATGATGAATGTTTGGCACTATGATTTTGCATCAGCTGATGTTTTCATTAGATTCATGTAGCATGACTGTTTCCAGCTTGATATGCTCATTAAAGTTGTTACCTGCCATGGTCCTTATTGCATATGTTTGTTAACATGAAGCATGATAATTGTTGGATCCTATCTGCTAGATATATGGTTTTGTTTCATCCTTTGATTCCACTGTCATCACTTAGACACTAGAATAAGGCTTTCATTGTAACCATGTTCTGTTCACATATTCTCACATTACCAACTGTGTCAAACTTGTATGCCTTGTTCTGATATATTGCAACCTTTGATATGAATCTGCCTTGAACTTGCCAGTCAGCCCAATTGTTTAGTTTTGTCCACTTGTATCTTTGTGCCTTGTGCTTTCTATTGAACCAATTGCCATGATACCTTTGATAAACTTGCAAACTGTTGTGTGCATTAGGGGTTAGGACTGATTGATAATGTATGCCAACCGCCATTTTGTGAAATTCATGCTTGCTGTCATATGCCTAGGTTCACTTGAAACTGCCATAGCACCACTTTGGTTGTAGGTTCATATTTGACATGTGTTTGCAAGTGATTTGTGCATATAGGACTAGGGTTAGCTATTGATCTTTGATGTTGTGCTGCCAAACTATTTGAATTCATGAACATGATTTTGCTACTATGCCTTACTTCCAACTTTTGTTAAGTTTGCATTTTGTGATTTGTTGGTAACATGCCTTGCTGATGCTAACTATCATATTACATTACTTGCTATCAGCATGAAGTTCTTGTTAGGAGTATGTCTAGGTTCTTGCTTGTAACCATCCCTTTTCAAAGCTTGATGTGATTTTGGTATGCTTGGCATGATTTTATTTTGGAGGACCAATTGTTGCTGTTGTTATGTGGAGCCTTACATGTTGGATCAATTTGTTAATTGCTAGTCATGAGCACTTATTACTAACTGTCAAGGTGGACCATTTTTGTTTGAACTGATACAAGTTTCTTAAGATGTTTGCTTTTGTAAGGGCATTGTAGATTTGCATATGTGTGGTTTGTTTGAGATTTTGCTTTTGCTTGCCCCATATACTTGCTATCAGTTTCTACTTCATATTCCAATTCATGTGTCACCTATTATGTTAAGTTCTTGCATTATGTCCAAATCCTTGATTATGCATGAATCACTTTGCATATGATGTTTATGGAGGTTGTATCATGAATTTCCACTCTTCTTGCCAAAACAGCATTTTAAGCATTCTTGTACAAACCATGACAGTCCATATGTCAATTTCTGTTTGGAGTCATCTTTGCATGTTTTTTTATCCAAATTCCATGAACAATATATTTATGACTTGTGCATACCATTCCATAACTTTAAACCTTTTTGTCATGAGCTGCAACTTCCTTTTTGCATTTCACAAGCCTAACTTTGCCTTGGCCTTCGAATTTTGAATTGTGTGCATTTTCTGAGAAAACTGAGATTACCATTGAATTCCTTGTGAAATTTCATGTGAGATAGACTAAAATTTTGTGCAATTTGGTTAAGTTTTGAATGATTTACGTGGTTACCGTTTTTCATGTTTTGGCTTGTTCACATGCTCATCTTACCTTGGCACCAATCCATTTGCTTTGTTAAGTACTTAAGTTTTAGGGGTGGCAAAATACACGGATGTATCGCCACCCCAGTGGTTAAACCTTCACTCTCGCATACGCCTTGCATTGCCTGAACCTGGGTTCGATCCACAGTGGAGATCAACCCTTTTATTTATTTTTCATGTTATCCATGTTTTTTATACTTTGTTATTCGCTTCCATGACATAACATGCGCGCTACTAGGTGGTTTGGCCAAAGTTTTGGGCTGGTATTCCAAGGGTGGTGGGTTCAACACCCACTAGGCGCCTCCCTCTCTTTTTATTACTTATTCTTTTGTTTTCTATTTAATTGTTATTAAATTTTCTAAAAATCATAACTCCTCCAATTTTTGTCATTTTTGATCGGTTCTTTTTGCAACTATCTCGTGTTTGTGCATATTTTCATGTGGTGCATTAATATTCTATAATTTTCATTTGTAAAAACAACTTTGCATTGAAAACATTCATGTTTCTTTTAGGGTTTTTACCCTCCTAATCTTTTCAAACTTTTGACCTATTTTTCTTAAGTTGGTTGTTGTGATGTGAGTTCTATGTTTGTCAACCTTTGTGTATGTAATTACAAATATTTTTTGCTAAGTGAGCATTATGTTTGATTCATTTTGATTTCCATGTAAAATCCCCATGATGTTTGACTTATTTGCATTGGTCGTTACCTTCATCTTTGTCAAGATATGATTAAGTCTTTATCTTTCATTGAGTCTTTAAGAACTCATCTTTGCTTGCCTATCGTAATATGCTTGCATGTTTTGGTTGTAGTCATTCCTCCTATTTAACGTACTTGTTTTTAGTAATATGCTTGTATATGCTCGGTTGTAACCATGTTTCTTGTATTCATCTTGTTTGGTTGTTCATGCTTTGTTAAGTTTATTTTTCCCCAAGTGATGGAACTCTTTAGTTCTCATCCAAGTTGCCTCCCCTTCTATCCTTCCAAATGAAAGTATCTCTGTTGACCTTTGGGTCATAGATAGCTTATCACCCTCCCTCGACTTTGTCAAGTCATCTACCCACTTAGTTAAGTTAGAACATGTCCATTAGACTTTGCTTAAGTCTAAAAAGCCTACCCCTTGTTAGGAGTGCTCTTTCAATTAGAACTTAGGATAGAGTTTGTTAACTCTATGTAAGGATTATGGAAATGATTGCTTACTCCCCTTTCTTGAGTGTTTAACTTAGATCTAGAGAGTTTCCTTAAACTCTACACAAGCATTGTAATGTTTGTTCCCCTTGGACCTTGATCATAATCAAGTGTTCTTCATTTCTAGTGAGGTGAACTACGATTGCTCTGATTCTATCCTAGTTAGGATACGTAGGCAGAATATGCGATATCTTTGCGAGCAAACTTAGTGTATATATCCTTAGGTCTTTACCTACATCTTTTACCCAATCCATAGCAAACATTTAGCAAACTTAGCATACAAAAAAACAAAAGGTTCCTATAGAGTACTACAGATACTTAGGATGCTAACACCTTCCCTAGGTATAACCAACCCCCGAACCTTTAGATCTCTCTTTGCTTAGCTTTAGGCCTTGCCTTTTGCTTTGCATTTTATTAGGTTTTTTCTTTCTTTAAACCTTTCCTTGTTTGGATAAATTAAAGTCCGGTTGTCAATTCAAGAATTAAAGATTCAAGTTAATCAATAGCTTGGTATCACGATTCTCACCGCAACAATGAGGCAGCACAGGCTTCATCCTCTGGGATTAGTTTTTCCTTAACTTCTACCAAGTCTTCTAACCTTTCCTTCAAGATTCTATATTTTGAATCTATCTGAACCAATTCATTAGCCTCTTGATTCCCCAAACGAGGGATATGGTCTATCAAAACACAATCAAATTGTTTTAACAATCGGTTGGCTTGTATGAAATACAACATCAAATTTTCTTTTATGCACTTGTACTCCTTTTTTAATTACTGAACTACCAGCTCTGAATCTCCTTTTATTTCTACTTCCCTTGCCCCCAAGTATAGTAAAATCTGGAGGCCTGTTATTAAAGCCTCATATTCGACCTTATTATTCGAACATGCCCCCTTCATCTTATATTTGAACTTGGTGGGAATGTTCTCTAGTGACAGTATGAAAACACCTACTCCAAAGCCATCTTTATGTCTGGATTCGTCGGCATACAACTTCCAACATCCTGTCCCAACATATGCTTCCTCTTTATTAATTACTGAGTGATCGACAATAAAGTCTGTGATAATTTTCCCTTTTACTGCTTTAAAGGGCGATAAGTCACCGAATATTTTGTGAGCACTAGCACCCACTTTCCTATTCAACTGTGCAAAATAGGTTTTGAAAGCATATACTTAATGAAATTAAAATGCGAATAAATATAGACTTCAAATAGCTTTATATAAAGTTTTAATTTTGTACAAGAGAAGTACAAGCATAAACATAACTTTTCAATTGATTTATACCTAGTTTTTATATCTATAAGGATTTGAATGAGGTAATATATGGCTCTTTCGAAGCCGCTATCATCCTCTTGTGCTAACCTGCTGCCTATGGTCGAATCTAATGCAGCTATGTACAATTTCATGCTCCTATTCCTACTTAGAGATAACAATATTGGAGGTTTCATCAGGTACTGCTTTATGGTGTCGAAGGCTCCTGCTGTTCAATCCCCCAAATGAAATCGCTATCTTTCTTGAGTTGAAGAAGTAGGGAAAATGATATTACTTTTCCACTTAATTTTGAAATAAATCTTCTCAAGAAGTTTACTTTTCCCAACAAATACTGGAGTTGCTTCTTTGTCAAATGAGGCTTGAGATCGACAATTGCTTTTGCCTTGTTTTGGTTGATCTCTATGCCTTTTTTGTGTACTACGAACCCTAAGAAGTCACCTGCACCAACACAGAAAGCACATTTCAAAGGATTCATTTTCAAAACATGTTTTCTCATCCTTTGGAAGAATTGTTGTAGATGGTCTAAGTGACCATCATCTGAGGAAGATTTTATAACAATGTCGTTATATAGACCTGCATAAACGTCTTCATAAAATCATGGAACATTGAGTTCATGGCACACTGGTAAGTCGCCCCATCGCTTTTTAAACCGAATGGCAGTACTATCCACTCGTATGTGCCTAACGCATATGGGCATCGAAATGCCACTTTGGGTACATCCTCTTTAGCTATAAATATTTGATTGTATTCGGAGTACCCATGTAACATGCTTAAATACTCGTGACCTATGCTGAATCAACCATCATTTCTACCACAGGCATGGAGTACTCATCCTTAGGTGTCGCACTATTCAAATATCTAAAATCTATGCAAACCCAAAGGGTACCCTTTTTATTTATTAATGGGACTAGGTTTGCTAACCAATCGACGTACCTTGTCGTCCTTATGAATTTGCTTTTGAGCAGCCTCACGATCTCTTCTTTGATCTTCGACATCACTTTTGGCGTAAACCTCATCGGCAACTGCTTCACTGGCATTTTCCCAGGCTTTATTAGCAGCTTCAACTCCACCATACTTCGACTTAGGCCTGGCATCTGGTTGTAATCCCATGTGAAACAATCTTTGTACTTTTTCAATAGCTCAACCAATTTCTGCTTCATCTTTGGATCAATCTTTGCGCTGATGTACGTTGGTCGTTTTTCTGCTGCTTCGCATAAATCTATTTCCTCCAAAGGATCTTAGGCCTGCATTTTAACACAGATTCCTAGAGAATCTATTTCAAACCTAAAAGTCTCGCTATTGTAAATGCAATCGAGCCTCCGACTTTCCTAAGCTGTTGTCTGGTCCATATAGCGCTCTCCATAATTTTTCAAAAATCTCGACAATGGCTTCGCAAGCCATGTTTTGAGACAACTCAGTCTCTAGGGCCGACTTTATTATGTTCTCAGCCATACAGGTCGAGATTCGAGTTAACGCTTGTGACTCAATAGACATTTTCGTCTACCAGCATCCACCTAGTGAGGGTGGACTTCCCTCCTCGACAGGGGCAGTACCCACCAGCTCTTTATCCCAGATGAACCCATAGTTAGGGTGCAAATTTAAATAGTAGTTTTAATCTCCTTCAGAGGTGTATACCTCTTCTGCAACATAGCATGGTAGAATTTTTTCCAAGTTCATATCGAAGTCTTTCTTTCTAACCTTGCATATATCAACCTTATAGTAACTCTGGTCAGCTCCAATAATTTCCATAATGTCATCCTCTCTTCAGATGGCCACCCTTTGGTGTATAGTCGATGGTACAACCCCAATGTCATGTATCCATTCACGTCTCAAGAGTAGGTTGTAATTTGCGTTGGATCTGATAACCATGAACAAAGTTGGCTTGGATGTCAATCCCACAGACAGATCGACTTAGATTACCCCTAAGATATTGTTGTTTTTACCCTCATAGTTAGATAATACCATGTTTTTGGTTCTTAGATCTTCACCAACCTTCCCTAACTTCTTGAACATAGAGTATGGCATCGGATTGACTGTTGCACCACCATCTACAAACACCTTGTTGACAGCTTTAACATCCATCTTTACCCTAATAAAGAATGGTTACAAATGATACATCATACCGAGGTCTGTCCTCTCAAACACCGTGTGTTGCTCCTCGACTACTCTGTTGTTCATGACATAGTAGCATAAAGGCTTTTGATTGATAGCCTCGTCCAAGGAAAAGTCCTCCTCGACCTCTGAGACCTATGACACCCAGTCATACTCGACTGGTAGCAATGATACAATGCCACAATTAACCTAAAGGTATCCCTCTTACTCTTTGCAGAAATTGTCTTCAACCATCTCATTGTATGAACCAGGGGTATACTCAGGTTCTTTGTGCCTAGGTTGAGGCACATGAAGAGGTACATAAGCATCCCTAGTCTCAAGAGAGTATTCAAGATGATAGGGATGAGGGTCTTCCTCGTCTATTTGAGGGGTGTAATTTACAGCCTCATCCTCTGACTGAGGAGAATACTCAGGGGTTTTCTCCCTCACCATCATTCCTCCTTTGACAGGGGAATCGTGCACCATTTTTGGGGCAAACTCTAGTTTTACACCTTTGTTAATCTTCTTAGAGTAGGGCTTATGATTTGGCTTCTCCATAGTCGCCTCATGCTTCTCTACTGGTGCACCATACCCATTAGCTTGAGCCTTTCTTTCATCTTTTTTCCTTCTTTGATAACGCCTCCATTGAGTGTGTGTCATAAGATTTTTCCCTTTGTAGGTTGGAGGCACATGAGTTCTTTTGTTCATCTCATTCTGGACCTTGTCATTTGGCATCCCATGTTTTGGATAAACCTTTATCCATTTTGGTTTGCTTGCCCCCTTTTGGTTAGTAGGTTTTACCCATTTGTCTTTCGGCGCACCCGCAGGTGGCTTGAAGGTATTTTATTGAGGCTGTTGGAATTACCTCATGTAGTCCTCATTTCGACGGGACCTGCCCCCATTGTTAGGATAAAACCTTGTCATTTGAACTCCACCACGTCTAAGACCGGGATTGGTCCTTCGAGATCTTTCTACTTTCTTCGCAGCCTCTTCGTTGAAGACGACACTGCAGCATGGGCACAACATATTTTTGGAGTCGTTCAACTGGCAACGCTCCAGGAAGTCAATTAACCCATCTTCAGCCTGGGGTAAACTTCTTGGAAGTCAGAGTCATCAACAGCATGGATCCGCTCTTCCTTGTCGACGTCCATGTTGGAGCCATCAGTAGCGTCTACCATCAGTATTTCAAGAGGCTCAACATAATGTGCTTCTTCCATCTACATGGGGTCGACATCCATTTTCACTATCGATTTTGGCTTCTCACTAAATTGGTTTCTTCCATTGTTCAAAGCTTTTTGAACCAAGTCCCTGAATAGAATATATTGAGAAGTCTTATGACCCAAGAAATTATGATATTTGCAAAAACCAATTTTCTTCCTTTCTTCTAAAGGAGGAGTTTTCAAACCAGGAGGCACTAGCATTTTACCATCTGTAATTAACAAATCAAAGATTTTGTCACATTTTGTAATATTGAAGGTATAAGTTCTAATGGTGAACTTCTCATTCTTGTTAGTTTCAATAGGATTTTTCCCATTGGACGATTTTAAAAGTTTACAGGTGTATAGCGATCTTGGCTTCAACTCAGCACATTGATTTCATTTCCATCTAAAACATCCTCTCCTATGTCGGAGACGTGCGTCTATGTAAGAGACTTTCTCTTTCTTATGATACTTACTAGTTTTGGCTTTCTCGTCTTTTAAGCATTCGACTTGACGAACCCTATCTGCAAGTTGCGCCATATCCCTTATATTGGGCATCCAATTTATTTCTAATCGAATAGCCTAGGCCACCCGCAGGCATCTCAACTAACTCATGCTCTGGTACTTGTGTAAAGCACCTGGATTTTAGAAGTCTAAACCTATTCAAATAGTCCTCTATTGACTCAGGTACCTTTCGCTTAACACTTACTAATTCTTTCAAAGTAATCTTCGACTATCCCATATAAAATTGTTCATGGAATAGCCTTTCTAACTGGATCCATGTTTGGATAGACTGGGAGGGAGAGTTATAAACCATGTAAAGGTGTTTTTGGTTAAAGAACTTGGAAAGTATTTTAATTTTAAGTTCTTATTATTGGCTAAATTTCCAGTCTCAGTTTGATACCTAGCGACATGCTCTACTTTCGACTCATTAGTGTCTCTAGTGAACTTGGTGAATTTTGGAATTTCCAATCCCTTGGGTACTTTTGACTTTCGAATATATTCAGGCAGTTGAGAGATAAAATTTGGTCGGTGGAGCCCCAAATTCAAGCCATTATGGGCCAGGATTTGTTCGACCACATTCGTTATATTGTTTTTCCCCTCAAGATTATTCTGTTGGACTTGCCTAAGTACATGATCAGCATTTTGATTTATCTGAACTATCAGAGGGGTGGGGTTGTTTTATTCTATCTTCTCTCCATTTAAGGGAGGTTCTTGTTGCAACCCTTGGTTTTGGGCCAATGTGGCATGTGTTGACGTATTCTCAAGGGCTACGATCGTCCTAACGTTAGATATTTATGGAGTTGGTCGAATTGGTACTGGGGTGTGCCAAAGAAATCAGCAATACACCTCATCTGACTTGCCAACACTTCATAAGTTTGGTTTGTATTAGCAATCAATGGATTGAAGATGGTTCCCATTTGTTGGGTGATAGTGTTTACCATTTCTAGATTACTCTCGTCCATCTGTTGCCTCTTGGAAAGGGAAATTGGTCTTTTTAGGAGATAGAGTGACATTTCTTAACTTAGTTTTGAATGCAATTCATTTTTTCCTTCTCTTTTTGTAAAGCTTCTAGGGTGGCCATTCAAGAGATCATAAAAATCCAGTGTTCCTTCTTGTGGAATGGTGAAGAAAATCATATGAGGATTAATTGGGTGGCATGGTTCATAATAAGTTGATGGGGGTCTTGGGGTTAAGTATTGTGAATTATTCAATTGAGCGCTTTTAAGTATATGAGGTGTGAATATTTTAACATCAATAAATTCAATTTGGCATAGGGTGCTTTCATTCAAATATGGAGACATTAAGGCCTTCTCTTTTGATCCTTCATTTCCATTCAATAAGTTGAAATCTTACTTATGATGGAAGGATTTAGGGATTTTTTTGGGACCTTAAGGTGCAGATGGAAATTGGTTTGGCAAGTGTATTGTGTGAAAAGTTAGGAGAGGAGCAGATATAGACTTTTGGAGGGATTGTTGGATTGGGGTTTAACCTCTATGTCAACAATTTCTCGTCTTATTTGATTTTTGTAGAAGCCCGAATTGAAAATTGGTGATTCCGATTCTTGGCTTAATGGGGTTGGGATCTAGAATTTAGTTTGCTCAACCAATGACTTGCTGTCAGAGCCATTAAGGAACAAACATGAAAATTTTGTCATCATTCTGAATGATGTCTTCCCCATTCAGAATAAGTCGAACAAGCTTGTGTGGTGGTGTGACTCCAATAATTTTTCCATCAAAAAAACTTTCTCTAGATTGAGTTCTCGGGTTAATTTTGATTTTCAATTGGGTATTCATTTGAATTCAACTTTAAACTGTATTTGGATAGCTAATGTTCCAAGTAATATTCAAGTGTTCGCATGGATACTTTTCCTTAACAGGCTTCAAACAAGAGGCAGAATTTCAAAGTGGGGAGTTATTTCAAGTGTGTATAGTCTTGTGTATCTGTTTTGATTTGGTCCAGAAGAATCTCACTCTCACTTGTTTCTTGATTGTACTATTGTCATAGAGGTGTGGTCTTCTATTTTAGATTGGGTTGGCTTATGTAGGTTTAGTCCTGGTGTTGATATTATTGATCATTTGCTGACTTTTAACTTTGCCTTGCGAGGATGATCGAAGAAAAATTATAGAATTCTTATTTCGTTAGTTGTTGTTAAGGATGTTTGGAAAGAAAGGGGTATGTGGTATTGTTATGGTGACAAAATTGTTATCTTGTGATTATTTTGGAGATAGATTTAAGGGCCAATTTTTTGTACTAAAGTAGAGCGGATGCCAAATTCTTGAATACCCTTTGTGCATGTGCTAATACAATCTTGTTCATTATAAAAAGAAATTGAGTACTTATTTATGAATTTTTTTTCTTTCAAATAACCACGTTTTTCAATTAAAATACTACAATAACCATCTTTCCCCGTAATTAACCAAAATACCTATGTTTCAAACAATAAAATTTCGCAGCAAAGAGGAGGCGCCATAACCACTTGAGCATGCACTAAAAATAGAACATAGGCGCCACACACCCTGGCGACTGCACCACCAATGTGCCAATTGGCCTGGCGCATGTGTTATTGCACAAAGAAAAGGTGTCAGTAGGTCTGGCGCCTATGTGCATTGACCTTTTTAAATTAAATTAACAATTAAGTTATAAAAAGATTGTGAAATTAAAAAATTACTAATATTATTTAATTAAAATTGAATTACATGGGGAAAAGTTTGTACACATATTTTAACGACCCGCTTGATCGTAACGCTCATCGGTTTCACACCT